>JAOALB010000106.1:0-207509 GCA_025331125.1 Mycogone perniciosa
CCCCCCCGAGTCCAGCAAAAAAACCCTTCTGGCCGCCCTGACTAGCAAACATGAGAGTGCTCAGAGCTGGGGGGATCCCAAGTTCCATGAAATGGATTGATCAGAGACCCTCCATGACTATTGAATGCGTCAATCAACGTTGAGGGTCCTCGTACCTGCTGCCATGACTGCTGGATGGCCCACTGCTGCCACAGCTTCTCCCGTCATTGGCGCCATGAGCCACTGGGACACCGTGGTGGCGGCGCCCCTTCGTCCACTAAACCCACCTGAGTTCAGGGCCCGAAAACTTTCCTCCAGGCGTGATTCCTGTCCCGCCGCTTGCCTAAAACCGAATCCATGGTGGCTTCGACTATTACTACTTGGACTTGGATTCGGACTTGCACTCTTCATTTTCCCCCATCTCCTCTCGCTCACCTCTTTTGCTCCGTGTGTATTTTGTAGTAGTATCAGCTTTCTTCGTGTATTCCGTTGTCTTTCTACCTATACAATCCCATTTTCACTGGTTGCCCCCTATTGACGCAGCCTGTCTCTGTCGGACGCCCCGCTGCTGCGTGTGCCTGCATGACTGAACTGATCGAGTTGTCGTGTACGAATATAGTTTGCCGTCCTGTCTGCCTCACCAACCGCCAACCAACAGAGAGCGAGGTAAGTACATATGAACATGATATGTCAAGCAACGCTGGTTTTTGTCACATCATCAAACATACATACATACCCCGACCTCTTCCTCCTCTGCCCTCGTCCTCCTGCTCTCTTCTTTGGCATTGGCAGACCACCAACAAGATACCACGGCCAGCCCCTCTGTCAACAGGCTGATTTGAGAGAATTGAATTGGCCAGAATAGATCCTGGCTGGCGGCTGTGGAGTTTGCGTGCTTGTGCTTGTGCTTGTGCTTATGCTTGTTTGTCCCCCCGCTGTGCTCGTGCTGCGTTTGGGTGGTGATGGAGTACAGACACGGGACATTGGACAGAGTCTTAGTGCTTGCGTACCATGTACGTGCCATACCATACGAAGTACAAGCCGACACCATCGCCAGACCAAGCATGAGCATCCAGTGAGGACCTGCAGCAGCAGCCTGTCAATCAGCATTGCAGTTGGATATTATCTGACTGCCTGCTATTGCCACGCACACCCCTAAACATAATCATACCATAACATGAAAACATGAAAACATGAAAAACACACACACACACACACATCCACAAACATACATCCACATACATACACCAACAGGGCGCTGAGCTGGCACAGAGCAGAGAGCTAATACCGAAGACTCCCCCTGATCAGTGTCAAGGAGAGCGAGGCCCATTGCCCATTGCCCATTGCTCGGTTTCAGTGCATTTCCCAGTGGAACACACACCGTGTCCCCCTGTCTGGCGCTGGCGTGCTGGCCCCAGTCCTGCCCAGACCACCTGGACATCCGCCGGCCTATCCTTGTCTCTCGCTGGAACACAGACCACCATCGCCTGGCCCATCCCACCCCGCCTCCAGCAGTCTCAGTCGTCGGCTCCTGTTCCTGGCCCTAACCTCCTCGTCCACAACGAGACAACGGCTTTGCTGACTTTTCTTTGCCTCTTCTTTCATGTCTGCAGTAATATAGACCGACAGAGCGCTGCCAATTCGGCGTGTACGAGTGTTGTTTCCCGTCTTTGCCCACCATGGAGGACTTGCGCTTCCGTCCTCAGCAGCCGCCGAGGAACGACTCGGCCATGAACTCGCTTGTCTCACCTCCTCGAAATGGCTCCCGCATCTCGCAGCAGCAGACCTCGACTCACGACGGGCGCTCCAGCCTGCCTCGCCGCTTCACTACCGAGTCGGGGCGTGTACCAACAGTGTCCTCGATAGCCTCCTTGACCTCTCCTCCGCGCGCCCCCGATGTTTCTCAAGACTATAATAACGTGAGTTGTCTCTTATCTCAGTCCTCCTCTCCTGCGGCTTGTCACCGCTCCGTTTCGAGGCCGCCGGGTTCTGCTTGCTTGTGTGCGACGTTGGCTGACTTTTTGCGACACAGGCATTGCACAAAGTCCAATTGGTACGTAGTCCAACCGGCGACTGTCTGGCGCAAGCTCCCATCGCCTTTCAGCCCCCGTCATCATGTTGGGTGCCGCGCATGCGTAGCACCTGCAGGCAAGCTTTCGACCGCGAGCTTGACTAACCCCGGGAACAGATTGAAAAGAAGAAGTTAGAATATGAGAGGATTCGCGAACAACGACGACGTTTCGAGCTCGAGATGCAAAGGCTAGACCAGCAACAGCGACGGGAGGCCCTGGAACTGGCGCAAATGGAGGAGGAGATCAACCAATTCACCGGCCACCAGTCCGAGCCCACAACGCCTCCCGAGTATCGCAACACTCCCCCGAGCTCCGGCTTTCCCTCCATTTTCTCGCGACCGAACCGTTACTCGACTTCGAGCTTGACCTCTCCTCCCGGCCTGTTCAACAGACAATCCCGCTCAGGATCGCTCCTGACTTCTCCACCCTCTGGACCCGTCCAGCAGCGATACGGATTCGAAGACAATCAGATACCATCACGGTCCGTTCCCGCTACACGCCGTAATAGTGATGACGATGATAAGGAGGAGGCCGTTCGCCAAGATCCGACCAGCCATAGGTCCACCAATGCGTAAGTTCAAGAATTCTTTTCTCATGCTTACTTCCAATGCCTGGCGGTGTCGCTATTGTTGATTCTTGGCCTTCGGTGGGGCTGGCTTGCATGAAAGGCTGCGCCAGTATCTGTGAGGACCGCAGGGCAACAGAGTGCGTGCACGCCTGGATTTCGGGCTTGCCTAGTATCTCTGCTGAGGCTCATGAACGAGCCGCGTGAAGCAACACATGGCACGAGCAGAGCACTACATGCACCCCTGACCGCTGCCTCTTCGCAGTCTATTGGCCCAAGGCTATTGTGTTTGCCACAATAGGTGGTTATTGCTGCCCTTGGCTTCACTTTTTTCAACCCTCCTCGCCTCTCCCCGAAGCTTGCTTGGTCATCTCTCTCTTCATCCATCCTCACTCTGTCCCGTTTTCGATCTCATAGTCCGTTTTGTTCTTGGTTGCATCAAAGAGTCTTTCCTGCATCAAAGCTCGGTTCGATATCTTGGGCAGCCCACGAAGTTTCCTATCTGTGCCGTTTTGTGCAGAAGTGTATCACTGCGGAATCTGCTCTGGGATACTAACCGTGCAACTTTGGCAACAGACTTAACCGATACTCTATGCCCGTCACTCGTTCAAGGAACGGATTGTACGACTTCAACCTCGACCAAACCAATACCACCCGCTTCTTGTTTGGTGACGACGAGCCGAACGCATTGCCCAGGGGCCAAACTCCTGACGATAGTTTCCCAACTCTCGTTCGCCGAGAGGACCAAATGGTAAGTGTAACTTCTCGATTCTGTACGGGCACCTTTCTTGCAAAACTAGCGCGCTCTGTTGTGGGGGCTGGTGTTGTTATCGAGGGTTTTGTTGTCATCCTAGCCGTGAGCACCTGGCAGCTGGCAACCCACACTTCACTTCAGTTTCACCTCTTTTTTTTCTTCAGGCTCGCCTAGCATCCATTCGTCTTTTCTCCCTCTTGCATCTTCTTCGGCGTGTGCCAAAATTCTTCTGTTTTCGGACCTTCCCAACTTCTTCCCTCTTCATCTCCGTTCCGCCCTGTCCCAGCAACGGGAGTTCGCGCAACTCATTCTGAAGCCGCATCGCTTCTGACATTACTGTTTCTTTCTAGTTGTCTGCATCCTCGGCTGCTCTTGACCTTGCGTTGTCCCCATCACCTAACCCAGAATCGCGCCCTTCCCACAACTGGAGAACCAGCGTCAACCGCCATCGAACTCAACTCAGCATGTCGGCCATCAACGGACTTTCCACCAGCCAGGCTGGAGAGACTGGAAATGTGGGCAGCCGCCCGGCATCCATTCGCCATTCCCTCGATCTTAAGTACATCTCGGAGGCTGCGAGTGAGACGTCTGGTAAGGCCGCGTCGTCGCAGGCGAATCACGGTGTGACCTCACCCCCTAAGCTACACACCTCCTACTCGGCGAATGATGTCCCCACTGTTAAGAACTCTGCGGCCTCATCGATGATGAATGGTGGTCCCAACAACCACGCCCAGCAACATTTCCACAATCACAATGCCAGCATTGGCCGGATTCCTGCTGGGGCGATGCCAACCCGTCATGCTCGCGAGTTGTCTAATGACAACAGCATGAATGCCAACCGTGAGCAGGCCAACGCATTCCCATCGATCCATTCCGCTCTTCAAGCCAGCGCTGCTCCGTTTGGACCAGGCGTGACGGCTGCTGCTCCACACACCTCGGCCCCTGTGACGTCCCCCACCAATACAACGTCCATGAACTCCTTCAACAACAACGGTTTCTATCCAGCAAACGGCTACAACCAGTCTCCTGCCGCTTCTAACGGACCTTATGGCGTTCACATGCTCACGACCGGCATGCAACAAATGAACATGAATGGTGGTAATGGCGGAAACATGTATCCACCACCACCTTCTCCTCAGAATTATGCTGGGTACAACGGGATGCCCTATAGTCAAGGCAACCAGCCTCGGGACAGCCAAGCCCGTGTTATCCAGCATCGTCGTCAACTTGACAACGAAGGTAGGTGCCCAAAGTGTCTTATCTGAATTTAAGCTGTGCTAACTTGACCTTCACAGCCATGTCTCGCTACCAGAATATGCCACTGGAGTCGTTCCGCGGCCAGATCTACGAGCTATGCAAAGACCAGCACGGTTGCCGCTATCTTCAAAAGAAACTTGAGGAGCGTAACAGTGACCAGGTTCACATGATATGGCTTGAGACTAACCAGCATGTCATCGAGCTCATGACGGATCCGTTTGGTAATTATTTGTGCCAAAAGCTCCTCGAGTTTTGCAATGACGATGAGCGTACTGTTTTGATTCAGAACGCATCTCAAGACATGGTGCGTATTGCTCTCAACCAACATGGAACAAGGGCTCTTCAAAAGATGATCGAGTATGTCAGCACGCCACAGCAGGTTCATCTCATCATCGAAGCCCTTCGTTTCCGTGTTGTCGAACTCATCCAAGATCTGAATGGCAACCATGTCATTCAGAAGTGCCTCAACAAACTCACTGCTCCAGATGCCCAGTTTATTTTCGACGCTGTCGGCAACAACTGCATCGAGGTTGGCACTCATCGACATGGCTGCTGCGTGCTCCAGCGTTGCATTGATCACGCCACTGGAGAGCAGAAGCTCTGGTTGATCCAACGCATCACCGACCATGCGCGGATTCTTGTGCAGGATCCCTTTGGAAACTACGTTGTACAATACATTATCGACCTCAATGAGCCCACCTTCACTGAGCCCATTGTTCGCATGTTCCAAGGTTGCATCAGCCAACTGTCTCGCCACAAGTTCAGCTCCAACGTTATTGAGAAATGCCTGCGTTGTGCCCAAGCTCCGTCCAAAGACATGATTGTGGAGGAGATGTTGGCCGCCTCCGAGATGGAGCGACTCCTCCGTGACTCGTTTGCGAACTATGTCATCCAGACTGCTCTGGAGTTTGCTACTCCTCACATGAAGCACAAGCTCGTTGAAGGCATCCGCCCAATTCTCCCACAGATCCGCACCACTCCATACGGACGCCGCATCCAGGCCAAGATCGCCGCCTTCGACAACCGTGGAAGCGCCGCTTCCAGCGGTCAGGTCACACCGGCCGATAACACACAGGGTCAGATTCCCTTGCGGCCTGGTCACTCTCGAGGCATGTCTGGAAATGCTTCCATGTTCCCTCCCAATGGTGGTCACGCCAACGGGGCAATGCCCAGCATGGGGATGCGCCAGCATGTGCCGCCTCCTTTCCCGAATGGTGGTGTCATGTCAGTTCCTCCACCTCCTGGTGGCCCTGTCCAGCACCCCCAGTTCAACCAGATGATGCCAGGCAACTTCGTTCCTGGACACCCATCCGCCAATAACTCGGTGGATAATGGTGAGACACGCTGGGTGTAAAATTACTTGAAGCATTTTGCCATTCACTCCACGACTTGCTTGTATAATGATTTCGGCCATTTGTTTTTTCTTCACTTGGTCATAGGGTGGAATGTAATCTCATGCAGCACGTTCACGACACTGCCATGACTTGACGACTCTTCTTTTGCTCTTTGTTTGAATAGGCCGCGAAATTGCTTCTCGCCAACCATTATATCTGCATCCAACCAATACGGCGCCCTCGGGGATGCTTTGTGTGTACATTAGGAAAGGAAAGGGATCAAAAGTTCTCACCGTTTACGATCGTTGGCAGCAGACAGATCGAAGTCACCAACGAGGGAAATGATGTCCTGCATATCCGGACCAAAGGGACAGCCACACCATGTATTCTATACTTGGATCGTCGCGAATACCATCATCGGCATAGACGACAAATCTTTCTTCACTTCTTCTCTTGTCATTTGGTTTTGTGTTTTTTTTTCCGGTTTTCACGATTTCAGTCATCTACACTCAAGAATGGCCTTATATCGAGACGAGAATCCGACTAGCTATTGCCGTCCACCTTATGAAGAAGGGTGCCACATGAACACTACGCAGCAGCTAGGCTCATTTCACATTGACATATCTCACGAATACAGCCAGCCGACTCGGGAGGTGTGTGGCATTGGATATTAGCAATGGCATTTATCTGCGGCCAAAAGACTGCGGCGTTTGTCACAGTTGTGCCCGGGCATTGCCTTTCTAATCACGACGCGAATACGCGATGTCATTTTGACTCGAACGAAAATTATGGTGATGATGAGGGGAGGAAGGCTCTAGGGGAGGAGATATCGTGGATGCTTGTAACCGGGTGGCTGCTTTGGTCCCTTTTTTTCCCTTTTCTGATTTCTTGTTTTCCCCTTGCGCGCACTTGTTGTATGATTTGAGACGAGCAGAACCGAAAGCCTCTTAAACCTTTGCTACCTTTGGCTGGTTCGACTTGGAGGGCTCTACAGCCCTTCTTCATCGAGGACACGGTTCCTTGAACTTGTATTTGGGGAGGCCCATGGAAGGGTGCCTACTTTGCCCCTGTATTTAGAGACGAGGCTTTTTTTTCTCTTTTCAAATCTGGGATCGGGATATTATTTCTTTTGCTTCTGTTGCGTTCGTGGTGATGAGTGACTGATGTGTAATATGACGAGCCTTCTTGATTAATGGGAGAAAACTCTCTTCTCGCATGCTGTGTGCTTGATATGCTCATTCAGCGTAGACTTTGAATCCGTGTTGATGGCACTATTGATGGCGGATTGTATAGCATTATAACGAGAGATTAGAGCTCATGTCAAGAATGATATATCGGTCCCTGTACGGAGTACGAAATATGCAATAAGACAAAGGAAGACATTCTCACTCTGGAAGGGGATTGATTCATCATGGAGAAAAAAATTCTCAAGTTTCACATATTCGTTTCTACATAGGGAAGAAGATATCATATGCTCCGAATTAATAACATCGGAAAGTCATGCCATTTCCATTTTCTTTAAAAAAAGCTACCAAGGACCTTTGGTGTTTCTTTTTGATTCCGTTTCTGACCTTGCATGCAATGCCAAAAGTACACACTAAGCAGCGGCAGCACTCCCAGAAGGAAATCCAGGAATGCAACCACCACCACAACACTTCCTCCACTACTTCTGTCCACCAGCGACGACGGCAGTCGCACGCGTTTACCGGTAGCGCCACAGGGACAGGGTGTTGTGCCTCTTCCAGGTCTTTCTGCGACCGGCACGGGTCTTGTTGTAGCGGTGACCCTTGTTGAGACCACGGGACTTCTTGCCGGTGGCGGTAAGACCGCGGGCCTCGCGGTGCTTGTGGACGGGGTTGACGATCCAGTTGATGCGGGGGTCGATGCGGATGGCCTTGTGGCTGGGGTCGACGAGGATGACCTCGTAGTACTTGTAGGTGGAGTCCTGGTTGATCCAGTAGGAGTTCAGGACGCGCAAGTTGGCGCAGCGGCGGCCGACACGCTCCTCGGCGGTGGCCTTGAGGGAGCGCTGGTACTTGAGCTGGTTGATACCCTGGTTGGTGGGCTTGCCTGTTTACACAAACCGCATGAGCAACTCTCTCTCTCTCTCTCTCTCTCGCTTTTGTCTTGGGGGACGAAGAACATACCATAGGTGGCACCCTTAGGAGCAGGGCGCTTGCGGCCACCACGGCGGACACGGACACGGTAGACAACGTAGCCCTGCTTGGCCTTGTATCCGAGACGGCGAGCCTTGTCGGGGCGCGAAGGGCGGGAGGCGCGGTGGATGACGTTCAATTGACGGAACTATATTAATGCACTCTCAGCCAATGTTCAACGAGTGTATAGCAGAGACGGGGCTTTCGGTGCAGGCCGGAGGCAAAAAAAACCCATCGCCATCATCTCTCCTTGGGTTGTGGTGTTGGGCACCCCACCGAAGGAGAGAGACATTGAAAGAAATTTTTTCGAGGCCTGCAACCTAGAGTCCCTCGTCCACAGAGAACGTCTCGTAGCGGTGTATTGTATTCGGTTTCAACGTACTTCCCAGCAGCGCACTCGGAGAAGGAAGCGCATCACATCGGACTGCTTCTTCTTCTGAAGCTCTTCGACATACTTGAGGGCACCCATTTTGGCTGTTCCAAAAGCTCCGTCAGTTGAAGTCTCTCAATGACAATTCCCCTCTCTCAATGACAATGGCGAAAGGAGGAATCAAAGAAAAGGAGAGGGTACAAACCGGCTTGGGTTGTGAAATTTCCTGCCGAGGGTTAGTAGGACGGGTGGTTGACGAGGATGAGGAATGTCAAAATTTCGGGGAGAGAGGGACTCTGCAAAAGCCAGGCGGAGAATGAAAATTGAGGAGGGCTGTTTGTGGGTTAAGCGATGGGCTTAGCCCTTTTTGGTGCTAGTGCGATAGGACTTGTGTCTCGGAGCCCTGACCCTCGTGCCTCTGCTCGAGCGGTGTGGGTGGGGGTTTGATGAGTCATCAAGGTAAAATAGGTGAGCTCACCGTCGTACTGAGTAGTACTTTGTATCAACTCGATGTCATACGTTCAATCAGTCAACTACTACTCGTGCTAGTAGTAATTGCCTAGGAGAACTGGAAATAACATAAATATTTATGGGATATAACCTCCAGAATAACAATCTACATTGAAACTCCTGTGTTCGTCTCACCCACCTCCGCAAACATCGTGTTCTCAATGATAGACTCAAACAAATCCATCATATCTTCACTTCAAAGTCGTGAAACAATCCCACTACTCAAGCTTCCATACCCGCCAATACATAGCCACCATATCCCCATTTGAACACCCACACCTAATCCGACTTTGGCAACAATTTCGCAACTCCAGCAAACGACTTCATCATCTCCTGCGCCGTCGCTCCCCAAGTCTCCTCCACCGTCTTCGGCCTCCCCTCCGCAAGCAGCTCCCAAGCAACCTTCTCAATGTCATCCCCAACATTGGCTGGAGGGGCAAGAAAATCCGTATGCGCGCCGTTGAGAATGATGCCGTTCAGAGTACGCAGTGAAATTGCCATTGCTTTTCGGTTCAGCTCTGACAAGTCTTTACTATCCTGCTCCCAGCGTATACCCGTTGGCTTCTTGATGTTGGTGTCGCTCTTGTTCAAAATCTCGTACTTGGTGACCACCCGCTGGGTATTTCGGATGAAATTGTGAGCTTTGTGGAATATGCTGTCTCGAGGGCCTGCTCTTGTGGTTGACTCAAACGTTGTCATGCCAGGAAGGGTGGCTGCAACCTTTGACTCTAGGCTGTCACTTCCAAACGTGCCATCGTCCGCGGACCTGTAGTTCACAGTCAGAACCTATAACTCCGTAACGCCAGTAGAACGAATACCCACACAATCTGTTGACGCTTATTCTCAATCAACTGAATCAGCTCATCTCCCTTTCTTCGTATCTCTCTCTTCGCATCCGACACGCTTGCCCGGGTCCTCTTGGAAGAAGTTGCCGACTCAAAGCTATTCCTGCAATCACAGACAATATTAGCCCATGTTTTTCAAGACACTTCTCCATCTCATGTGACGCCTTACCTGCCGCCATTGCGTCCTCTGTCAACACTATCCTCATCCTGATCCTGCCGCCCCTTACTGGCTCTCGTCGCACCCCTTTGTGCTGGTCGCGATGCCTTCTTCGGAGCAGGCACGCTTTCTGGAGTGGGATCTTCTAAAGATGGGTTAGTTTTTCCAACTCAATCCGTCGTTTTCCTGGCCATGGAGGTCTTCGCAGACGGGCTTTTACCTTCCACAGATGATTTTCTCTTCCTCGTTGTCGGCGGCATTCTCGCGGCCCCGAAATATGTTGCTAATTTGACGATACCGGCTCTCTGGTAGATATGATAGGAAAAACGGGAATCTCCTCGAAGTGAAACATGCTTGATGAATTAAAATTTTAGTTATCGTTGGTGTGCAAAAGATGTCCAGACAAGGTGTGGTCGGTTTAGGCAAGAGCACCAGGAACCGGCCTTGCACCTTCCTCGCCGCAAATACCAGAGAGAGATCAACCCTTTTAAAAATCCCGTTGCTTAACCTTCAGACTCAACTCCCAATCCCTGGGAGTTCTGTCACACTTTAAAATGTGTTTCAACATCATCAATCATCAATTTGTTTTAAAAGATAAAAGTAACATCTTTAAATATTGTCCCGAAGCCGTACTAATGCAGTTCCAATTCTCTGAACGAAGAAAAGTAAAGGCAGTATCAAAGTCGTAATGAAGAAACAAACAACAAAAGCCTGAAGAAGAAATGAAAAAAAGTCTTGTCGTACATGACATCAGCCATACCCAAACCGTTGCCCTTTTTGGTTGTGTATTAGTTACAGCATACATGCGTTAACTCGGGTCTCTCTGTCTATATATCTCAGCCATTGGAAGCGAAAGCAATGCCGTACCCATTTCTCCAGTCTTTGATCTCGCATATCCAGTAGCCAAAACCTGTAACCCATACCAAAAGTCTGACCAAAACAAAAGTTCCAAAAAAGTTGTGAGCGGTAACGACAGGAGATGGGCCATATAAATGAATGCAGGGAATCTGAACTGTTCCTCTTTGTATGAGTACTCGATCCAGAACCGTTGTGCCCAAATTGACTAGCCGACACCAATGAAGTTAAAAATAGCATAAAGCTCCCCAACGCTCTTCAAAAGCATGTTGATAATAAATATTTTGTCTTCTTTTCTTTCATTACCCTTCAAGAATCCTATAAGTGGTAGATGGCGTGAAAACGAGCGTTGTAATCTAAATATGCCGGCCAAGGCGTGCAGAAAAGGCTATAGATTAATGAGTGTTGAGCGAAAGGCCCTGAAAGGCAGCTGACCAGTCATTCTGGGGAGAGATGGGGGTGACACCCTGAGAATGCGACCCGGGAGATGCCATGGCCTGGGTGTTGGGAAACCGCTGACGCATCGATTGGAAGTCACCGGCCTGGTGGAACCCGGCTCCAGGGAATCCCTCAACGCCAGAGGCAAGCCCGGGGATGTACGATCCGTTAATTCGAGCGTTCCCAAAGACACCCGCTGGCCCGTACGCGTAGTTGGAAGGTGGGTATCCTGAAGTTGGAGGAGCTTGCCTGTCCCCCACTAACTGGGGCTGATTGAAGCCAGAACGCAATCCTCGAGCTTGTGCACCAGAGAATACCTGAGATTGTTGCTCCTGTTGCGACACCTGGTTCTGACGACGCTCGTTGCTGGTAGTGCCACGACCAACGCCAACAGCGCCTGGTCCAACTCCACTAGGGGCCTGGATTCCTAGAGTCGGGCTTGCGAATGATGCGGGGTTGATTGCGGACATCCAGATACGAGTTTTGTATATCTTGAAGAGGTCCGTCACCAGTGAGTTGAAGTTGATGTAGGAGTCAGCAAAGTAGTAGAAGGTCAATTTCTTCCAGTCCCTGTTCCGTGTCAGTACTTGCATCATAAAGGCATAAAACGCCCACATGGACATGGAGTAACTCACATTTGGAATTCTGCATCCAAGATTTCCATGTTGAGACCATGCTCCTTGACCTTCTGCATGCAAACTCTCTTCGCCTTTGCCTCTTGACCCTCCTTGTCCCGCAAGGACTGTATTTCGTGGTTCTGCGCAAGGCGCTTGATGAGTTTGGGACGGAGCTCCCCAGAGTTCGGCTCTTGCATGTGATGTTGATTTAGAGGGCCCATGCCGCCAACTGCACTCCCTTGAAGGCCATTGGACGAGGCTAAAAGGCCAGCACCCGAGCCTTCTTGAGCAGCGGCAGCATTTTGGGAGTACATCATGAGCCATTTGTATTGCTCCTCCGCGTAATGCTCCTTGAGCTCCTTGGCTGTCTGCCAATCCACATTATCCCTCGCAACAGTTCCGAGATCAGTGCCGCGGTCAGCCTCCACAATCACCAGATCACCGGGTTTGACGGTAAGTCCCGTTCCTTCTTGGATGTAAAACACATCAGCTCGAGCGCATTTAAACAAAACAACATGTAGAAGTTGGTTGAGCCTTGGTTGTGCTACGCTATACACGTTGCGATGGGGAGAAGGGGGGCGATTCGGGAACTGAGCCGGTAGGCCAAACTGCGGCGGCATGTAAGGGTTAGTGAACACTGGCTGAACGGAATTGGCCATAGTTCCTCCGGGATAGTAGCTAGCTGCTGCGAATGTTACTAAAGCGGTCATTTTTTGATGGATTGATTGATGAGTGACTTACAAACATTGCCTGGATAGCTCGGGTTTTCCGGGAAGCCGGATGGATATCCTGAAGCCGTTTGGTTATCGGGCGTCGGTGCCTCCAAAGTGGATACCGAGTCCGCAATAGAACTGATGGATCCCTGCCGAGTAGGCATGTTGGCAAAGGAGTGGCGCCGACTCTGAGAAACATCACCAACGAAAAATCCTGGAGTGCTGGACCAAAGAGCTTTCTTAAGATTGGTAGGTTCAACCTTCCGGCCATCCAAACCAAGGGGGGTACGATAATGCGCCTGTCCATATTCACTCATGCGCCTATCAGCGGCTCGGTTTATGAATGATTCGCCGTCATTCACTTCATCCAGCTCGTCAATGGCAAAATCGGACTCTTCTGGAACGAACTCCCGCAGCGTATAGCCATTGCCGAAGGCAGATCCAGTGGAGGCACGTGGTCGAATTCTAGCATTATATTGTTGCTGCTGTTGCCGAAGCATTGCGTTCTCCCGCGTGAGCATCTCAATGGTCTTGGATTCAGAACTTTGGTGAAACGAGCCCTGAAGCGATTCCGATGCGCTCTCATCGTCGTCATCCTCCACTTCCTTGACCTTACCGAGCATAGACCCGTCGCTCGACATTTCACTAAGCATGCTAGGTCGAGAAGGACGATGCTGCAAAGCAGGGTGACGGGCACGGCCAAGGATAGCCGAGGAGCTCATGCCGGCTCCGGGGGATGTCTCGGGGTCTAGTTGCCCCGCAGAATAAGATTGGGATCGATAGGTCTTTGGCGTAGGATGCAGCGGGATTGCAAACGGTATCTGTGGGTTTGTCCCTGGCTCACGAGAGGCTGAGGGATTTTGCGAGAGCGCAGGGTCGTTGAAGAATGAATTGCTCCCAGCCCCAGGAGGAACGGTTGATGTAGGCGACGGCAGAACCTCGCTGAGTCTTGAAGGAGGATCCTTACGGTCTGAATTCCAGATACCTGTTCCCCACGAAAAAGCTGAAGAGCCTGGGGCTCGACCAATTACTGATGACATTGAATGAGATCCCCAAGGTCCTTCGGCAGAAGGTGTGCTTGGGTGAGATGTCGTAGGTGACATCGAATTGCTCGCGAAGGACCCCTTCCTAGGCCGGGCAAGAGGTGCGGACGTGTCGTTCAACCAGGAAGACCGACGGACGGATTTTGGTGGTTGCGCGACAGGCTGCGAATTCTCCTGGCGGTGATCACCCTCGTCCTCAGAACTGGCAAGCGCTTCCGAGTCTGGGGTTGACGTCCTGGCGTTAACCTTTTCGAGAAGTAGAGACTGATTAGTTGGCGTTGTAGCGGGGAATGAGCTCTGAGCGAGCCTCGACTGTGGCCCGTTTTTGATGGAATTCGAGCTCATGATCAAGGTCGACCAGAGTAGTATTGGAGCAACGAAATATCTCCGACTGCTCCCTTTAGCAGTCGGAGCTGTGGCGGGTTTTTTTTTAAGAAACTTAAGAGTTAAAAGTGTGTTGAAAAGGAGTTGGTAGGTGGTGGCGTGGTGCCGAATGAGAGAGAAAGCAGAGCCTCACTGGCAGCCGGAACTTCGAGCACGTGAGAACTTTCACGATGGTGGCTCAGATGGCTGGCGACTTGGAAGCTGAAAAACTCAGAAGCGGTATCAGGTATCTCTGGTTGGTGGCAAACTGAAAATAGCTGTCAATTGTCAGCCTGTCAATCCAACATAATATCATCTGTGTTGGAGGATTGTGAAAATGTGTGAGAAGCGTCGCTCTTGTTAAAAAAAAGGAAGCGGAAAAGACACCAACAACGGGCAGGCCTAAGACGCGAGGTCTAACAGTCCATTTCCGTGGTAACGTCCTTGATGAAGCAGCTTTCGCAGTGCCGTTGGATGTGGATGCCGTTGTGGGCGTCGATTGGCCCCCAAGGTCGACTGAAACTGAATCTCAGAGGATGCTCACTCACCAGTCGCGAATCTCAGGTACGGTCTATAATATGTGGGGAATCAAAAATCGAAAAAGAAGAAGCTCTAGATAGATCGTAGTTAAAACAGTATGGCATCCGGCGCTACGGCGACTTGCGGGATGCGGGAGGTTGTCAAAGATTTTTTGGGTGGCGAAAAGAGATCCGCGTCGGCGAGTCGAGCGGTTGGGCGTCGCAGTGACGTTCGGCGATCCGATTAAAGAGGAACGTGGAGAGGGATGATATTTCGAAGGTATAAAAATGTCTAAACCAGCGCGTCTAAACCCAGAGCCCGAAGAGGGAAATGATTCTCAAACTAGAAAGACGTGGAAGAAGAGGGAGGTTATGCGTGTACACCCATCCGCAACTGCTTTGATGACGACAATGAGGTTGACGAGAGATGGTGACACCGCGGCCGTCTTCGTCGTCAATGGAGACGGAGATATGGCGATTGCGTTGCTGGAGCTGGGGGAGACGGTGTGCTAGTCGCGGCCCATGGTTAGAGGCACAGGACTCGCCAACTGGAGCGCAATGGCGCTGCCGCGCAGACGCCTGAGAGCGCAAAACGCGGCGACTGGGCGATTGCTTGCGAAAGGCGGCGGGGACAGACACAGACAGCGCAGGCCTCCAACGCCTCTGTGGAGAGCGCGAACAGATAGTGAGGGGGGCAAGACGGTTGTAACGATCGACGAGACGAGATGTCGCGATCGCAAAGCAGGTGGAAGGGGGAGTGAGAGAGAGAGAAAGGAAGAAAAAAAGATGCCGGCGCAAGTTGTCGTTATGCGGTCGACGTTTTTCAAAAAAGGTCGGGAGGTGTTGGAAGGTGGTGGTGGTGCAGAGGTCAGTCAAGTCAGGTCAAAGTCACTCAATCAGTCCAGTGACTCCAGTTCTAAACAGACCACCTGCTGGCCAGGGCACTGAGCGCCAAGTGGCGTGGACAAGAGCGGCGATTATGAGTATAATGGGGTCCGGAGTACCCCGAAGTAGCGTGTACTTCGTACCGGAGGTTTTTTCACAGGGAGCTTTGGCGCTGGAGTGGCCCCTGATCTGATGGAACGCTGCCGAACGTATGGGGCCAGAGGAGTTGGTTGTGCTGGTAGTAGTATTATGTGCAGAGTGCAGCATGCAGAGAGGAATGGCGAGAACTCGGCAGCATGCAAGGAGCAGGGAAAGGAGTGCAGTGCAGTGCAGTGCGGAAGTAGTAGGTTGCAGGCGTCTAGGATCGCGTGTATGTACTCGTACCTAATATTGCAGTGCCTCCTCACCTTGCCGAAGCAGAGCTCGCTCTCAAACAACAAGGGCTCTCTATTCTGTTACTACCCTTGCCGTACCGTGCGAGGAACAACGAGCTTGGCGATCCGGATGGGCTGGCCGTCTGTGGGAGGGTGGAGATGATGGCGCGCGCGCGGAGAGGGGGAGGGGCGCTGGCGTCTCGGGAGATGATGATGATGGAGGAGCAGAGCAGCAGCAGCAGCAGCAGGATAGGCACAAGCAAGTCGACTCGGGAGATGGGTTTCGAGTTTCAAGGTCTGGAGTGTGGGGGGAGGCTGGCCTTATCATATGCTTTCAGTCCCGGGCGTTGGAGGGGGGCGAGTTGACGAGGCTTGGATGAAGGCGAGAGAGCCTGGGGAACGGCCTCACTAGCAGGGGAGGGGATGGATGGGATGGCTTGAGGGATGAAGTAGCACTCGTAGTATTAGCGGAATGGAGATGGAGATGGAGGGCACAATGTCCTGCTGGGGGCGAGAGAGCGGGCGTCTTGGCGGATGGTGGTGGCAGCAGGCAAGATGGTGAGAGGACGGACTCTACGGAGTAGTCTCCAGAAGATCAGCCACAAGGCGGAAGGCAATCATGAAGCTGGGGAAGGCTAAAAAAGCTCTCGGTGCTTAAATCACGATGTTAGTCGTACGGAGTGGTGCTAGTCGTACTCGTAGTAGTAGCAGTAGTAGTAGACAAACAGACCAGGACGGGGGGATGTGGCCACTACCTATGACTGGAACTCAAGTGGGCATAGCGGATGTGGGCTGCTGTGAGGTTACGTTAGAGCAGCGTACTCGGCCGGGTGGAGAGACAACAAAATGATTTAATCAATGGATGGCTCGCATGATATGACTGAGGAGACAAGACGCTCGTAAGATTGAAAAGAAAATATAAGGCACGGTATGGAGTAGTATTACATGCGCGTCTGCATCTGCGCCTGCGTCTGTCCGTGCGTTCATCCTATGTATGTATGTACGGAGTACAGTGCTCGTATGTATGCGTGTGTGCGAATATGTACTCCGTATGTGAGAGTTCATCTTTAATTTATTCTACGCAGGGGATGATGGGGCTCCATTATTACTGCTACGACTAATACTCGTACTGCTACTTCTAAGCGGGAGGGCTCCAACTGCATATCCCGGCTATTAGTAGTCGTAATCCGTACTCCGTACCTCACAAGCATTGTGATCCACGACATCGCTTTACGGCTGCTGTTTCTCGTGCTAACATAAACCGAGATTCGTTATGTACCAGGAATCGTACGAGCGAACGGCTCCCCCAGAGTGCTAAAACCAACAGCCGCGCCTCTTCTCGGAGCGAGCAGCATGACACGCGACCACTAACTTTCTCGCTGATCGGCACAATTGCCAGGTATTGGCCAGCTGAGGCTTCGATCAAATCCTACCCCCTTGTCCCTGTCTGTCTGCTAGTTATGTGTGTACATACACAGTACATACGAGCATTTGCAGGCCGAGGCTGGAGTTTTCCATGCTCTGTGAAATATGATGACTTGCTCGCATGCATGCCGAACCGGTGTCTCCGTGTGCATCCACGGGAATAATTGTTACTGTATGGAGTCCTCTCCGAACGGCCTCCTTTACACAACCCCTGCTGCATTGCCGTTTGACGGCGGCAAGTTCCCTGGCCTGGCCTGACATATGTTAATGTGAACATCGAAAGGACAACCCAGTGATCGAAGCTGTTCACAAAAGTCTTGAGAAGCTTCCATCACCATCACCAGCACTGCATCCAAGCCGTGCCATCTTTCTTCATCCAGCATGGCCCGAAGCTCAAGCCAACAAACGCGGCGCGGCCTCGCGTGCTGGCGTCCCGATTCACTGGGTGGATGAACAAACGACCCAACGCCATTGACTCACTACGACGTACATGCGGTTCATGCCTCTGGCCCGTTGCGCATCCCCGCTTCTACTGGTTACACGAGTCCTTCGTACTGCTACAAACATACTTTGAATGGCACATGCAGACCACAGAACAGACCGATCTCTGTTCTCCGTTCTCCGATCTCCGCCGCTTCTAAGAGGCCCGTGAAAGAACTGCTTCCATGCAGGAGACGCCGCTGTACTCGTATGTACATGCATGCTCCCAGTAGTTTCTCCCATGTCGCAGTCCGCGGATCAGTGCAATGGGTTGGTTGTCTGTGAAGAAGTAATACTACTAGTATGAAAACCCGCATTTCTGCTGCATAATCCAGGACATCGTATTGGAGGTACCTGCGTGTCGAGACCCTCCTTTGACTGCGTGGTGCGGCTGGAATTTTGGCCCAAAAGACACCCCAATCGACGATCACACCTCTCTCCAACTCGCTAATGCCTACGTTACGCCATCAGAAACGCGGAGACGCTGGAGCGGCAAACCGTTGAACCAAAAATCCTATGTTCAAGCACTATGTGTTGCCACTTGTCCCAATCGCTCAATCTTCTTTACGCCACCATCTTTGGAGCGCTGGCAATTGAGAACCTACAAAGCTTGCTTGCTTTACTTTCTTGCCAAAGAGATGCGCTGTGACGGCACATTGATGGAACAACACCAGCCCAGCTTCTTTTCTAAGTGGTCGAAGCTTCGAGGCGATCGCTCACCCCGCAAGTCGCCTTGTTCCAGAACCCCGCTTGGTGTCTCCGAAAGTCACCTGGCCTCTTCGAACTTGCTTCTGCAGAACCAAGTTTGGATGGGGAAGTGTTCGCTCCCCCCATATCGGGATGGAGCCCCTCGGGCGGGGACAATGCAGACCTAAAACAGGGGCCACAAGAACATACCTAACCTCTCATCCCGCTCCTAGACACATCACCGCGGATAACTCGTCATTACAGCCATGACAGAAAACCATCTGTGGATAACTCTCGCTGCTGCAGATAACTCTCTATAATACTTTGCACAGCTGGTTTTTTCAACTCTATAATATTGCAGCAAAAGCTCTTAATACATGAATCAGCTACGTAGCACCTTGTCGAGAGTGGTATGTCTTTTTTGTCCTCCACCTGGCCATGCAGGACAAGGCGTCAAGGTGCTGGGTCGTCTCCAATGATGCTCCAACTCGCGCCCACATTTCCGCCAATCACAAAATACATGCTATCCGCGGCGCCATGGCCCAGCCACAAGGGCCTCAGGGATGCACGGAGCCAGTGATGCTGCAGAGTCGACACCACGAGGGCGAGAGCTGAGAGAGGGTATCACGTGGATTCGCAAGCAATGCCGTTCTCGTCCACGCAAAGAGAACCAGACAAACTCCTGAGAAGAGACCAAAAATTCAGAAACAAACTAAACAGTCCAACAGGTACGTCAATTCGCTGAAACAGCCCCTTTGGCTCCTATTTCCTTGCATTGGAGTGAACTTCAAGACCGCTAATAACATGCTAGCTTGTACTTCGTACAACACGACCAGTTCGTTGTCAGATGCATGAATTATTAACACACCAACAATAATGTTGGCACATATATTAATTCAAAAGTTTGACAGCCAAGGCCACTGTAAACCGATACGGGACGAAAGCACCGCCATGAGCTATTATCGCTCCGTTGTCCAAATCCTTGGACGACTAACATCCAGGATCATCCAAGAGACCTCGCGCCGGGAGAGAAATGCCTTGCATAAACCTACTAAAGTAAATCGAAAGTCCCAATCGATCCCCCCCCGTTACCACGCGGCTATGACATATCTCTCAGCCCTAATCACTCGAATGTCAATGGTTCGCCATGTGGTGACTTGAGTGGCGTCCAATATCGATGTCTCCGCTGCTCGGCACTGCACCATCAAGTTGATGTTTTGCCCCTATCACAAACCTTCCATAACCCCCGGAGCATTTATTGCTGCACTACGAAGTAGCACTACGGAGTACAGAGGTGAGGGATCGAATCCTAGTTCATAAGACGCTACGCGAGCCGTCAGCGGACTTCCGACGTACATCGCATCCCAACCAACGAACGCATAACGGTGTGCACCAAAAACGGCGCGGAGAATTTCCATGACGGGGTTTGTGGCCCGCCGTACGAAGTAGATGCCTTGACCGTCGGCACGCCTGGCTTGCATACGCTTTGTTCTCATTGTCTGTTAGGCCAAGGACCCCTGGTCCTTTGAATGCCGCTGCAACTACTCTATTAAAGTTTTGGGACTGGCTTGGCTCTTCTCTCCCAGACTAGCAGCAGAGGGCTCGATGGCTTGCGTCGTCGTCTAGCCGAACGCATGCAAATGAATCCGCTGTTGGGTATCATCTTGAACGGAGCTCTCCGTACAATCCGGGGCGGGACCTTCGATCACATCTCCGAAAGCTGAAATCATACGGCGGAGACTCTCTTGCCACGGAAGCATGGCTTCATAGCCCCGCCTGGTCTTGTCGTCATGACCGGATGGTCAGCTCTATGTCATAGAATCAAGCATCCATGGCTAATTGCTATCCAAGTGCGTATCCTCAATGCGTAGTCGTGGGTATCATGATGTTCTACACCAATGCGTAATACCTAATGTACAGGCCAAAGAACAGCTTCTATTAAGGCTTTCACTCCCTCCCTTCCTAAGAAGCCGATGCTTGCGCCGGCCTCTGCTGCTTCAACTTCTCCTCAAACTTGGCAAACTCCTGTATAGAAATTTCCTCCTCTTCGTCCAAAATTTGACGGACACCCTGAACCTCTTCAATCTGATTGAGTTAATGGTCAGCACTCCAAGTTCCAGATCGATAGCAGTCAGGGGGGCTACTCACATAGTGCATCAACATGCCCTCAATGCCACTCTTCAGCGTAACAGTGCTCGAATCACACGTTCGGCATGCCCCACGCAATTTAAGCAGTACCTGTCCATCCTCAAAGCCTCGGAATTCAATATCTCCTCCATCTTCCTGTATAGCCGGCCGGATCCTTGTCTCGAGCAGTTCTTTGATCATGCCTACCACCTCGCTGTCATTCTCGTTGTAAGCAAGACTGTCCTCTTCAACGGCTGCCTCGCCGGCTTCGCCATCCTTGCGCTCCACAATGTTTACAATCGTCTCGCCCGACGTAATAGCTTCAGTGATGAGGGCGAAGATCTCAGGCCGCACATGCGCCCAGTTTGCATCCCCAGCCTTGGTCACAGTAATGAAGTCGGCGCCATAGAATACCGACGTAATGCCATCAATGTTCATGAGTTTTGCCGCTAGGGGAGAAGGATACGGCGGCGCAATCGTAGACCGTGGGTTCAGATATTCAATGAAAGGCGCAGTAATCGCTGGAGGGATGATTCGATGGTTCGGCAGAAACTTGAGCGCATCGGGGTTCGGAGTGCTCTCGGTCTGGATGAAGATTGTCCGCACGCCGCTCCCAGCGCCGGCAATGCTAGGGACGAAGCGCTGTGTCCGCTGTGTTTGAGGTCGGACGCCGGCGGAGATGGTTGGGAGTTTTGTTCGGGTGCTTAATTGCCGTGTCCATCTCGGCAGTGCTCTGGTTTGGCATTCGGCCGCTGGTCGAGAGGCCGCCGTGGCCAGAGCACGCAATAATGTCCTGGATTTAGTTGCTGGTGCCATTATTGTTCAAGGCAAGGAATGGCAGCTATCCAGATTAAAGGAGATGATGTGGGGAGAAAAGAATACGAAGGCGATTGAGGCGAGTTTCGGACGTTTAATTGACATTTGAAGAATTATTAGTAATGGGGGGGTGCTATGATGTAACGCGCACCAATGGCCTGGCTTGGATTTCACCGCACTGTCCGAAGTCGTGAAATTTTTGGCCGATCCCTATGAACAAGAAAAAAAAGTCCGGGGACGCGGGGCGGTTTTAACTTGACACTCTTTTTGTCGCGTTTGTGAACAGCCTGGCAACCTTCAACGATTCAACGAATCCGACGGTATCAGACACGATGGCCGAGCCGACAGAAGAATCCGAAGCTCTGGCGTCTACAGAGAAGCACGATGGCGAAGAAGCTCCCTCCGCTACGCCTGCGAGAGAGGATGGCCAAGACGAGCAGCTGAAGACGTCACAGCCAGAGGAAGCTGAAGAGGGAGCGCGGCAGAACAACCGCGACGACGAAACGCCAACACCACCGCAGGTACCAGCGCCGACGACGGATCTTTGCGGCGTTTGTCAGACTAATCCACACAAGTACAAATGCCCTCGGTGCCGTTTGCCATAGTACGTTGACTGCTTGTTTGTTTCATCACCATCTATAGGTATCTGGGCTGTGTGAGCGGATGCTGACATCACTGGCTAGCTGCTCTGTCGCGTGCAACAAGGTCCATCGCGAGAACCACCCTCCAGACCCCGAGCCGCAACCACAGCCAGCAAAACAAGACCTGCCAGATGCGCCGTCGAATAACGCCCTCGTCCAGCCAGTCGATCCCGCAAGCCCCTTCCGCGTTCTAGAAACATCGGACAGACTGAAGCTCCTGTTCAACAAGTACCCCAACCTACCGAACCAGCTTCTCGAAATCCACGCTGCAACCCAACCCCCGCCGTCAGATGGACCAGAAAAGGCCATCCCAGCGGCCCTCATGCAAGGGTTGAAGAAGAAAGACACCTGGAATCACGACATTGGTATCAAGAACGGGAAAGCGGCACTGCGTAGGGCGAGAAAGGCCAACGGCGAGGATGGCGAAGCTATTCGGGAATACACCGAGTTGATCTCGCATATTATGAGCGAGGCGAGCCGTAAGGCTAACGCCGCCGCTGCCGCCACCGACATCTATCTACAGCAACAGGTCGCTGAGGAAGACACCAAGCTCATCGAACGCCTCTTGGCCGAGGAACAGCGCAAGAAATAAAATACAAAAAAAGATGGCACGGGTGGCCAATGGCTAGGTATATATCCATCATATCCTTCCCACTTCATACCCCACGTCGATTTCCCTCTCTGGGAATAAATCGTTGTATATTATCCTCATAATCATCGCTCGTCAGATTAAAGGTACGTAGATGGTGACTGAAACAAATTTTCGGTATTAGCTCCTTCAGCTAACGTTTGAATCGCGCAAAGAATCCCCCGATTTTTGGAGATTTGGGTGACAGCCCGGTTGGCGATTCCTTATCCTCAGTTGGGGAGTGGGACTTATCGCTTTTGCCGTGTTTGCTGAGGCTTCCAAGTTTTGATCGCAGGGTCCACTTCGACTCTATTGATCGCAGGCGGGTTTGCGCCGCGGACTTTTGCTTGTTTGCCGCCTCTTCGTCGCTCTGAGTCCAGTCGACCCGCTGCTCATCAGGATTGTCGACCACCTCGCTGTGATCGTAGACCGATTGGTTGTCCAAGACAATCAAGCTGTGTCTTTGGAAGCCTGCTGGCACTAGTTTGCTAAGCACGCTGCCTGTACTTTTCCTCCTGGAATGTTTGAGGGCTTCATGGTCTGAGCCTTTGGACTTGAGAGAGGAGGAGGATGACTTCTGGTCGGCTTCTGTGGTGGTTGCGACTGTCTGGATTTGCCGTGACAGCCTGCGGGAGAGAGACTTTTCTGTCGCAGTCTTGACACTTGTCGTTCGGGCGAATTGAGAGGCGGCTACCTGGGGGACATGGCGGTAGATAGATGGAGACGCCTCCACAGAATTCCCAATGCTGGAGTCAGCCTCCCGAGGGTGCTCGGCCGACTCGTACTGTACGCCTTGGGTGCGTACTCTCAGAGGAATCCCTTGGCCGTGTTTGCCAGCTCCTTCGGCGTCCCGGGCAACTGCAGCAGCTTTGGCCTGTCGTTCCGCCTCCACCGCAGCCTTTGCGCGCCTCTTTCGCTCCTCAAGGGCCTTCTGCTCCGCAAGCACCACGTACAGCCGTCTCGTCAAGTCATCGGGGTCGAAGGGTCGGTGCTGATGGGGCTGTGGTTTAAGACGGGGAGGGGCCTTAATGGCAGGCCGGTAGGCGGATTGGTGAGCGGGCTGGTGAGCGGCCGCCTTTATGTCGTGTACGTAATTCATTTTATAGAAGAACATGGCGGATCCCTTACGTCTGCGATGCAGAACTAGTGTGCCTATGATTTGTGATGTGGAGAGGCAACTGATGGAGCGAGGTGAGTGTAAATCGAGAGCATTTATAAAATCGGGTACTCGGTACGTTCTATGTGGGAAATGCAGGATAACAGCGATGTGTATCAGGACGCTAGATGTTTCCCTTCAAGACAGGACTAACGAGACATGCAGAAAAACAAGCCCGACACCAAGACAAGAGGAGGGGAGGGCATGGTGCCGTCTAAATACAAAGCACCTCCAGAACCGAACAAGCTTTATTCATAATTCATTAGATAGCATAACTACTACATATTACCACCACCACTACCACTACCACTACCACTACTACT
The DNA here is from genome assembly GCA_025331125.1 of Mycogone perniciosa. Classification (NCBI taxonomy): domain Eukaryota; kingdom Fungi; phylum Ascomycota; class Sordariomycetes; order Hypocreales; family Hypocreaceae; genus Mycogone; species Mycogone perniciosa. Next base: position 24,089 of record JAOALB010000106.1, read on the forward strand.
AACACTAGCAGTGGCACTATGAAAAGAACGGGGCGCGGAGATCACGATTCATGACCCGAAATGGGGAGACGGTTCGCTAGGGCTATCTTTGCGGTGGCACGCGATCACAGGACTCGTGCTGCTGCCAACTGCAGGTGTCAGTTCAGTGCTGGCACCGCCTGGGCCGTTGCAACGTCAGCGCGCTCGACGCCCCCCTAACCACTACTAAGATGCTGACTCGGTACTAAGTGGTACCTAGGTAGGCATTAGTGCACCACCCCAAAGGAGGGGGAATCATGATATGATGATGTACTTCGTACGGAGTACTCCGTAAGAGACATGTCTATTCTTTTTTTGGCTCGAGTCCCATGACGCAGGCAGTGGTCAAAACTGGAACCCTGGAATGCCGATCACCTGCACAAGCCCTGCCAGCGCCAAATCGTTGTCGTTGATCACAGACATGCAGAGATGTTGTGTAACGGCGCCGCATTTTGCATCTACTCATATTCTTACCTACGCGTATGTACGAAGGAAGTATTACTCTGTCCGTGGTGCTTTGCTCGCCCTTTGATTAGCCCTGATACAACAGCAGCACAAGGGCGAGGGAGAGAGGGAGAGAGGGGGAGAGATGGGAGAGGACATACGGAGTAATACTCCCTGCTAGTAATTCATCGTTCATCGCCAACCCTTGAACTCGGACCAACAAGGGAGCAAACAAACCAAAGCAAACTCCCGTCAAGTGACCGTCAAGGGACAACCAGCCACCTCCACAAAGCCCCCATTCCCTTTGGCCCAAATCGCTTTGACCTAACCCAAGACCGCTTCTGTCCATTCTCGTCTTCTTCAACACTCAACCAACGACACTCAAATCACAGCGCGCTGTTCTATTTCATCGTATGATTACGTGACGGTTACTATTGATCTCAACCCGGCCCGGCATTTGCTGATATTGGAACCAACAACAACAGTCTGGGCTAATATAAGGTTTTTTATGCTCTTGAAAATTATTTTATATCACATAGTTCCCTTACAAATATTGAAAAGAAGCACGCTCTCTCATTTACTTTCTAAATACAAACCATTAGCCTCATTATTGATTATCCTATCTTATTATATTCCGTGGATAATAGCATCGCAAACATCAATCGATGAATTCGAGGAATTCTAGCTGTTTGTCTTCCTGCTCGGGTGGAACTATTTCGACAGGCTCGTCAAAATTCTCTTCCTCCTTCTGATACTCCGTAGGTCCAGCCCATCCTTCTTGCTTCTCCCATCGGGTCTTAAGCCACCCTCTAAATACTTCAATGCGTGATCGATGTGGCTGAGGAACCCAGTAGTGAAACTCTTCCGGACATCCAATCCAGTACTCATATAAAGGACTGAGAGGAAGATTATCGTCCCAGTGGGAAAAGGGCTCGGCATGTGGCTGGGTCCAGACAACAGATTTGTTGAAGTCGATAAGAAGGACCTTCTCGAACGTTTGGGCTTCCAAGTCTAGTCCGACGATCATGACGTTTCTTGGAGCAAAGTCGTGGTGGGAGACAAAATAATATAGAACTTTGCAGTGAAACTCGAGCACTTGTGCGAAGATCTCCAACCGCATTTCTGGGGAAATACGAAGGACTTCTTTGCTCTTCAAGAGCGAATATAGAGTGACGCCCTCGATATATTCCATGAGTATCATGCGGACGGGCCTTTTGGTATCGCCAATGTTGAAAGTCCACGAGCCGTAGTATTGCGGCGTAAGTTTGCCATCGACGCCGTTGGTTTTCAACTCCTCGTTTGCAGCAGCTTCTCTGCTGTAGTCAAAGTCGGCATACCACGTCACATCATTCGGCATTGCAGTCTGACGGCACATAAAAGGGTAATAAAGAGGGTCGTAGATTTTTGCAGCAAAGATCTGATCCTTCTCATCGTCGAGGTAGCAACACACGATCTGTGCACCATGTCCGTCTCGGCAGGCGATCTCACCGGTGATGTGAAGGCTTCGAACTGTATCCGAATGGGGTGGCGTATCCCTAACGGGATGTTGAAGGCACCATTCGCTGTGAGTTAACTGGATGATATCGTCACAGCTGGCTAATTTAGGGTCCATGTCTCTTCGATACCCACTTCCATATGGCTTTGGTGGAGTGTGTCGTCGAATAGAGAGGGTGAGTCCTTCACGGTAAGTGAAGGGCGGCCGCTGAGTGTCGGGCTGATTTTCCCACCACTGCTCGAGGGTGATCCTTTCACCCATCTTGGAAGAGTAGGAGATGGTTGCAGTTGTAGATGAGGCCGTTTTTTCTTTGGGCAGCACGTATAATTTCCATTCATTTATTCATTCACCCTTTGTTTTCTGATTGGATGCTTCCAATTTTAAGGAGGCTGGCGGCTACGAAACAATGGACCCTGCATATGTATGTATTTTTGGAGTACGGAGTACTCCGAAAGGAGACCCAAAAAAAAGAAAAGACGAAAGATATTACAGCACCAACACATCTGTTGGTTGGCTGTGTTAGTTAAAGGCACAGAGAACCTTGGGCCTGCTGTCTGGGAACAAGACGCCTAGAAGTGTTATTTTGGCCTGTACCGCAAATGCCGACTACTAATAGAGCTTGTGTACGAACCAAGGAGCGAAGCTTATGAAGCAGGCGGGTCTTCTCGCAATTTTTAGAGAGAATAAGAATTATCATCCCTTGGAAAAGGGCGGAATAAAAAAAAAGGAGAAGCGAACCAATCCGGTAGAGATAAAGAAATGCCTGGAAAATCTTCCAGTCCGGTCAAGTAACAGATCGTGGGTTACAATGGATGGATATTGCTGTGTTACCACATGGATGCTACTGACTGTATCTGGATTACTAAATAAGCAGCCGGGAGATGTTGGCCATGTGCGTGAGGTTAATAGTAGATATCTGAGCTAATACAAGCAAGCAAGTGAGTGAGCGTATTCTTACGAGATGTCTTCGCAATGTTTGGATACTATTCTATTCATTCGTCAAGGTCGTCAATCCCACGCGTGACGCGGGTCTAGACTCCACACCCACAAAGCGGCAGCGTTCTGCACACAATATTGTACTACGAGTAGGTATGGGGGGGCTACGTACATAATAATAATTGAGCTGCCTGTTACGGATAGAAAGTGGTCCATGGAAATCTCAGCCCTACGGAGTGGAGTCGTGGGCGATAGCACCCGACGACATAGATATTGCCAAAGGTGTCGACATCCCACTGTCAACCACATAAGTACACATCCGTTCCGGCAGGGTTAGAGAAGGGCTTGGGTGTGATTTTCTGGCGGCAATTTATCTCAATAGTCGAAGCTTGCTGACCCTTACATTCAACCCTTCGTCGAGAGGATCCACAGTTGGCGATGGCGTCACAATGTCGAGTATGGAGGAAATAGGGATCTGGAGCAGAATAAGTGGTGTTTTATCACGAAATAAGCTCCCCTAGTTATAGTAAATGAAATTTATCGGAAGAATAAATGAAAAGAAAAATAGAAGTGGTTGTAAAAGCATATTTTAGGGTGTGAGTTAACTCCGATACTTCCAGAGGCAAAAAGCGAAGCGAGAGCTAAACTCCCTAATGGGAAGGACGACAGATAAATAATTTGTCAATGTCCCATTGACTTAAACTGCTGAACTACTTCGCTGAAGATCTGGCTGTTTGTTTTAGATCTTAAGGGACGGCAGTTGCTGCTTTAGCTTTGTGGTTGCATGTAAAGGGGGGGCTCCTTTTGTGGTGGCTTCGAGGGCACCAACTTGACGTAGGGACTCCCAGAGCAGCGAGTAGCGGGGGTTTCCAGCGCGAATAGCCATTGCTGCCGATCATCTTGACGGCTGCGTAAACGGTGGTGGCGTACTTCATCGATCGTGAATATAACCATACTTGGCTGATCGCCCGCCTACCGGGTAACCGTTGCTTCAACCTAGGTGTAGGTATCACAGCCAGGGTTCACAGATGGTCGATTTGTGCTCGCTACAGCCTACAAGGGTGTATTCAGTCGCTTAGAATTGCTCAATCAACATCCATTGCTCCGAGTCATTGCAGGTCCGGTATCTGAGACCGTAAGCCGCCACCCACGGCCGGCCCCGGGCTCCACTCCGGGACCATGTCGCGGTCTCCACGCTCGGACAGCGGACAGACGGACTGTCTCAATTTCCCAGCCAGCAAACGAGACAACAAAGACAAGACCAAGCAGCCATGTGACATGCCTTGAATTGCCCCAACAGGTAGCCCTTCCCTCCCTCGGATCAGGGAGCCATGAGAGGGGGTTCCGAGGATGCGAACCAACGTCCTTTTGCACATGGCCCGCTGGCGGCCGTTACCACGATTCGTCGCGCATTGATTGGCGGGATCCGGAAACCCACGTGCTGCAGGCGTAGCGAGGCATGGCCTGATCACGGCTTGCCCCATTGGCGCGGGCTGGGGTAAAAGCCCGGTTTGTCTGTTCTGATTGCCTTTCTGTAGACATTGATTGAAAAAGCAAAGAAAAAAAAGACGACACGGTGAAAAGTGAGAAGTGAGGGAGCCGAGGAGATAATCATGTCGTCATTTGTCTTTGCTTGTGGTTGTCTCTCTGCGACATTGCATGAGCTGTGGAAGCCTGAAGAGGGTGATATCGTCATTGCTGGTGGCGTTTGAAGATGTGTCGCAGGATTGCGCGATAAGGACTCCAGAGTAAGAAGCCGCCCAAGCAGAGGAAAAAGAAACAAGTGACGGTTGAGCCTTTACTTGATTCAATTGATTGCTACTCCACACTATTGCCGGTCAATCATTAACAAAGGCTACGAAGCAATATCTGTTAATGGACGCCGCTCCTTGCCTCTTACGAGCAATCCGTATACAAGGATCATGATGACGACTCTTCGGGAGCAAACACATGCAGTGCATTTCCCTGAACCCCTACTGCATTCTGCAGCTCCATACCTATTCCGCATCCGCGGCTCTTCCTTCCTCTGCTGCCGCTCTTGTTGCAGATGGAGGAGCCTCAGCCCGCCCACATGTCCGTAGGTAGGTATGTATTTTTCTTCTGCTTGTTTCTTTTTCTTCTTCTTTCTCCCGTGCTGCTCACACTCGCTTGCATGTTTGCATGCTCCCTTGTAACAGCCCAGCCGGTCTATTTAGCATCTCAAGGCCCCTCGTTTGGCAAATTTGCTGCTATTGCTACATGCCGTCTCGTATTAGTTTCTGCCTGTCGGCCTTTCTGAGAAACAACAGCCAGGGGATACCCCAGCGCTAGGCTTGCTGGTCTCCTCCATCCTTTTCAATTTAGTACAGGCTACGACCCTGGGCCGCTTGCTAATACTACCTACTGCAGAGCTGCAGAGCGCGCGCGCGTCGCATCTATCAATCATATCCTGGCCGCAGCCATATTTCCCTGTTTTGACAGCATTTGACCTGTCAAAACTCCCATCACATTTTTTTTTTACAGGGTCGCCTGCCTGTACGAGTAGTATTCTTCTGGGTCGGGATATTTCTGTCCCCTCCCCCTCGTCTCCTCGTGGGCACCCGCTGGTGGGCTTGGTAAGTGTGTTTTCTGTCCACCTAGTTTTGCGCTCAATCGCTAGTGTCCGCCTATTGTCCCTTATCCAACTCCTCACCTCCAAGGGCGGGATATTTTCATCTCCGCGACGCCTTATCCTTCGTCCTCGTTACGTTGTTCTCATCCTCTCCCTCGCTCCCTTCTCGCGCTGCTGTCCGCCATCTCATGTCCGCGGACACGCTCTCTGGCCGCGTCGCTAGACTGCGACAATGATCCCCCTCGAAGCTGTTCGGCAATATGCTTACAGGTCCTCAGACCGCAGCTCCTCCCGCTCCCTGCGCTCACCCTCCGGTTCCGGGACGACGCCGACTGCGGTGCGGACAGCGATACGTTCTTCAGGACTCGCCACCGGTGACTTCGCGCATAGCAGCAGCAACAGCAGCAGCAGCAGCCTCGTCGCCGCCTCTGCCGGCTCGAATCGCTCCTCGCTCCCTCTACTGCCCTCGCCGCCCAGCCCGAGCATCCGCGACTCGTTCATCTCCATTGTCGACGATCCCTTCTTCCAGCGCCTGGACAACCCCGCCGCCGCCTTCTTCGCCGACGCGAACGCCGAGCCCGAGTCTGAGACACAGCCGGCTGAGATTTCCTTTTCCTCTGCTGAGCCACGCAGCGACAGCAATGATCAGAAGAAGCAACTGCGCTGGCCGCCTCCCCGTCGAGAGTCGTTGACAATTGGACCCTCCCAATTTTGGGTACATACTGTACGTTTGTTCTCGACTTTTTATCTCATCTCCTCCCTTCTCGAACGGATGGAACGACATATCAGGCGGATTACTCTCTCCAGAAAGCATATTATGGGCCAATTGGGACGCCATCCATGTCTTGCATCTTTGTACATGACCTTTCCCTGCGATTTGCTTCCCGGTCATTACTCCGGTTCTCTTATTGCTACTATCACTCATTTGCCGGCTCGCCCCCACCCGCTATCGCCCACTTTGGGGTCCTGTCGCGGTCCATCGCGGGGCAGTAAAACAGGGGTTGTTTGGTTCGGTTGCATTGATGAGACCTCTCGTGCTGACAGTGACCACATTTCTCCCAGTCCCATCCCATCTCCACCATGGAGAGCTTCAACATCGCCGTCATTGGCGCCATAGGCGCGGGAAAGTCGTCCTTTGTCCAGCGAGTCATCGGTCTGCCGCGCCTGCCCATCTCCAATGCCTCCAACGCTCGCATCGTCGTCGATTCCGTTAGCCATATGATAACGCTGCTTGAGCTGGATCTGGACTCTTTCGAATTCAGCACGCCCCAGCCGATCCAATGGCCGAAGCAAATCAACGGCCACATCGTCCCCCGCGTTGATGCTGCTCTGGTACTTTACGATGTTAGGAATCAGGATTCCACCCGTGATCTCCCTGAAACCCTGGGTAGGCCTGTCTTTTGCATCGTAAACTTTCCCAATACGGGAACTAAAAAAGCCATCGTGCTGACACTGATTTGTTGATAGCCGCCTTGACGAATTCTGGTCTTCCCGCCATATTGGTCGCATGCAAATGCGAGGGGCCTGAGGACGATTGGGAGGTTCCTGCGGACGAGTTGGCCAGCGACAAACCCTTCAAGTCGTGTCTGGCCCACTATAAGATTTCTGCGGACAACCCTGAAGCATCGCGAGCTTGTCTGGATGCGATCATTAGAGCTGCAGTTGCTCACAGAAGGGGTAGGTAGCCCCTCCAGGACATTCGCACATGCGTAAACTCGTATCTGACGTAACTTGTATATATAGATGAGCATGGCGAGACGGTGTCGCGAAGACGCGCACAATCCGCTGCGAACCTCGAGGCTCCTCCTGATGCCAGCGTGGGGCGACCGGTGAGCCCGGCTAGACACAGCCGTGCCAGCTCGGACTACTCGCTGCTCCGTGGGTTCCCAACTTCGTCCGCCTCAGACAGTCATAGAAAACAGGCCTCCAGAAGCCCACGCCCAGGTTAGCAATCCGCGGATGAATGTGCATGCATGGTTGAAAGTGAGCTGGCGGCTGGGTGCTGACATTGCTCCGTTAGGTCTCCGTATGGACAGGTCTGGGAGCGATTCATTCCTCGACGTAGATGAATCCGATGCGGACTCCCTCCGCTATTCTGACGATATCCCTATTCTACAGCGGAATGATGATGCTATTGTAGAGAAACAGCCCAAAATGGCAGGTGTGCTGTTCGATGACCTGATTGATCGTCTGCTGGCACTGCGGCTTTCGAAGTCCGACATTGACTTTTTGGATGTCTTCCTTTGTCTGTATCGGAAGTTTGCCGCCCCAGGAGAGCTATTCTCCGCCATTTTATCACGGATGGATCGGGTGAGAGATGACAAAACAGCACATCACTTGACAAAAACAGCAACGCAGCTCAGAATCATCGAGACGGTGGCCAAATGGGTGTCGCTCTACCCTGGCGATTTTGCTCGCCCAGCGACGAGGCGGAACCTGGAAGATTTCATTCGGCATCTTTCAACTGAGCCGATATTCAGCATGGCTGCACGGGAAATGCAGCAAAACCTGGCCCACAATGTCATTGAGGATGATGATACAGGCTGGGCGAATGCCGATGACACCGATGACCAAGTAGCCAGCGATATCCTTTCCAGAGAACTGAGTGACATACCAGCGGGAATTAGCACCCTTCACTTTGATGACGAGTTGTCGGATGAGAGGCCGTCAGGCAGCTCAGAGAATCTCAACAGAGTGAGTCAGGTCCAGCTTTACACCTATGAAGAGTACGAGAAGGAAGCGGCCATTCTGGAACCGACGGATCACTTACCGATGAACAAGTTTCGGTACCGCATATTCATGGACATATCAGACGATGATATTGCGGACGAGCTCACCCGAATCGACTGGATCATGTATTCCTCGATTCGAATTCGCGACTTCCTTCGCCATGTCAGTCTCTCAGCAAGCCAAAAGGATCACTGCAAGAGCTTGAAGAACGTCAACCGCATGGTTGATCACTTCAACCACATCGCCAAGTGGGTCGCGAACATGGTTCTCCTAAGAGACAAGGCAAAGCACCGGGGTCTGATTTTGGAGAAGTTTATGAACATCGCCATCAAGTTACGGCAGCTGAACAATTATAACGGGCTGGCGGCCGTTTTAGCTGGCATTAACGGTACGGCCATCCACCGCCTTACTCAGACCCGGAGCCTCGTGTCTGCTGAAGTGCAGAAGAAGTTTGCGCGACTGGTGATTTTGATGGGCACGCAAAAGAGTCACTTCGCCTATCGGCTGGCATGGGAAAACTCGCCGTTGCCCCGTATCCCCTTTATCCCCCTCCACCGTCGGGACCTAGTGTCTGCCGAGGAGGGTAGCAAGACCTTTGTTGGCCCCAATGCTGACCGTATTAACTGGAAGAAGTTTGAGGTGCTTGGAGAAGTACTGTTGCCTCTTATGAAGAGCCAGGGCACACCCTATCCGAACCTTTCCAAGAATGACAATGTCAGGGAGTTGATCCTAGACTGTCGTATGCCCACGGATGAGGAGGTAAGCCGACACCGTCTGTCCCTGTCTGATAGGGCATATCATTCTGACATTTGTGACATAGGAAATCTATCAACGAAGTCTCGAGGTGGAGAGCCCATCATCCGGAGGACCTCTGGAGCCTACCAGGAGGGTGTTCCCATGGTTTCAAAGATAAAGCCTGGGGTGCAAGGAGTTTTCAGGAACATATGGGTTGAATAAATGACTGCTTTATTTATTGCGCGAGCGATTTTTGTTTAGCAGATTCTTGCTTATTTTGAGGCTGGGCGAAAGGCGATTTCAGTAAGGCATAGACTTATTACTTCATTGTTCTATTTCCCCCCATTTTCTTTTCGAAAGACAAATATTATCAGATGGCAACACTGGTTTTAATGATGCGGGAAGGAAGCGAGTTGGTTTTTTTGGTCTTTCTTTTCCCTTATTGGATTAACGTGGATGCATGGATGACGTTGCTCCTGCCATTTATATATAGGTATCTCAGGAGTGCGATTTCATTTGGTGGAGTGGTTGCCAGTTGTCAATGATTAGCGATAACCGATTTGCATATCTTTGCAGTGCGATGATTATGGAATATTCGATTTTGATCCTCTTTTCAAACTGCCGTGATTCCCCCTCGACTCCCGAAATGCTGTTCTGCTTAACATCAGCAAGCATACCATATCGTATGGCCCCAGAAGAACGTTCAACTCAGACCGCCGTCTCCGATTCAGCGCAATGCCCTCGTCGAGCATTGCTTTACCGAGACTGCATTTGTCCAGCAACAACGAGCAGCAGGTCTTGGATCTCGAGCTCCAAGGATCGCTACAGCTTGAATTTTCGGACGACGACTTGAGAGTTCCATCGACGAGCAGCCAACTTCTCGAGCTTGTAACCGAGAAGCATCTATGGATTGCGCGGACGGGGTCGTGTTATCTCAATGTCTCTGTATCCATTCAGGGCGAACCCGTCTGGGAAGAGGATCAGATGACCAAGGTCGTAGAATGGGTTCAAGGATGCGAGGTGGGCTAGACGCTTATGGGGATGCTGCTCCTGACTGACTCGAAGGATCTAGATTTGGGATCGGCTAGGACTTCGCATACAGCACTGGGATGATCAGCCGATGCGGAGACCAGGGGAGATGTCGTTCTTTCTTCAGCATCCTGACTTGTCGTCAGCTCTAGTAGCACCGGTGGATGCGTTTACAGCAGAATTTCAATCGGTTACTTGCACGATTGACTGCTCTGCAAGGCAAGAGTTGCCACCTACAAAAGCGAGGAACCATAAGCGGCGAAAGTGTCGGTCACCGAAATCCGTGACCGACAAGGAGACGAGGAACGCTTCCTCGGACGATGACATTTACAAGTGCCTGGCCCCTGAAGATCAGAAGGCTATTGACAACTTTATCTTCGGTTTGAACTGGGAGGCTCCGGATGACGAGGAAAGAATTCAAGCTGAGAGAAAGGAGTCAGAACGATTGAGAATTATCGGAGACTCTTGTCACACAGAGCGAGTACGGTGCCTGCTGGAAGGGGCTTTGAGGACACTGGTGATCGGCACTGGTAAGCAGCATAAGGGGATAACGATTCACGAAAGCAATCCATCACAGGCTCTTGTACGACTAGCACCTGCAGCTTTCAACATCCCATATCTCAAGGCATGTTCGATCATGATCGAGTGCCACATAGAAACTGACAAGGAATACAGACAGTTTCTGATCGAGCAAGTTTGTTGCCAGTTATAGCAACCTCGCTTGCCCGGATGATAAATGCGGAGTCGCCAGGCCTCAGGCAAAAAGTGGCCTCTTTTGGAACTACGTTGACGAGGAAAAGAGATGATGACAATGACGCTGGCCGGATCGTCAGGGGCATTGAGCGAGGTACATAGGACGTCCTGCTCGCAACTGTCAAGACGCCGGTCCAAAAACACAAATCAGCCACTAGGCGAGAATTTCCAGATGATATTGCACGAAGAAGCCGAGCAATGTCAGACGGCAAGCAAAATCCCGAAATCGAGAATCGGACAGACGAAACCTCAAAAGCGGCGCCTGATATGGAGGTTACGACAGAGGCGCAAGGAAAAGTGGATGTAGAAGCCATGGATTCTCAGCAACTTTCGACAGCATTACCTCTGCAGATATACAATTATCAATTGACACCTAATTGTCAGTCATTTGCCGTCAGCGATTTATTACCTCAGTCAGACGCACTTCCGGCATCGAACGAATACACATACCATCCTTGGCCAGAGCAGAGCCCATACGCAGGGCTCTCCAGTGGGGACTACCAACGGCTGGAAGGGTGTGGTTTCTCGTTCTCACAAAGAAGCACTACATACAATCAGACCGTTCAAATGGGGGATGTACCAGCATCAGACCCCGTATCATTTTCAACCTTTGATGAGTGGCTATGTCCGGAGAAATCTGTTGGAGAGCATTTGACTTCATGTGAGACGGCAATGTTCCAAGATGCTTGGGGAAGGGTAGCAACGGGTTTATGACGACAGTCAGTGAATAAAGAATCTATAAAGGCTAAAATTCCAACGCTTCGTAAATGTACAACCCATGGTGAAACATGTCGGTCCCTTGGAGCATCAAATATACTCCTCAGCTCCGAGCAACTGCACCAGTGCAGCCGATCTTCACAATGCCTCCCAGCGATAATGGTAAGATGAAATTTGGGGCATCAAGCCCAGCTCGTGATGGTATTCGAATATGGAACTTTGTCGTTTTTCCTTTCGTTTTTCGTACTCATGATGGACGTCATGAATGTTCTTTTCCAAGTCTCCAAGGGCCAAAACTCAACTCCTCTCTCCAGCACGATGCGCCTTGTTGTCGTTGTTCTTGCGAGGCAGAAACTTGAACCAGCCACCCTTCTTGGGGTTCTGGTCGGGCTTCATGGTGGCCCAGTGGATGTACCCGAGCAGGCCGACCTCGAGGAGGAGAGCGACGATGACGACGAGCAGATTGGTGAAGAGGTAAGGCTGGTCGTTGAGGACGGCGACGGCTTCGTTGGTGGCGCCGATTTTCTGGAACCAGTCGAATTGGCCCATTGTGAGTGAATGTGTGAATGTGAATTATACGAGGGAGAAGGCAGGAGGAGATTAAGAAGGAAATGGGGTATCTCTGTGTGCGTGGGTCTTGTAAGAACGAATGAATGAGCAAATGAATGAATGGATGAATAATTGTTTGTAGAATGAGAAAGGACAGAAGAATGAGGAGAACAGAGTGTTGTTGTTGTAGCTTTTGGGTGTAGAATCCGAAACTGAGATGGTGCAGCGCCGAGTCTCCTGAGACGTTTCACAATGGCGAGAGTTGTCTGATTGATTGATTGATTGATTGCTGGCGACGAATCAGGGGCCGCTGGAGCATCGAAACAAGAATTTGATATCTATCACTTGTAAAGCAATACCACTAGCAGCAGAGAAACGATAACGAAGAGAGAGTGTGAGAGGGGAAAACGAAAGTATATTCTGCACGGACAAGAGGAACGCGTACGGAGGATTATTTGCAGAGAGATCCGAATATGAGTCTATTATTAGGATATCGCCAAGGGATATAACCGCCGTGGTGGAGTAGCTGTCTCGGCATCAAGGTACGTATCTTTCGTGATAATCCACGTGATCCTCTCTTTAGCTGTGGCTCGGGACTGTGGCTTGCCACTTGCTGATTCATCCTCAGGCCGGCCAGTGGCTTGTTCTCAATTGGGGTAGGACATCAGAAAAATCTCGAGAGCTCGTGTGAGAGAGAGCCACGAAACGCCGACGAGGGCAGCTCGAACCCGCCCCAATCCAATCCCCCCCGCCCTCTACGGGAATTCAATTTTGACCTGCGGCAATGAGCGTCGCACGCCCGGCGCGGAGCCTCCTGGGCAAGTGCGTCGCCTCGACTCGGACAGCGACAATCGCACTGCCAGCGTGCCAACAGCAGCAGCAGCAGCAGCACCACCACCAATTCCACAGCTCAGCACCCCGCTCGAAGCGGCGATCGCGCTTTCGAAATGTCAAGGCCGAGGATTTGGGGCTGCTGGACCAGGCCAATCTGAACAAGTATCGCCAGAACAAGTTCCCTGAGTACACCAAGGAGGAGCATGAGGCCCTGGGGCGCAAGTACACGCCCGAGCAGCTGGAAGCGCTGCAAGCGGGTGAGCAGGCTGTCAATCCGGCGGATTTGATCATCCAGGGTCGGTTACGAGATGATCCGTATCGACCGCAGTATATCGAGGACTATACGGTGCTGGATCCTAGATATGATGTCAAGCCTGAGATCGAAGGCACGCCGAGGGAGCCCCAGTGGTTGAATCCAGGTGATTGGGTTGATAACTATGGATCGAAGATGGCTACTCTCACGGATAAGAAGACGAGTGATCAGCTCACGCGCGCCATGGCCCGGGCCTTGCGGAGGGTGAAGGAGAGCAATGGGGAGGAGCTGATAGACCTGACGCAAGACGAGCTTCAAGACTTGGAGAATGATCCCGAATTGCTGAAGAAGTACCTGGTGCAGGAGGACGGAGCGGAGCCGGATGCTAATGCTTCGGGCCCTGAGTTCATCACACGAGCGCAGGCTATGAAGCTTGACGAGGCCATCGATGCGGAATGGAAGAAGGAGCTCGACAAGCTGGCCGATACGCCTGACCCGAGCGAGGTAGAGCCCTCGAACCTGGAACTGATTGAGGATGGCCCTGCCGGCTCCAGTCGACTGCACTCTGCCGAAGCCCCTGAGCTGGGCAAGGTCCCCGGCGTTGAGGGTCTCTATAAATCCGCCGCCGACCCCGAAGACGAAGGCCAGGACGACGACGGTCGCTACCAGGAGATCAAGCGCCTCACGGGCATGAGCCTGCGGGACATCCAGTCCATCTACCGAAAAGTGCTCGTCACGCGGTGGGTCAGCAACCAGACACGTCTGGGCAAAGTGCGCAGCACCTCCGTCGTCGCCATCGCGGGCAACGGCAACGGCCGCCTAGGTCTCGGCATCGCAAAGTCTACCGAGGCCGGCCTGGCGTCGGAGACGGCGCAGCTGCTGGCGATTCGCAACATGAAGCCTATCCGGCGCTACGAGAACCGCACGATTTACGGAAAGTCCAAGGGCAAGGTGTCGGGCACGGTCGTTGAGCTGTTTGCCCGTCCCCCAGGTATGTTCCCATAACAACGGATGGACACAGACGGATCGATGGAGAAACTGACTGACATGCAAACGCTAGGCTTTGGTCTCCGCTGCCCTCACCGAATCTTTGAAATGTGCCGCGCCTTGGGCATTCACGACATTGCGGCGCGTATGCCCCGGTCCAAGAACCCCATGAACTCGGTCAAGGCGGCGTACGAGGCGCTGATGAACCAGGTCGACCCGGAGGAGGTTGCCATCGGACGGGGGAAGAAGATGGTGGATGTGCGCAAGGTGTACTATGGAGGAAGTGTATATTAAACGGATCATGATGAAAGCAAAGCAAAGCAAAGCAAAGAAAAGATAAGAGAAAGCATGAAAGATAAAAGAATGGGTGTGTATAAACACCACTTTGTATAAGTACATGTAGATGGAAATGTGTTGCATCAAGCATAATTGTATGCCATTGTTCATATAGTTGCGATATTGACGTGCTGGGTATCATCGAGTCCTGTCCAACTCCTCTCATCACCACATTGCATTCCATTGCCTGTCCCTTGTTGTCTGCTTATTGACCCTCCTGTCCACCGCCCCAATCAATCTCCTGCTGCAGCACAATACTATACACACTCGCCTTCAACAGCGTAAACGCCAAACTCGTCTTCCGTTCCAACTCGCGCAGCCCATCTAATATCTCGACCGAAGGATTGGACGCCAGATCGTCAAGCAGCGTAGCCAACTATTCCCCTCTGTCAGCAACATCCCCATCTTTTGCCCCCCTCATAGTTGCTCTGAAACGTACAGTCTTCATGTTCGTCGCCAGACGCTCGTACTCGTCTAGGACTTCTTGCTCCAAGGGCGAGAGCTCCGGCGGGGAGAGGAGGTTGCCGGGTGTTTGATCCATGGCAGGAGAGCACCAACTGTAGTATTGCTGTTCAACCTTATGGAGAGGCTTGTTCGAGGAGAGGTGCGTGGTTGGCGAGAGCGCGCGTAAAGGTGGTGAAGCAGCTTGCTTAATGGAGGTGGTTTCTTGGTGGGGGTTTTGCATATGTAGATCTTGAACCCCACCAAGTTTATCATCACTATCACTAACACACTAGCTGCTCCCTAAGCTTCCTATCGTACATAGACAGGTAATGAAGAAACAACAAACAAATTGATATCAACTGATTATCATGTCTCTTCATAACTATCCTTACTTACTACACAACAGGTAGAGGAAAATAAAAGACACTCAGAAACTACCTAAGCAAACCCACGCCCCAAACCAAACCATCAATCCAACATAATGAAAGTCCTATAAAACGCTCCCCAACTCTGCGCCATCTCAGCTATCTATTATCCGTGTACCACGACAGCCTGAAATTCGTCTTCATCCTCAGCATCGCTCCCTGTCTCATCATATGCGGACTCCGCCTCATCAGTAGTAATCACCGTCGAGCCCCTACTTGCCCGCCGTAGTGTGCCGTCACTTCGGGCATCATCAATGTCATCATCGTAATCGGAGTCATCGATTGGATCCTCATCGACGAGCGAGTTCTCTGTCACAGCTCCCGTCTCGCCCTCCTCAAGCTCCTCCACCGTCTCTCCAACGCCAAGGTTCTCCTTGTCTTCATCTCCGAAGCTGGACCCTGGCAGGACACCTCCCCAGCTGCGCTTCCGGTGAGCGCTGCTGCTGCTGCTTCCATTCGTCTTTACGCTCTGGCTTCTCTTAACAGTGCTTGACGCCACATTGCTGTTCATCTGGCTGAGAGACGCAATACGCCTCGCAGCTCCGTTCTGGGCTGACGATAGAGAGGCACGCTTCGCTGAGAGGGCCATGGCCATTGCCCGAGGAGACGACTTGACCTCATCACCTGCAGGCTTCTTAACCCGCTTGCGATTCATCGCGTCCGGACCACTCTTGGCAGACTTGCCAAAGAGGAGCACCCGAGAATGGTCCATAACACCGTTGAATATCCTTCGCTCCAGACCCTCGGCACGGTGCTCCATTTCATGAAGCTCCTCCTTGCGCAGGCGTAAGGCGGTTTCGAGAGCAGACACGTCGCCAGTGAGTCTGGTCTTTTGCTTGATCAGACTATCCTGCTCGCCTCGCAAAGTTAGGATGCTGTTCCGAAGCCGCTCTTCTTCCTCCTTCAAATTGAGGACGGAGGTTTCGACATGCTCCTTCTCCGTCATCGTCCGCTCAAGTGAAATGGTCATTTCTTGGAGAGTCTTCTCGCGATCGTCATGCTCATCCTCAATGCGCTGCGTCTGTTTCGCAATGAAGTCGGCCAAGTCAGCAGCAGTCTTGACGACTGATTGGTGCACCTTGTCGAGACTCTCGAGTTGAGTAAAGGCCTGGGCTGCGATGCCATTGTGCTCAACAATCTTGTCCAACTTCTCATGCACTGCGCCATCATCATATTTTCCTTCGACCAGCGCGTCGAGCTTGGAACGAATCTCAGAGTCGTCGTACTTCTCAGGTGGAGGTGGTAGCAAGGCCTGGAACGTTTCCTGAGTAGGAAAGACCTCGACGATTTTGTCCTGGATGCCCTTGGAGTGCTCAAAGTGGTCGCCAGCAAGTTGAAGAAGGCTCTTCACTGTGTCCAGAATCTGAGGTTGGAACTCGTGAACTTCACCTTGCAGCCCCTCGACCTTGGTGATTGTCTCCTTGATTTGGTCTCGGGTCTGCTGATGCTCCGTTTTGCCCTCTGCATGGGTCTCCTCTGAGCGAGTGGACATTTCCTCGACCTTGGTGAAGACAGTCTTGGATGCCTCCTCCATCGTCTCAAGTGAGCTCGTGACAGCAGATCCCAAGGTATCGATCAGTATCTTCAGCTCATCAGCCAGTGCTTTGGTGTCGGCGACGGCCGTCTCGGTTACAACGGCGCGAGCTTCAGCGGCCTGAGACTTCTCATCCAGCGACTTCTCGAAGGCATCGTACTTGGTGATCAGCTCGTTAACCTTTTCATCGATCTTGGTGCGGATCGTCGCAGTAGCTTCCTCAAGCTTCTCATTCGATTCGATTCTGGAGCCGCCAATCGCCTCCTTGGAGATTTCAAACTCGCTCTTCATCAGATCGAACATGTCCTTGAGATCTTGACCGACGTTTTCGTTCTTGTCAAGCTTCTCGCCCAAAGTCTCAAGTAGCTTGCTAACGGCCTCCATGCCAGTCGAGCCCTCCGCCAGCTTGCCCACGATTCCGACCTGGAATGTCTCAAGGAATGTTTTCATCTCATCAACGCGCTCACCGACGCCAACAATATCTGTCTGCCGGTCGACAAGAGCTTTTGATGAGGCGTCGTTGTAACTATCCAGAGTCTCCTTGGTCTCCTTGACCATTGTCTCCAGTTTGCCCAAGTCATCCTTGGTAGAAATGGTGGCGAAGTCCATGGCAGTTAAACCTTCCATGGCAGTCTTGATTTCAAGAACAACCGCCTCAACAGCATCGACATGTGCCTTGCTAACCTTTTCAGGGCTTTCAGCCTCCTTCTCGGCCCGCTCCTTCATCTCTTGCATGCCGGTGGCAAGTTGAGTCATGATGGACGCCAAGTTAGAAACATCTTCCTTCTGAGAAAGGCCAGGGATGGCTTCCATCCGGGAATCAAGGGATCTCATGGTCTCGCGTGTCTCAAGAATGAGTGTTTCAACGGTGTCAATATGCTCTTTTCGGACAGCCTGATCACCATCAATGAAGTCGTCAATGCGTGATTTGGTGTTTCGCAGAATTGTCTCGATGGCCTCGACATCCTCTCGACTAGGGATGTCTCCGCTTTCTGTAGGAGCAATGTTCCTGAGTACTTGTTCCTCCTCCTCCTCCTTATCCCCATCTTTGGCCTCCTTCGCTTCCTCTGCAGCTGGTTCCGCCGTTGGTGCTGGCACCAAAGCTGGGACTGCTGAAACCTCTCGAGCATTAAGTTTATCGACGCTTTGCTGAACATTGCGGAGCATTTCTTCCAAGTGAGACAGATCTGACTTGTGAACGCGTTCCGCATCTGTATTCGGTTCAATCGTTTCAACCTTATGTCGGAGCTGGGTGATGAGGACCTCGAGAGTCTTGATGTGGTCATGCTGAAGCGCGTTTGCTGGTACGATGGCAGTGCTAGGATCCATGTCATCGCTACCAACGTTACGCAAGGCGACAGCCCGGTCGTTGCTTGAATCTCGAATAGTTTCAATATCTGACTTCACATCAGCCAAGCCGGTCCGGAGCGCATCAAGAATCTCGTCATTGGCAGTGAGATCGGTCGGCTTGTTGGTCACTCTATCAATGCCAGTCCGGAGATCATTGAAGCCATCGTTCAAGGCCTCAATAATTTCGGCTCGTGGGCGAAGGATCTCTGTTCGAATAGTGTTCAAGCCACTCCGTAGCGCCTCAAGAATATCTTCGTTGTTGGCTTGTATTGGAGGAGGGGCAGGGACCATGGAAGAATTGACTATGTCCCTCAGTCCTTCCAGCTCGGTCCGAAGTTCTGTACGAGAGGTCGCATCGGCCTGAGACAAAAGATTGGCAACTTCTTGCTTGAAGTCCTCCATCGTCTTGGAAAGATTCTCCAAAAACTCTTCCTGGCCAGCAGTACCAGTAGCGCGGTCAAAATAGCCCTCAATGGTACCACGAAGAGTCTCAAACCCATTCTTGGTAGTATACAGGACCTGCTCGGTATCTCGTCCTTTGGACTCCTCGGAAATAGCTCTAAACTCTTCGGAAACAACTTTGAACTCCAGCCTGATGTACTCCATCAACTCATGCAGCTTGGCAATGATCTCGTCATTCCTTTGAATAGGAACAAGGGCATCGCTTCTGGGTAAGTCCAACTCATGAAACCCTTCCTTGATCGCATGAAGCATGTCCTCCCTAGTCAACTCATTGCCGAGGGCAGATTGGGCGACAGGGAATTCAAACTCTTCTAGGCACTCCCGTACAGCCTCAATAATCTCATCTCGTGAAAGGGAGGCCGGCGTATCCACTTGAGGAGGTACGTAGTGCTTCAGGCCTTCGACAACAGCTGTAAACACCTCGTCTCTCGTAGCCGCTGGAGGTAACTGATTGCGAGTTTCATAGTCTTGTAGGCCCTGCCTCAAACAATCCAAGACCTCATCACGCTCCAGTCCAATTTGTTGGACCTCGATTTCGGGTTTGTAGGTCTCCCATGCCTCTCGGACGGCTTCAATGACGTCATCTCTGCTTAGATCCGGTGTGCCGTTGGCAGCTTCGTTATCTTTAAGTGCATTTCGTAGGGCATTGTAGATCTCTTGGTAGTCAATGACAGTCTTCTGCGAAGAAGCTGATGCCGCAGATTGGCGGCGGTGCTCCCTGAGAACGTGATTGAGCTGTTCCTTCATTTGCTCGAGGCCCTCATCAATCACTCGGGATACATCATCCTTGCTGGCGGATGAGGGTGACTCAGTATCATCGACATGCCTTCGGCCTATATTCTCAAGCCTCTTGCCAAGTTCGCGGCCCATGCCCAGAACTTCGCCACGGAGTTCGCGAACAAGAGCCTTAACCTCAGCTGTCAGGCCGCCGCTTTGTGCGACGCTATCTTTGACGGATCGAATAATGTTCAGAACATCATCGTTTAAGATATTTACACCCTTGCCTTGAGGCGTTGATGACCTGCTCCTCTCAGCATTCAGTAGACGCTGGGCCATCGGGCTAGTTGGGCCAATATCCGTGGTGGACTCTTGGTCGATGCTCAATCTTCTAGAGCGCCCTGGAAGGAAAGCCGAATTGGCACCGATGGGAACAAGAGCGGTCTCGGATTGGGAACGAACATAATCGACAAGTTCGTCCACCTTGGAGGCCGTTGCCATGCCCGCAAGTCTATCAGATAGCTCTGTGAGCTGATTGACGAGAGAGTCCTGGCCATCGCGAGTTCCCAGGCCGCGAAGGATCTTCTCCAAAAGCACAATTGAAGCAGAAGCTGAATTCTCACCGCCCACCAGTGACGGGGTGCTGATGGATGCTCGATCAATGGACTCGGCAAAGCTCTTTGGAGAGGCGATTCGGGGGATTTGATAGGTTCGTCCGCTGGTGGGAGATGTACAATGCGGCTTGTTGTCAAGGTAATAGCCGCTGTATGGGTCTCTCGACGTAAGTCTCGCTGACTGATCATTGAGATTCCCCAAGAGATCCCTGAGGCTCTTTCGAATGTCTTCATCTCTAGTATTTGTCGCCTCCTTTAGGCTTAGCAGATCGGTGGCGTTGTCTCTGCTTCGTCGGCTGAGGGCTGACATCTCCTTCTGAAGCGAAGTTGCAATATTGGTTAGACCCAGAATTTGGTTGGAAAGATGCTCGAGAGTAGATGCTTTAGAGCCATTGGTGATATTGGAGAGCGGGGGATCGATGTCCTTGGGCGTCAATCCAGCCGGCATGTTCTGGAGTGCCAGCATGGTTGATGACTGAGGCGGAGTGTTCTCCCCCAGGATGCTTTGGGGCCCGGGTCGGCGAACTGCTGTAGGTCGAACAATTGGTGTAAGGCTGCTCGCCAGCGATGCTGTTGAGTGGTTCATCTCCCTGTTGTTATAGATGTGGGAGTCAAAGGGGTTGTCTCTGGTCATGGTTGGTGTTGAAGGTCGAACGAGCCTCTCGGTAGACTTCGTGGGCGAACCAGTGGGACTCGAGGCGCTTTCGATCATCAAGCTAAGGTCTCGTACGGTGCCAGGCTGCATCGATTGCAGTCGGCGATGCGATCCGCCCTTGGCGGCGGGTCTCTCAGGCGAAGTTTCGGTCATACGTTTGGCCATTGTCGGGACATAGTTGCTTTCACGGACACGCTCACTAAGCGCCGCATGGGCGGACTGGATGATGCTCGATGTGCCTGCTCGCGAGCCCAAGCTTGGGGACTGTGGATTCAGAGGCAATGGAGGCGGAGCGCGCTCGGGATCTGAGCTGTCCCACCTACTTCCAGTTAATCAACGCCAGAACGACACGAGGATGCAGACAGAAAGGAGCGAGCGGTACTCACATTGGAATCAATGCTCGAATGCCTTGGTCAGAAGATGCAGAATGTTGATGTTTCAGATATCGCTCTTCATCCCGAGAGCTGTCTCTTTCGTGATGGGGCATGTTTGTCGTCCTGGAATGCTGCGTGGGACAGAGAGCGCGGACGACGCCGCTACCACGCTTCGTGCAAACGCAGATCCCTGAGAAAGGTGTCGTTGTTTTGCTCTGCAGCCAGCTGCAAAATCAGTTCGTTCGTAGGTGTCCCGTCTCCCAATGCTAGGAGATGGTAGTGGTCTTTTTTGCGCCTGGCTTTGCTTCCATGTGAAGTCGTGATAATGGCTGGTGTTGGGGGACTCGGGGCTTTGTGCGGGTGGTCCGCTCATCATGAAGGCGAATAGCGACAGGGGTGTTTGTTTGTTGCACTATGACGGCCCGTTGCTGGGCAACCGGCACAGCATATTGTCACAATGGTCAGATGGCACCCAACACAAATGGCTTATGCTGGAAGCCCAACAATTAACGAATCACAATGCAACACACTTGGTGATAAGCGCCACGTCAATTCATCCTGTCCTGTCGTACGGCCGCATGTACGGAGGATGGAGTGCTATGGAGCAATAATATGCCTCCTTTGCACATCTGCCATCCAGTCAAAGGACGCATCACGTCGCTAAATTCTACAGTGAGCTGAGTCGTTCTATACATCCATGGCATAACATAACAAGACCATCCCAAGCCAGCGCCTTCTAGCCAACCCCAAGCCGCTGTCTATTTTTTTCTTACCCGTCCCCGGTTTGTTCATTAGCCCCATTCATTAAATCTAGGTAGTTGTAGTGGATCGTTTATTTGCGAAAAACGGTGTCGAATGCAGGGATAAGGGTCTGTGCAAGCCAGAACGAGAACACCAGCTTGGGTCCGGTCATAAGCAGCTGTGAAAACACCATGTCAGTCCCAGAGTCTCCATTATTAGACATTAATCGGGCGGTGTCTCGTACCTTGGGGACCAGGCCCTTGAAGAAGCTCGAAAAGCCCTCGTTCTTAGCCATGTTGGTCAGGATTCTGAAACCGCTCTCCGGGTTCTCGAAATTGCGGTTCTGGATTCGAGTCTTGATGACGTCGAGGGGAGCCGAGACAATCAGGGAGGCCGATGCACCGGCAATCGAAGCCACAAAGTTCTGGAACCAGCTCGCCTTGTTGTAGTCCTGCAGATGAAACAGGTACTCTTTCGCAAAGGCAGAGCCGCCAAACAGCTGTCACGGCACATCCTTGTCAGTGAACCCAATTCTGCGCAAAATCTCGCTTAGGGGTGTACATACAGCAAAGGAACCGGGGGCATTTCTGGCAGCGGTCCATCCCCAGCCTCGATACAGGCCAAAGCCTTCATCCGCAACGATCTTGAGCACGCCTCGGCCGCGGAAGGCCTCCGGGTTCGTCTGGCGCTTGATCTTCAACACGTCGAGGGGGAGCAGAACGATCTCTCCAATACCAATCAAGCTAATTCACGTTAGCACACACTGCCGAGCAGGTCTAGTAGGATATCTGGCGACGCCTACCTGCCGGCGGTAGAGTGCATGATGGCCTTGCCAGTCTTCTTGCCAAATGCAGCCTCGAAATCCCTTCCATAGTGCTTGTCGAGAAGGTCGCGCGCGACAGGCTGTCCACCATACTTGTATATCCGTTGCAGGACCTTGTAGCCGGCGGCATAGCCCAGGCCGGGGAAAAGCGAGACGAACTTTTGTCCGAAAGACGCTGTGGCCTTGCCCTTGAAAATGACCTGATTCAATTCACCGGAACCGGAAATCTGCGAGCATGCTCAGTTGAGTTCGTTCGACCTGTCCCCTCTCGCGGACCCGTATGCATGCGATGCTTCCTTACTCGAGTCTGATTGCTCATCAATCGCTTCGCAATTGTGTCCACCTGAAATTAAAATATCAGCGACCATTGCCAGGTGGTTTGTATCGACTCCAGGCAAACGTACGGGGTGGAAAATGGCCAATTCGGCGATACCAGCGGAACCTAATGTCGCGATAAGCAAATCTTCTCTCCACCATGTGTTAGGGATCACCACGCAATTGTACCTGAGCCGAGAAGTCGAGCCAGGTTCGACTCCTTGTGTGGACCGGAAGCGGCTGGGGGAGACATTTTGAAAAATGATGGTAACGAAAAAATCGACTCGATTACTTGTCGAGGCTTTTCCGTGAGCAGAGGCTGTTGTTGGCACAGTCGATATGATATGCTGCTGCTGGGGGAATTTTTAAATTTTTTTCGAGTGCTGCAAATTTACTCGTCCTGCTTGGATGATACCTATTCCCAGCGTCCCACCGATTTCGGGCGCACGCGATCATTCCAAGCGCTACAGGTCACTACAACAAGCCCTGCGCTTTTTAAGGCACTTCCCCAATAGTTCTAGTACGAAGTGCTGCATGCGGATAGACTCAACATCCAAGTGAACTACCCTGCACCAGCAGCAATTGGGGATTAGAATATTTATTTTGTTTGGGAAATACATGTTACGAGAATACTATATGAGGTATTTTTGGCATGATTGGGAACTAAATCGCCCCTGTATTCATGAATTGACTGGCTTCGAGACATCCTATGGTCTGATGCTTGTTTATATTCATCAGAACATAGCTAGGCACTAAAGATATCACGGCCCGAGCACATGGGACCACATGTTCTATGAGACAAATACTACCAAGCATGCACCATGCATACTCGTATGCCTCAAGGTCTTCTAACTCCACAGTAAATCGGGATTATGCTATTATGACTTATGCAACGTGGGCCAGTAGTCCTTGTCTTGGGACGAAACTGGAACCGGTTGAAACAGGAATGCTATAGATACGAGTAGAGTTTCAAACAAAGATTTGCTACCTATATCCTTTAATATAGGACATGATTCAATATCGTAGTGATTGATATAATACATCTGTCGAACTATTTTAATATTCTCGGAAGGCGCTCACCATCTCATCTAGCCTCATGACCTGTCCAAGCAGCTTGTTCTGCTCCTCCAAGTGCCGATTGTACTGATTGTAATGCTCCGCCGTCATGACTTCCTCTTCCTTTCCCTGTACATCATTTCTCTCAACAAAGGAGAGGATATTCCGTTCCCTGTGCCTCTCCACATGGAGGGTTTGCATGCAACGGACCATAGCCTTGTACAAATCGTCCAAAAGCTGGGATTGCGTTCGCTCCCGATCAAAGAACCAGAAAAACAGCGTCCGGTTTGCCATTCTGCTATTGTCCTTGGGGACCTCCTGTACGTCCACAAACCCGGCCATTTGCATCGCAAGCATCTTTGCTTGCACATCTGTCTTCTTCATCAGTGCTGCAGAGGGCAGCATTTTCTCATCGAGTTTTCCCTGCTCGCGCAGAATTCTGGTGAGACGAAGCCCGTGTCGCCCAAAGGACTGCTCTATGTAGGCATCCAACTCTTTTTCGCGCAGACGCTCCATCAATTGGTCAAAGTCGACGGTCCACTGCCCGCGGCCGTGTGTTCCGCAATGGCGAACAAACCGATGTCTGCTTTCTGCAAGTAGCAGGAGATGTTGCCGCATCTGATCCAAACGGCTATCCGTAGGGGCTGCCGAGTCTTCGAATGTCACCTTTGTCTGTCGACTGCCATTGGCTTTGGACAATGGTCGCTTCTTCCCATTTACGCCTACTCCATCCGAGTCGTCATCATCGCTATCGAATGGCCTCATCCCTCGTGATGGCCCACCATCCGAATCCTCCGAATCGACATCTATTCCCGCGGGTGCAGTCTTCACTTTTTCTGCGCTTTGGAAGTCTATCTTGTCTTTCGGGGCCTTCCCTATTCCCGCTGCAACATTGACGGCCTCATCAAGATGTTCATAAAGGTCCATAGTTGTGATAGTTGCTTGCTGTGCCAACGATTCTTCGCCCAGGAAAGGATCGGCTCGGCATCTCGAGACCTCCGTGGTAAGAAGTTGCAATAGAGTTCGGTATACTTCGCCAGTGGCCTCTCCGAGTGCGTCTGCAGCAAAATCAGCTAAGCGCTGATTGCGTAGCTCAACAAGGCATTTTTCGTGATTGATCCTGACGACGATATTGGGCTTGAACAACGTTAGACAACCTGTAAAGTCAATAAAGGAAGATACCTTACATTTAGCGGTGGGGTGTCGTCGTCAAACTCTCTTTCTTCCCGGCCGTGCCCATTCTGAAGCCTCCTTCTCTTTATCACTGGACCTCCAAACTGGTCAAGCTGCCTCTTCAAACCCTTGCTTTGGTCTCTAAATGTGCGATATTGTTCCAAGATCTGGCGCTGCTGTTCCACCTTGGTCTTGGTGGCTTTCTCGCCAGGGGCAATCTTTGTGACCTCTGCCTCGATCTCATGGTAAACATCTGCAGGGTTGCGGAAGGAGTTTGACCGGACTGTTTCAACAATCTCCGCCTGAATTAAACGGGCTAACACATCGTGGAGCTCGGCTTCGGAGTGGATCAAACCCGAAGCTGAACCATTCGAACCGTTTAGATGTCCATTGGTCTTTGGTGTGCGGGACTCGAAGGCGTGGGTAAGTTCAGCGATTCTCGCATATCCGAGGAGCAACAGCGTTTGGACAAGGTCGCGTTCTGCCGTTCCGTATTGGCTGTCAACCATCTCCAGTATTTTTCCGGATCGGGCAAGATTGTAGCACGCATCAGGATTGGCATCGTACGTCGTGCGCTTTGAATCGGGATCGGTATGATGATATAGTAGATTTTGCTGGACTAGGACACCCAATCCATTGCGAATTTGGCGGGGGCCCAACTGCGTATACTGGCCTAGCTGTGCGATGTTTGATCGGCCCTTGGTGAAGAGCGCGGCGAGGATCCGCTGGACATCACCAACACAAAGTCAGCCCCGCGATCACCTCTACAGATGCGGCCTGCAGTGACAGAATGCTGCGATGTAAACGTACCGAAGGGAGCTCGCCATAGAGATCATTGACTAGGAGAGCGCAAAGCTCAGCCGCATGTTTAGTCTGGCGCTTCAAGGTCAGTATTCCAGTGCCATGTGCAGCGGCTGGTTGAACGAGTGACTGACGACGAACATTGCTTTGCTCCTAGAGATTCTCTCACTATCTCTAGAGCTGCCACAATTGCTACCGCCGAGTCATTGATGTGCGCCGCAACGATCCGGTTCCCCTTTGATGGATAGTAACAAGGTGCTTGAAAAACTTGTAGCTGGTTAGGAGTGAGCGCGACGTGAAAAGGTGAAATGCTGAGAGTCGCATTCAGCCAATTTTTTGCAGTGGCAGAAGAGTCAAACGGGAAGGTGGGCTGGTTGGTGACGGCGAAGCAAGGTTGTATTTCGGATGTACTTCCGCCTGTAGATTATACGCAAGGAGACAAGGAAGCTACTTCAGACTCACCCTCGGGTCATTTTGCGGAGCATCACGTGATTATCCTGCCGAAAATTAGACGGGAAGTTCAACGAGGCACTTCTTTTTTGGCGATCAATTGCTTCATCACGACGTCTCAAGGACTGCCAATTGACTACGCCATCATCCTTGACAATGCTGTCGAGATCGTCTCTCGCGAGAAACGCGCAGCAGGCCGTCCGCCGGTCCTGTGCTGTGCAGCGACTCCAGGGACGAGGCTTTGCCGCGGCTGCCTCGACCGGATCGTTCGAGACAACCGATGTTAATGGACTGAAGGTGGCTTCGAGGGATGCTCATGGACCGACCACGAAGCTTGCGGTTGTTGCGAGGGCCGGAACTCGTTACCAGCCGCTGCCCGGCTTGACCTACGGCCTGGAGCAGTTTGCATTCAAGGCAAGGCGAAGGAGACCTGGCTCACTAGGCGCAACTTGAGCTAATTTATATCGACCCTTAGAACACCCAACGACGATCTGCCCTTCGTATTGCGCGCGAGTCCGAACTTCTTGGTGGTCAATTGGCTTCTTCCCATACCCGTGAAGCCATTGTTATCGAGGCTAGCTTCCTGCGCGACGATCTGCCGTACTTTACTGAGCTGCTTGCCGAGGTTGTCTCGCTGACCAAGTATTCCAGTAAGGCGCTCAACCGGAGTGCAATCATCGGTTCTAAACTAATTTCTGCATAGCCCACGAGTTCCACGAGGAGATTGAGAGAGTTCTTCAGCTCAAGAAGGCCTCTGCCAGCGCTGACGTCTCCACTCTAGCCCTGGACAACGCTCACGCCGTGGCCTTCCACACTGGTCTCGGTGCTCCCCTGAACCCATCTTCCTCGACCCCCTACCAGAAGTATCTTAACGAGGAGTACATCGCTAGCTACGCCGATGTTGTCTATGCTAAGCCCAACATTGCCGTTGTCGCTGATGGAGCTGCCCCGGAGACCCTGTCCAAGTGGGTTGGCCAGTTCTTCAAGGATGTCCCTGCCACTTCACAGAGCGGACAGACTCTGAAAACTGAGGTTTCCAAGTACTTTGGTGGTGAGCAGAGGACGAGCCATGTCGCCGGAAATTCTATCGTCCTTGCTTTCCCTGGCTCAGATAGCACGGGCTCCAAGCCTGAAATCGAGGTTCTGGCTGCTCTGCTTGGCGGCCAGCCTACTATCAAGTGGACTCCTGGCTTTAGCCTCCTCTCCAAGGCTACCGCCGGAACCGCTGGTCTTTCCGTTTCCGCATCCAACCTGGCTTACTCTGATGCTGGCCTGTTGACCGTTCAGCTGACGGGCCCTGCTGCATCTGTCCGTAAGGCTGCTGAAGACACCGTCAAGGCTCTGAAGAGCGTTGCGGAGGGCTCAGTGAGCAAGGAGGACGTGGCGAAGGCTATTGCCAATGCCAAGTTTAATATCCTGGAGAAGGGCCAGACCCGCGGATCCAGCATTTTGCTGGCAGGCTCTGGTGTTGTCAACAGCGGCAAGGCTCAGGACCTCGCTAGCTTAGCCAAGTCCCTCGAGTCTGTCACTGCCGACAAGTTGAAGACTGTAAGAAATAGCCCATTCTGCGCGGATGTTGAACCTGGTTGACTGACCCTTTTTATAGACTGCCAAGGCCCTGCTTGATGGAAAGGCAACCGTCTCTACTGTCGGTGATCTATTTGTGCTGCCGTATGCGGAAGAGCTTGGTCTTCGAGTATAGAGGGGATCCAACGGCGGAAAAGCTTGTGTACCAACAGTTAAAGTCGTCTAGATAGGGGCAAGGTTATACTGTTTGTGAATACTATCTGTAGTACAATTCCCCTTTGTTGAAGTAACAGATAGTATACCTGGCACCGAAATTTCCTAGCAAATCTATGTTGTATGACGTTGTTCGCGAGCACTTGGATGTGAAATCGGCGAGCATTGAGTGGTCAGATTTACGGCCCCATAATACCAGGGTAGGACTCAACCAACTATTGGGCATGCAGGGAAAAGGGCCCTGATCCCCGCTGACTACTACGTCGTTATGGGACAGGCTTACTTTTTACGGAGTCTGGCTTACAGCGCCTTGTGCTCGAAAGGTACCGTGAATAGCTCTACCGCATTCGGAGAACAAAGAAAAACATCAAATCTTTCAGACCTCAACCACTGAGAAGCCTCTATCATTTCTGTGGTCTGTGTTTTGATGAAGTGTCCATTAGCTTTACTTATTGGTGGTTGTGACTATAAGAGGAATATCGCGATGCAGTTCTACCTAGCTCTGGATAACAGCTATGCTTTGAGGATGAAACCCGAAGACATAAAAGGGCAGCAATTCTCTCATCCCTAACTAACCATTATCACCATCATCATCAATTGTCTTTTTGGCTCCGTCATCAATCTGATCATGTGTCACTACTACATACATGCTTGGCTGCTGGTCTAACAAGGTGCTTCTACAATGCTTTGTTACGCCTTCTAGTCTTCTGGCATCACACAACCTTGTTGTTTGGTAGGTTTGTGTGTGTATTTTCGGGTACGCGCGTTTCTCGGCAACAAAATGCATAAAATATGGAACAGAGAAAATATTTGAGTTAGACGGAAGCAAAGGCAGCTACCCGATCAAACGCGAGGAAGAAATAAAACCCCACCTGTTTCCCTTCTTCCCTCCATTCTTTTCCTTTCCTTCTTTGTTGGATCAACCCACATTTACTGACACCCGGCTCTGTGCATCTTAACTACGTCTTAACGATGCAGTGAATAGAGGCCTATCACGTGTGCCACGTAAGCCTCTATTGCTATAAAGACTGGGAGTCTTTTTCTTCTTCTTGTATTTAGCTCTTAGTTCTTTACTTGTCTCAGTATCAGTCAATGTATCAACTGGTTATGAGCCCGGGGGTAACTCCGGGTTGTTTCTATTGCACAAATACACACAGACAAACGACCTTATTTACTTGTTGTCTGTAAAAGACCCAAAACTTTCTTCTGTTTTACAGCTTTATACTCTATGAGAGCTTCATGTCTTACTGCTTATAGTCTTTCGTTTCTACGGATATAAATTTGAAGTCATCTGCCTTCTTTTGCTTTGGTTGAACCTTCAGCTAACCAAGTTACAGGTCTTCTGGATTACGTTTACTTGATCCAGAAGTATCTCCACCTTCTTTTCCTTCCCTTTACACCTTATTTGAACGCTCAACTAACTCAGTTACGGGTCCACCCTCTCCTGAGTTAGGCGTCACTATTCTGGATTCCTTTGAGATCTCTCTTTCTGACAAAAACTTCGTCATCACGGATAAAGAGCAAGAGGAATACCTGACGGCACCTATATCATCTTTAGAAAGGGCAACAAACTGCACCCAAGGTCGGCTTTGACACCCCTTTTGAAGACTTTTGGGCCCCCACTGAGGTGGTTCTGAAGGAGACGGCCAACAGGCTCGCGAAATACACCATCGTTCTCTGGGGTCACTGTAATCTCCATAGGGCCCAAAGGCGAGGACACTACTGCTCGAGCCGACGAATCTTGGGCCTGACGCAAACGGGATCAGGAAGGCAAATTTATAACTTTTGCAGTCCTCGAGTACAAGAGACCCGGAACCCTGATAACGATCCAAACAGGTTGGGGCTCGTGAAGACTAGATACAACACGAGAACTTTTCCCATCGGAAAACATTCCGTTGCCCTGAGTACCCAGGTCTGCACTTCTCCACACTCGAGGAATTGGGACAGCATTTAGCCAAAGGATAGCCTGGATATGACAGAAACATGTCCGCAGTTCCCATGAGATTTCCAATTGAGTCGGCTCTCAAAATGCTGGACAGATGCTGTCCGGTTTGCATGTTGCCTGAACTACACGATCACATTATGCAGCATCTAGAGCGATTTATGTTGTTTTAGTTGTCTCGATCAGTGGAATGTTTCGATGATGACGATCTTCCTGGATGTGTCCGGAATCAGAGACTGGTCAAGGCCATATTGGAAGAGGATTAGTCCTTCGACACCAACTCCTATATCTTGCTGAAGCAAAGTTCCGCTTATGCGACTACAACACGAAAAAAACGCATTACACTGCTTGATTGGAACACTCTTATACGGCCGATATCCAGGAGAGAAGCGGTGGAAAACGTGACATCACTATAGTCAGTGATAAGAAAGTCGGGAGACGTGCACTACTTGGATTCCTCGAAAGAGCTTAACAGATCCGAGTTCTTTGCCTGATTCGCAAAAGACGCTTGCGATTTTATCTATCTCCTGCATCAACCAAACGCTCCAGCGAGGATTTCGATTTCGTATTGTATGTTCTCGCTCACATTTATCTTTGTGTTGGATTTATACACTCTGGTTAACATACTGATATAGTTCTGCTTGCACCCTGCACCCAACTGGCTTCTACCACTACCTCATATTCTGAAGAATGTAGGTCAATCATCGATTTTCTTTTACAACAGAGTTTATTTACTAATGTCTATAGTGTTGTGTAAAGTCGATGATCTTCGCTGGCACGGGGTGTATCAGACATTCCTCGCCAGTCGCCAACCCATGGCTTTACAACAACGTCTGTCTGGTAATTAGGATCTTGTTAGAAGAATTGACAATACAAGTAATGCGATGGAGACGGCAATCAGGGGTTGAGGGCCACATAGGGAGAACGCGTCTAGTTTCCATGGTACTGTAAATTGGCTGGTCGGGAAACAGTGAGAGATATGGAACACTTATCTTGTCGCGTAACATATGAGGCCACTTGATCACGCATACAATGTGAGGCTCACATTTTGCTAGATTTTGGTCTGATGTATCCTCATACACTTCTACGAGAGATAGCGGAATACCCTACTCCATACTTCTACACGAGATCAATAGGAATGGATACAGGTGCCAGCAGCAGGCACTCAGAAATGCACGAATCTAAGTACTAGCTGAATGGTGCCACTGTGACCAGCCCGTGACATGGAGTGAAGCTCTTCTGGTGATGGAAGATGATCTCCCAGGGGTGAGAGGCGCTTTTTGGTCCTTTCTGTGAGTGAGATGACACTACTAGATACTTCTCAAACTCATAGGATTATGGTGATTTCTAATATATCTACTTGTACTCCGTATCGAACAACGTTACTGATGAAGCGCCTATGAAATACAAAATATTGTAAACACAGTTAACTAGTACCTACCGTACGGTAAGGTAGGTATGGGTAGAATCATATTATCTGATTGGGCTAAAACTCCGGGTCTTGCCGCCGACTGCAACGTTGTGACTTCTCGTACTACTTCGTATAGATACGGTCTGGTAGTATTATTGCAGCGCTTATTCTACCTATATATACGGAGTAGAGAGTTACATAATATGTCCGCAGTGATTAATCACTAGTATATCCCTTCTGCGGTCCCGCTTTTTTGGCCGACAGGTTGCCGGCCTGCCTGAGGTGGAGCCAATACGAGAGTGACATGCGGTGCATATGTGATATTTTCGAAGTTGGAACCAACAACTGTCTCATCATCCTCTTTAACTGGCTATGTGACCTTCATTGATATCGATGCGCGCGGTTGTAATGCTTGAGCAGGGTTTGAATCGTTTCAGGTTTAATCGAAAATGGAGCTTTGCGGAGAGTCGCTTAGTCCTTCAACTCGGGCAGTGACGCTGTTGTTGACCAGATGGGTCAAATCCCGGAAACCATGAAGCGGCAGCGTCGACAGAACTTTCTGGATAATGAGATGATATGGCCCTCTCTTTCACATAAATAGGGGGCATCTGGCACGATCGTTAGTTGAAACATTCATCAACACCTTTCATCAGCATCTTCTATCAGCCATAATCCGACAGCCATTATCGTCTCTGTCAACCACCACCAGCAACCACCATGCCGCCCGCCGCCAAGTCTGCCTCTCCCAAGCCAGGTCCTACCATCCTGGCTTCTTTCGACCTCCCTCTTTCTGAGGAAGACTTCATCATCACGAACGAGAAGCCAGAACCGGCGGCTCATATATCTGGATCTTCAACACAAGCGACTGATCCGCCCAAGATGGGCTTTAACGCTCCTTACAACGATTTTTGGGCTCCGCATGCCAAGGCTGTTCTAGAGAAGACGGCGAACAGCATAGAGAAGGAAACCCTCGCGCCGCCGGAATCTTGCTCAGTTCTGATGGTTGAAGCTGACGTCGCCTATGCTTCAACTCTTCAGCTTATGAACCCTGTCAACGTGGCATTTTGTGCCTTTCACCACGACGACATTACTACCATGTCCCGGAACCAGCATACCGTCAAGAAAGGGTCCAAGGGACAAGTTACCACCGTTCGTACTGATAAATCTTGGTGTTGGCGTAAACGAGATAGCCAGGATGGCAAGTTCACACCTTTCGCGATTCTCGATTATAAGAGACCTGGGGTTATAGTACCAGCAAGCTTTCGGAACGGAATCAGGGATATCAGTGAATTCCCTAAGCTCGTATCAAATGATACTAGCAGTAGCATGAAATCCTTCGATCCCAACTCCCGCATCTTGCTTAAGCAAGCTGCCAATTACTCCAACATGTACAAGACCAAATATGTCGCACTCTTCGACTGGAATACTTTGGTTCTCCTCTACATGGGTGATGCCCGGGGGAAAAGCGGTGGGGAATGGTTTTACGTCACTTTGATCACCGACAAGAAAATCATGAGGCGCGCGTTTCTTGGCTTCCTCGAAAGAGCTTATCAAGCTTCCAGATATGGCGAGGAGAGTCTCCGCCCATTTCCGATTCCCAGACACGATGACCCTGAGGAAACCACAAGGACGCTCAGAAGTATGACTGAACATCTTAGGCTCTCTTAAGACACCAGGGAAATGTTCGGTCACCAGAGAAATCGTTGGAAATTGTTGGCTACTGGGTGCGAACTATAGCCAACAAAAGCATCTCGGGTAAAGTTGGTGACGGATATAGAATGTCGTTTCTTTTTTTCCTCGGCTGGGTTCCAATTGCTGTTTTGTTTGCTTTATGATTTTTTGTTTGTAGCAAGAGAGTAGAAAATTAAAAAAAAAAGTTTGTTTCATAACAATGGAGGCACCCCGACCAGCCCATGGCATGGAGTGATGTTCTTTCGGTGATAGATAATGGTCTCCCAAGGGCGAGATGCGTGCTCTATAAAACAGTCAGTTCATCCAGCATGTCACATATCGCAACATACATAACATGAATAAGCATCAAATGTGGTGCCAGTCTATCATTACATTGTAGGCAGAAATCACAAATGTAAACCTATTCTATGTTCTAATCGAAATCTGCGTACATACCAATTCCTTCGCATCCAACCCCGGATAAAGGTGTCATAATCAACATCAAGAAAATTCTGGCAACTCGTCATCTTGCTCTGGTGAAGCAAATTCTACAGGTTCGTCGAAATCGCGAAAACGCTTGAGGGTTTCTGTGGGGCCTGCAAATTCCTCACTGTTTCCCCAGCGAGTCTTCAGCCACCCCTTGAAAACTTGCTCTCGTGAACGATGTGGCTTCGGGACCCAGTAATAAAATTCCGGTGGGCAATATTCCCAATAACGATATAGAGGACTGATCGGGCGATCCGTGTCAGCATTACGACCCTGACAGTGGCGTTGAGTGTAGACGACGGATTTGTTGAAGTCGACCAAGAGGATCCTGTCAATCGTTTGGGCCTCGATATCCAAGCCGACGAGGAGGACATTCCTTGCCGCAAGGTCTTCATGATTCACATTGTGAAATAAAATTTTGACCTCAATTTCCAAGATTTGGGCGAAAATGTCCAGTCGTTTTTCTGGCGAAAGGCGAAGAACTTCCTCATTCTTCAACAGCGAATACATACTAACGCCCTCCACATATTCCATGAGTATTAAATGGACTACCCTCTCAATGCCATTCAGGGGCATTTTGAAAGTCCAAGAGCCAAAGTATTTCGGTGTGAATTTACCGTCAACACCGGCTTGTTCTAACTGCTCATATGCGGCGGCTTCCCGGCTATAGTCGTGGTCGGCATTCCAAGTCACATCCTCTGGCATTCCAGTTTCCTTGCACTCATACGGATAGTAAAGAGGGTCGTAGATTTTTGCGGCATAGATCTGGCTCTCGTCCTCGTCCAGGTAGCAACGCACAATCTGGGCGCCGCGCTCATCTCTGCACGCGATGTCGTCGATAATATGAAGGCTGTGAATTGCTGGGTCGGGATGAGGCTCTGTCACTTCACGAGGGCGTTGAAGGCACCATTGACTCTGCGTAAACTTGATAATTTCGTCTGAGTCTCCAACTGGGGGCCAAGAATGCCGCCAGTACCCACTTCCATATGGCTTTGGTGGAATGTGTCGCTTTATAGATAAGCTTAGTTTGTCGTGGTAAGGGAACGGCGGCCGCTGAGGGTCGGGAGGGTTTTGCCAATCTGCCCAAGTCATTGGTTCGCTCATCGTAGGTAGGAAGAGTTTCGCAGATGGTTTGTTTCCAAGTGTACAGTTAAGTGAATTGCCAAAGATTTCTTGATGGATACAGTCTTGAGATATTGAAGGGGATTGATGAAGGAAATACTACTAACTACAGAGCACGAAGTACGGAGTACTAATACGACCACTCGATTTTTAGCGCTCCCTTTGTCTCGATTAGATGTTCCTAAATTTAGGGGGA
This sequence comes from Mycogone perniciosa, assembly GCA_025331125.1. Classification (NCBI taxonomy): domain Eukaryota; kingdom Fungi; phylum Ascomycota; class Sordariomycetes; order Hypocreales; family Hypocreaceae; genus Mycogone; species Mycogone perniciosa. Next base: position 58,997 of record JAOALB010000106.1, read on the forward strand.
CGCCAGCGGCTATGGAATTTTTAATGGCGGACGGAGTAAATAATACGTATCAAGGCCTGCACATCTATTTATAAGAGTACTGATACTATTACTAATACGGGTAGCATTCCCATTTTTAATACTAGCACTATCTAGTATTATCAGAACCCTTATGAAATCTTACATGAAAAGGTCATCTCTAAAGTCCGTTTTCATCGTCTTCTTTGTTCTTTTTCTTTGGTTAGCGCGGCGTTATTAACCCGTGCGTTACTTCGTGCCTAGTACTATATTAACATCGCCGCAAGGCCGATGAGGGATCGGCACTAAACCTAATCGGACTACAAAGTGGCACCATCGTCATTGTTGGGAGGTCTGACGATGATGCTAGCAATACGGAGTACTCGTATGGAGCACTCCCTACAATGAATCTTGAGGTTGATCTGATATACGAAGTAACTTGGCAGTAAATTCTTTTTCAAAAACAATCAAATCCAGTAGTATTCGCAACCATTACCTAACAGGCTACAAAATAGCGGTTCATCTTGTGTGTTATACTCCGAACTGGTGGCTTGAGCAAGTTGTAAGTCAACATCGGGCTCTCCTTGGCAGTCCCTAATAAATCCTGTGACATGAAGCTGTTTGCGCATTTCCCGCCGTTGATGCTGTGATACCATTAGCTGTATCGTATATACAGATACGGAGTACCTGATTACGAGCACGTTAAAAATATCAGGCAAAAAGAAGCACACTCCCCCCACCCGTAAGAGTATTTCCCCTTAAAAGAGAGAATATGTGGTCCCAAACTTCCACCTCACAAGCTCATGTTTCGATGAGACATCGATGTGATAGAGTTAGCACTGTGCCAAGGAGCTTCCAGCCTGCTGATGTGGTGCTGGAGCAGTGGGGCCAACAAAGGAAGCTTGGGTGTTAGGTACGGAGTACTCCGCTCGAAGTACAGTATCTCGTACAGTGGTAGTACCACCAACAACTAAGGTCTGCAAACAATGGAAATGTGCCATGTACAGCCAACACACTCGCACTGTTTGATATACTGTACGGCAAGGTTCCCATGGTTCTCTCATGCCGACGATACGCGACAGCCGCCGCTTAGACGGATGATTCTACCCCAGCTTCTTCAACCTCATCCCGAACACCTCAGCACCAAACTCTCTACCTCTTGTCCAGATTCAACATGGCCCTTCTTCGCTCGACAATCTGCAGGGCTTGCAGGCGATCCCAGGCCTATGTCCCCAGGGGATTTGCAACAGCCAGTCGGCCACAATCTTCCTCAGACAACCGGGTCAAACTGGTGGAGGTTGGGCCCCGCGATGGATTGCAGAATGAGAAGAAGGCGATCCCTCTGGCGACCAAGATTGAGTTGATTGAGAGATTGGCAAAGACAGGATTGACGACGATTGAGGCAGGCTCCTTTGTGTCTCCCAAATGGGTTCCTCAGGTAGGAAGATGATATTGGCAATGGGACCATAGACAGAGCTGACAGGAGCTTTTGCAGATGACAAACTCGAGCGAGATTATGGAGCATATTCTTCAGCAAAAGATTCAGTCGCCCGGCCCGGTGACGTACGCCTTCCTTGCGCCGAACACAAAGGGACTGCAAAACGCGGAAGCCTTGCTGAAGAAGAATGCCGGAACGTTTGCTACACAGATGGAGCCTGATGAGTCGAAGCCCGTGGTCGAGGTGGCAGTGTTTGCGGCTGCTACGGAGAGTTTTTCACAGAAGAACCTCAATTGCGATGTCCAGACGTCTCTGGAGCGCTTCAAAGCTGTGATCCAGGATTCAAAGGCCCTGGGACTGCGTGTCCGTGCGTACATCTCAGTGGTTCTGGGATGCCCCTTTGAGGGCTTCGATGTCGACCCGCACAAGGTAGCGGAAATTGCTACGGATTTACTGGAGTCTGGAGCAGATGAGATCTCGCTGGGCGATACTACGGGCATGGGTACGGCACCGCGAACGAACGCTCTGCTGAAGTGCATGTCTGCGGCTGGAATTAGGAACGAGGATATTGCAATGCACTTCCACGATACCTACGGCCAGGCACTGGTTAACACGGCGGTGTCGCTGGAGCACGGCATCAGGACATTCGATAGCAGCGTGGGTGGACTGGGAGGATGTCCATACAGTCCTGGCGCGACAGGTAATGTGGCGACGGAGAATATGGTGTATTTCATGGAGACGTTGGGGATGGAGACAGGAGTTGATCTGGATGCCATGGCAGATATTGGAGCTTGGATAACACGGGAGCTGGGCAAGGCAAATGATAGCTCGGTGGGTAAGGCGGTACTGGGAGCGAGGGCGAGAACTGCTGCGCAAGCTGCCAAAGCTTAGGTGTAAATGAAGTAAAAATTTATTTATTTATAGTATATGAAGAGATGGATAGGTTGATGGCCCATTAAATCATCCCTTTTATGGTACAGCGTTGAGTCAATGTCGTATTATCTGGGCATCTTTAGCAATGCCATCAGCTGCTGATGCCATGTACTTCGTACAAGCCCCGTTCATCTAGTTAGTAGCCAACACCCGGCTTACTGTGCGACACGCACTGTCCAGTACCCTAAAGTCTCTATGGGCCCCCGTGTGCCGTACCTTCCTTCCCGCCTGCCCTCCCATCTTGTAGGCACACACCAACGCCTCTTTCTCGTTAGCCTGGCAAGAAGTAACAGGGTAGCGGAAAACAAAGCCTCATTACCACTCCACAGCCAAAACCTCCATTTCGACTCTGCCTTTTCCGACGACAGACGCTCCATCTCTCCATGTCCCCTTTGCCCATTGCGAGGCAATCGTAGCAGCGTCGAGCTGGACGGCACGGAGGAGCTCACCCCGCCTGGTTCTTGCCTCTCGCTTCCCCCCCTCAGGTGAGCCTCCCGGCCTGTTTCCTGTTTCCCCACGCCTGCGACGCCGCCCTGGGTCTCCTCCTGGGCCCTCTCTTTTTTTTCCTGTCTCCCCCCTGGCTTGTCCGCTACTTTGGGCCCAGGGACCTCTCCGGATCTCACCCGTCCGCTGACGCTCGTTGTCTCTGCTCTGCTTGCGCCTCCTGGACCATTCGCTAATGCTTTCTTTGCTGTTGCATCTCAGGAGCGAGCGCCGGCCACACAGCCTCCTAGGACATCTCTTTTCTTGAGGAGCCCGACCCAAACCCGACTTGGTGACTTGTTCGAGTGACACCAGCTGTTCGTCACCATCATCAGGTTCGTCTAGCCTGATTCACACTTCTGCTTCCTTTCGACACCTTTCTGCTTCTCCCCTGATTGGACTACCCGGCTGGCCCGCATACACCGTTGGTGCTACGACTTTCCCTCCTTTCTCTTGTATTGGCATCATCAATCTCCTGCTCTTCCTCCTGACATCCCAGACCCTGAGCCCTATGCGCCGCAGTGGTAGACCATCCTACAACGAAGTTTATCACTCACAACAATCTTAGTACAGGGAATCACCATCCAGTGACTACTGGGACATTGGCTCGAGGCCTACAGACGTACCGCCCGCGCACAGGACGCAGCTTTCCGACAATCAGCTGTATGCTGGATCTGCAGTCAATCTGACAAGGCGATCTGAGAAGTTGCGATACGATACGGCAAGACAGGTCTTGAGAATGCCGGTACAGAAGAAAGAGGGTGGGGGTAACATGGGGAAGGTTGATGGGCGGACCACAAATGGTTAGTTGTCTCGTGATATCCTCCTGACATGACCATGATTTGTGACGTGACGGTGATTAGGAAACCGGTCTGGTTTTAGGACGGACACGGCAATCTCAAACAATCGGTTTGGAGGAGAAAGGACCTTGCAGCCATGGGTTCCAGACTCAGCCGACAACATCGATGGCAGTTTGGAGAAATCCACCTCCACTGCAGGCTGGGACCAGTTCGCCGAAAATGAGAGACTCTTTGGTCTCAAAACCGACTACGATGAGAATATCTACACCACATCAATCAACAGGAACCACCCCCAATATCGTGAAAGAATAGCTGCCGCGGAGAAGAAGGCACGAGAGATTGAGCGTAGTACTGCCCTCACCGCACACGTCGCCGAGGAACGCATTATGGACTATACCGGCAAGGATAGCAAGGCTAATGAGAACGAAGAGGATAAGTATGTGTTTGTGCATGTTGAAACGCAACTTGCGCTAATCCCTCGATAGATACAGTGGTGTTCGCCGCCCGGACTTCCCATCCCTATCTTCTGGCCGGGAAAATAGGTACACACCGCCTGCCAAGAGGGCCCCAACTGGCCAAGCTACCGTCAAGGGAGCTCCTGTTGATCCGGCTATCATCTCGTCGCAAATCAAGGCCCCAAACAAGAGGCAGTCAGCACAAGCCGTGGACCAGACCAAAACAGCAGCTTCTGATTCTAACAAGAATGGCGCAACCGTCAAGTCCGACATTCAGAAGCCTGCGGAGGCTGTGGAAGCAAAATCAAAGCCCTCTGCTTCTGCTCGAGAATCGAAGACGCAAGAGGAGAAGGCTGAGAAGGTGGCTACGCCGCATCGAGCTCCTCATTCTGCCACCAATCGCAATGCGACGCCTCATGTCCCAGAGGTTACTCCTAGTGCAACCTCTACTGTAGAACGCGACGTTTTGAACTCTTTCAAAACATTCGCTAATCAGCAGCGCCAGAACGCAGAGAAGGTTCGCACCAGCAAGGCGAGGGCGGACAAGGAAGTCAAGCTGACAGAGCTGAAAAAATTCGCCAACAGCTTCAAGTTGTCGACGCCGGTCCCTTCGGACTTGGTGTCGATCATTGCTAAAGATCCTGCTAAGCAAAAGGAGATTCAAGCTAAGGCTATGCGAAATGCGGAGGAGATGGCAAGAGCAAAGTTCGAGGCTCTAGTAAAGAAAGAGACAAACCCCGTAAAGGACCCTCAACCAAAGCCGGTGGAACAGACCCCTACTCCCAATGCTACGGAGGCTAGACCTCCTCGGGTGCCTGTTGGACCTCAGGCCACCCCTCCAAGCAGCGGACCTGGCCGCCATGCTGGTCCTCGTCAGCAGTTCCCCCAACAACAGTACCATGCGCAGGGCTACAGGAACAACCGTGCTGGTCCCCAGCATGTCCCCGCGCAACACCCAACTGGAAACCTTGGGCAGCGCCTCCGCATCGTGGAGCAGCAGAAGTTCTCCCAGCCTCCTACGGGTCATCAACATGCGGTTGGCCCTGAAGTCCGGGCTCCCCCGACCGGCCCCTCAAACAGCGTTGATACAGCTTATGCCCGACGGCACAGCGGCCATCTCAGCGCGAAGCTGAATCCAAACAGCAACGAATTCAGACCCAGCCCCTTTGCGGCCTCATTCAACCCGAACAGCCATCCTAGTGCCAGTTCTAGCCCCCGGTCAGCAATCAATCATGTTGCCGCCGACCCAACGGGTTCCTTTGCGCACACAGGCCAGCTTATTCGACGAAAGACGAAGGCTGTTGATGTTAACAAGTGCTACATCTTGTCGCACATCAAGACCATCGCACCACCACAGGGACGTAATTGGGACGATAATGGTGGCTTGCGACCATCCTATGATACCCTCCCTACTTGGAGACAGCTTCAAGATGACGAGAAGGCCGACTCGACCATGCACCTTACTTACAAGGAGTATTTTGACCGACAGCCATTTGCTGGCCATTCGATGCCTACTCCAAACCCGCCTCATGCGGCGCCGCAGTTGGCTCACCAGCATCAACTTCCCTTCCACCTCCAACACGGTGCACATAACATGGGACCGCGTCAATCGCCTCACATGCCACCGATGCAAATGCACACGCCGCAGCACGGACCTGTGCCACACCAGCCCTACGGCAATGATGACCATCGCATGATGCACTCCAATTCTGCCCAGTCTTTTGCTTCACCACGTATGGGACAGCTGCCTGTGGCATATCCAGGAGTAAACCCTCCCACCCAAGTCCCTTACAATCAGCCGGTCTTTATGGGCCCCGGCACTCCTCAGATGGGTCAATTCAGAAGTTTTTCCAACAATCCTCACTACGCACCACCACAAGGACAAATGGGGGCTCCAATGATGATGCAACCCCAATTCATTCCAGGACCTCAAGGAATGGTGGCCGCTCCTCATATGATGTATCCTACCACGCACCATCCACAATTCATGCCACCAACGGGTCCACAGCCAGTGCCTGGGGTGAATGGTTACCCCAGCCCAGGTCGACCAGCTGCACCCGCAATGGTTCCTCAAGGATCGCAGCAGGGCCACATGTATGGGATGAGTCCGAATGTCCAATACAACCAGCCGGCCTATGGACCGGCGCAAGCCAGCGGACCAAGTCAGTGACGCTCCTGTTGGACCGGGGCGTGACACATGGCTGACGTTTGCAGTGTCCAATGTGCGAGCTTACAACGGACCTGGGCCTCAGCATTTTGGCACCAGTCCACAACAGGTGCACCACCACTATAGCCCGCAGCCACCGAGTGGCAGCAACGGCTACGTCAAGAACTTTGTGGCCCAGAGCCATCACCTAGGGTCGCAAGTGAATCACGCGGCTTCGGGACCGTCTCAGGGCCGGGGGACGGATGGCTCAGACGAAGTCAAGTAGGACCTGAATACAATATTACATTTGCGATGTTATTCAAAGCGCTGCATTTCATATACCTATTTTTTTGATCACCGCTGCCGAGGACGAATTTCCTGGCTTTCCATCCCAGCTCTGGACTACTCGCGGCGTCAGTCCGGCACAACAAACGAAGTATGCCATATAGTTGCGATATGATCCAGTCATAAAGCATCTGAACTAGGTATATTTGGATGGTGGTTTTGTGGAGTAGCGGTTGCCAACCTTTTCAGATTCGTCTAGCCAGGTATGGATCAACATTACTACCGAGGGTCCACAACTCAGATTACGTTGAGTGTTCTGGCGTGGATCATAGCAAAGTTGTTGATACCGTCTACGGCTGCAGTTTGTGCCGGCTGGATGTTGGGAAGAGAGAGGTATGTTTAGGCGATGTCAACTACGAACGAAGGCCGAGCCAGCCTAACACACAGTCACGGTCCAGCGGCAATTCGCCATGGTGGGGGTCAGTCAATCAAGGCACTCTGATGTCAGAAACATGTTGAGTCGGAGCAAGGCCCTAGGGGTTCAGCCCCTCAAAGGCCAAGAAGGATGATGGTGATGGTGATGGTGTTGCATGATGATACGGAGAGACGGAAGAAGCAAGTTGATAAGATGGAAGGATCAGGTCGTAACCGATTAGCAGCGTGAATTGGATTAGGCACGGCACAAGTCACATGAAGCAGACGTTACGTTACTGCTTGGCCGTTGACCCATTTTGGCAGACCTACCTGTTCGGTGCTTGGGTGGCTGCAATCTAGCAATTAGGGACAAAGCCAACCCGACCTCAATAAATTAACTTGGTCTTTGGCATGCTTATCTACTATGCTTAAATGCGTGAAGAACTAGTTCTCTGTCATCTGGACCTCTAACTGCCCCATCGGGAAGCTGGCAGGATTTAAGTGGAAATCATGGGATACAGACTGACTCGTCAGCCGACCCAAACCATGATGTTGCAGTTCTGCTGGCGACCTCGGTCATTGTTTGTCATCTATCATCTAGGGATACTTCGGGCGGATGTTGATTTAGTCTTATCTTGTGCTACCAGCCTGGTGACTTGACGATCTACCAAAGTTCTGAGGGGTATAAAGCAGCTTTTTGATTGATCAACGGCCGGGCGCTTAGCATTCTCTTTTCTTTTTTAGCGAGAGCCTGAGATTGGAGAGCGAGGCGCCGAAGGGGAGAACTCTTTTATTATTTTTTTATTGTTTTTTGTCTTTGGAATTTTTTTTTTGAAACACGGGAGGACTAAACAAGGACAATGCGGCGGTTGTGCGGCTCGACCCGTGGACCCGGATCTACGACTTTGTACGACAGAGTACTCCGTACCTTACAGGAGGAATACATGGTATTCTGACAGGGCGGGGTTTAGTGGGGGGAAGAGGGCTTCAATTGGAGGGGTAGATAAGAACCATGAGAAAAATACGGAGTAGAAGGGGAGGAAAAGAGGGAGGGAGGGATATAATGTGTCATTTGGAGGTGTTGTATTCAGCGGCAAAGAAAAGGATGAACGGGACGTCCGGTTTGGGTTTGGCAGTTTTCAGGGGTTCTCATTTGTTTCGATGGCAGGGGGACAGGGGGGCTGTGATTGGCTGTGAGAGGTAGCAGATACGTACTATGACATATGGAAGAGCCGCCAAGGAGGGTCACAGGCGCGGATATTAATTCTGGGGTAAAATGCAGATGTGCCAAGCGCCTGTCACCACCATCACCTGGGACTAGGGACCGACTACACGGAGGCTATTACTTGATTTGATGCAAAATGTTACTGCGGATACACGGATGTGAAGAGTCGCTGTGGAAGAGTATGGGATTTTTTGCCTCGTGGCCGGGACGGTCTGTCAGTGGCAGCTTGTGAGAGGTTCGTCAGAGCCGGGGGGGTTAGGAATGCATGTGTTCAGAAACACTGCAGGCCATCCATCATCCATGATAATCCTTTGAGTTATGTGTGTGGGGGGGAAAGAGAAGGATCAAGAATGATAGATGGGGGGAATTCAACGGTTTCTTTTACCGCCGAGGTTGCGGCCTGATGCACCAGCACACCCATCGTCATCTGGTTCGCGTGTGTGAGTGTGAACATACATAAAGGAGGTTGGATTCCCTCACTTCAAGTTCACTTTCGAGTCAACAAGATTTGTGAGAGTGTGCGTTCCCCCCCAAGTCCGCAGGCTATTCATTCCTTTCGCCACCTATTGTCATTGAACTTTGAATACCCCAATTCACTTGAGCCGGGCTCGGAAAAAAAACACACCTGTATAAAAAATCTTGAGCAAACTTGCCAGCTGCCAGCTGCCAACATCCAAACTTCTTCCCTCCAAGAAAGAAAAGCCCACGCCTTTTTCTTCTTCTTCTTTTTCTTCCTCTTTCCTCACACATTCTCCCCTTCCTACGCACTCTTGTCACAAGGAATAACCAAAAAGACTCACCTGAACAACACCACACCTCGCCATCATGAAGATTGTCGAGACTCTCGCTGCCGTCCTCGGACTGGCTGCCTTTGCCCATGGCCACATGGAGATGAGGTCCCCTCCCCCCTTCAGGTCCAGGTGGAACCCCAACTCGGCCGGCGACATTGACTGGAGCATGACCAACCCGCTCCAGGCCAGTGGTGCCGACTTCCCCTGCAAGGGCTACCACAGCCTCATCGGAACCGCCAAGGGAGCCTCCGTCGCCACCTGGGTTGCTGGTGGCACGTACCAGCTCTCCATCACCGGTACTGCGCACCACAACGGCGGCAGCTGCCAGGCGTCCCTCTCGTACGATGGGGGCAGGACCTTCAAGGTGGTCCACTCCTGGATCGGCGGCTGCCCACCCGCTGGAGACTCTAACTGGACCTTCACTCTTCCCAACGACACGCCCGCTGGCCAGGCTCTGTTCGCCTGGTCTTGGTTCAACCAGATTGGCAACCGCGAGATGTACATGAACTGCGCGGTCATCACCATCAGGGCCCGCCAGAAACGTGCGGCCACCGACCCTTTCCAGAGCAGACCCAACATCTTTGTCGCCAACGTCGGGAACGGAATCTGCACTTACGAGGGCAGAGACGTCGAGTTCCCGCAACCTGGCCCAGATGTCACCCGCAACAGCGTCAGAGCCCCGGTGGCTCCTGGAAGCGGTCAGTGTGGTTGGGCTGGACTGACCAGCAAGATTTCGTCTGGTGATGACGAGTAGGTAAAACACGCCGTTTTTATTGAAGCGCCGTTCCTTTGTCTTGATAATATTTGCTGTTCAGAGTTAACCTTCATCTTAGGTCATACAAGACGCTTCCCGGCGGTGTCTTCGTCACCATGTCGACGAGTGTAGCTGCTGTTCCAACCAGTGCTGACAACGGCTCTCCAACATCCATCGTGGCAACAACATCCGCAACCTCATCCGCTCAGCAACAGCCAACGCCTTCACCATCGCCTGCGCTTCCCCCCAGCAACGGTGGTGGTGACGCTGGCTCTGACCCAACAACTGCTGGCTCTCCCTGCTCGACCGAGGGTCAGTGGAACTGTGTCGCTAATGGCACGCAGTTCCAGCGGTGCGCTTCGGGATTGTGGTCGGCTCTCACGCCGGTGGCTGCTGGGACGACGTGTAAGCCTGGCAAGAGTGACACTCTCGTCATGAACAAGCGAAGTGGTGGTAGTGGTGCTGGCACCGTCCGGAGAAGACATGCTGCTGGCCATGCGAGACTGCATGAACGGCAACGCTCTCTTTCTGATTCATGAGTACATATTTCCTTGACGGGTTGTGGTTTTTGAACCTTGACTTTTTCGTTTTACCACAATCCGTTGCACATAGCTTTCACATTCGTTGTATGAAAGTTCTCTTCTTGTTATTGCGGTTGCAGGCAACCATGGGCATTTGGCTTGCCGCTCATAAAAGGGGCTTGGGGGGGCTCCTGTACAACAACCGCACTTCTTTGTCAATAACTTGATAGCTGAGAGAGAATATACTCCATCCCAGCATATTTGGGTGTGTAACTGTGAGTGAGTGACATGCTGCCAAGCCCATTGTGTTGGTATTCTGGATGATGTCTTGTATCGGCCAGCATCAACATTTGTCCTTGACAGGGTATGTCTCGGGTACTTCTGGCCTGCCCGCTAAATGACGTAAATGCCTCGAAAATAGACAGTAGATGGAAAGAGGCAGCCCATATTAGGCATCTCCCTAAAATAAAATCCGATCTAGAAATTAGTCAGACTCGACTTCTGTTAACCGTACAATTTCATGACTATACGAATTACTCGTAGCCCATCCCTTAGGAGGCCGCCCAGCTTGCGTGGCTCTTTTGGGACACAATATGTACATACCTACATACGAGTACACGTCCTAGCCTGATGGAGGGGGCTTCTACCTAGTTAATAGCACGTGGATATCATTGGTAGAGGACAAAACAAGAAATAGGGGACCAGCCACCAAGCAATGCCACTCGGGATTTTTTTTGTCAAGGACACATCTCAGCGGCGGCGACGGGGCTATGCTTGACTGTACATACGAGGTAATGTCCAAGTATCATGGCGATTGCTTACGAATGGTGGCGTGGCGAAGGCATGAAAAGTCCAAATCTGTTTGTCCTCCGCACAATCCCCGCCGACCTGAGGTGGACTTTTGCGAAACGCAGGGTCCTGTGTTATAGTAGTGGTAGTATAATACAGGCATGAGCCGCACTTGATATTGCCTCATCGTGCAACTTGGCCGAGTGCTTCATAGCCATCAACCCCCAAATACATAATTGGCAGGCAGAGTGTTACTGTGTGCTGTGCCAGCAAGTGCAGCGCAATCTGGTGGTGGCAGCAGAAGCGGCCTTATCCCAACCCCCATCCATCTGAGCCCATCCTCCATCACCTATAAACTCAACCCCACACCAAATCCGCCCGCTCTGCGACTTATTAACCCCGACAACCAGAGAGAGAAAACCGACCAACGAGATCGTGGGTGACGATCGCAAACTCTCCCATCGTTCCCCCTCCTCTTTGCTCTCTCGTCGCTATCCTCACTCTTTCGCACCCCCTAAGCTCCAGCAAGCGAGGCCGCCTAGCGCTCTGCTTCCCCTCCCACCCCGCGCCGTATCCCGCCCCGCGAAAACCAATACCTGACTTGACCGGACCTGACCTGAACCTGCACGCTTCAACATACAACGCAATGGGAGGGTCATCAACGCCCGGCGCCGAGGGCCCTACGTTTGCCCCCCCGAGCCTGCCCCCAGGCTGGATCGCGCAGTGGGATGGCACCAGCAAGAAGTACTACTACGTCCAGCTCGCCACAGGCGTGTCGCAATGGGATGTTCCCACCCAGGCCGTCCAGACGGGCACCCCGACTCCTGGGTCTGAGCATCCCTACGGGGCACCGCCGTCCCAGGTTATCACACATCCGGATGGCTCGCAGACGATAAAGCATGCAGATGGAACCATGGAGCCCATCATGCCCGATGGTGCGAGGGGCGGTGATGGCGATCGTGGACTTGGTGTAAGCACGCGGTGTTTTATTTCTCTCTTTCTTTCTCTCTCTCTCTCTTTAGCGGGGCAAATTTTTGCTGACGGTTTGTGGTTGTGTGTATAGTCAATGGCCATGAATATGTTGATGGGCGGAAAGAGCTCGAGTAGCGGAAGCAGCAATCCTTTGGGCGGTCTGGCCAGCCAGTTCCTCGGAGGAGGCTCCCACGGTAGCAGTGGCAGCAGCAGCAACCCCCTCGGTGGTCTGGCGAGTCAGTTCCTTGGAGGAGGCTCTCACGGTAGCAGTGGTAGCGGTAACCACGGTGGGAGCAGCAGCAGCAGCAATCCTCTTGGTGGTCTGGCGAGCCAGTTCCTTGGAGGAGGCTCACATGGCAACAGCGGTAGCGGCGGCGGCAGTGGCAGTGGTGGCAAGGACTCTACTGGCAAGCTGGTTGGACAACTGGCGTCAAGTCTGTTCTCAACTTCTTCGAGCAAGCCGCAGCAGCCACAGAACTACCATGGGGGACAAACTACAGGAGCGTCGCACCAGTCGCAAGGCGGCTTGACTGGCGCTGTGATGGGTGGTGTGGCTAGCATGTTTGGAGGCAAGCCGGGTTCAAGCGTAAGCTCTCATTCTCTGATGGAAGTGTCGAGATTGGACTGGAACTGACTATGATGGTGAATGCTGTAGGGCCAGAGTTTCGGATATTCCAACTCTGGTGGAGGAAGTGGCAATACATACTCCGGCTCGACACCGACGTATAACCCTCCCGGTTCTGGCCATGGAAACACGCCGAGCCATAGTGCTACACTTAGCCACGGATCTACGAGCACTCCTACCGGATCCCACAATACGAACCAACACCAGAGCACCCCATCCAGCAGTAGCAACTCATTTCCTCCGCCCCCTCAGGCGAAACCGACGCAAACGTATGGCCACCAAAGTCAGCCATCGTACGGTAGCCAATCCTACACTCCGGCTCCGGCTCCGGCTCCTGGATCGTACGGCGGATCGAACAGCCAACACGGACAACAGCAAGGGGGACAGCACGGAACTGGCAATACTAGCTATCCGCCACCGCCGTCGAGCTATGGCTCACCAGCCGGGCAGCACCAGCCAAGCTACGGAGCTCCTCCTGCAGGTGGACAGCAACAGCAGACTTACGGGGCACCGCCTCCTGGAGCGCATCATCAACAGCAGCAGAGCTACGGTGGTTCCCCTGCCGGAGGGCAACAGCATCAGCAACAATATCCTCCGCCCCCCGGACCGCATCCGCAGAGTTATGGAACCCCTTCTTCTGGATCACAGCATCGGCCTCAGCAGGGTTACGGCGGATCTCCTGCCGGTGGAGCGCAGCATCAGCACCAGCAGAGTTACAGTGGCTCTCCCGCTGGAGGGCAACAGCATCAACAGCATCAACAGCAGTATCCTCCACCTCCTGGACAGCAGCAGCAACAATACCCCCCTCCGCCCAGTGCACACTCGCAACAATATCCTCCCCCGCCTGGCGGACAGCAGCAATATCCGCCACCTCCCAACTCTGGTGGTTATAACTCCTCGTATGGTGCGCCAGGTGGCCACCAGACATATGGACAGCAGTCTTACCAGTCTGGACCGTCTTCCGCGTCACATGCAAGCCACCCGAGTCAGGGGCATGGAGGATACGGCAGCCAGTACTGATTGGTGTCTCTGATTGAAGTATCTGGGGCGGTTTTATCTCTTGTAGCCTCTAGCAGGATTCAAGGTTGTTGCGGTGCTGAGCAGCATCGTGCGTGTGTTGATCAGGGGTGATACTGTGGTGTGTGTGGTGATGTGACGCGGTCGATGAATGATGATGGATTATTAATGACGCGCCGAGTGTATTGGGAGTGATTTGATGTAGATAGTAGAGCGTATTGACGGACATTCATGCCAACCATGGACGGCTACTAAAGGATGAAAGCGAGCATATGAAGAAGAGATGGAAAGAAGGATGAGCGAAAAGAAATTACTATCAGGAAAGCGTCTCAAACTACATTTTCTAATTCTTCTTCTTCCTCTGGTCACTAGCATCATTGCCAGTGTTGGCAATAGAAACCAGACTGCGGGCGCAGTATTGTGCCACAAACCATGCGACGATACTGATGGTGATGATGTAGCCCCCGGTTGGCAAAAGGGAATAGGGTAAGACGTTGTACAAGTAAGGATCTAGGATGAGATCGACTAAGACAGGAGGGGGGTTTTGCATGAGAGATGGGTTATCGGAGAAGTAATCTGCAGCAGCGAGCACCCGTAGGAGCAGGACAGAGGAGGGCGTTTGTTCGTTTTTGTTTGATGGTGATGGTGACGTTTGATTGATAGCAGGAGGATTTGCTTGGAGGGAGGAGACATATTCGGTTAGAGACTGGAGAAGCTCTGGCGTTTGTAGGACTGTGTCTGGTGGATAGACGTCTAGTGTGAAGCTAGTTGGTTCCTTTTTTGGATGAATACGTGAGCTTATCCGAACAGGTTTATGCTTTGTCTTATTTTATGTACGTGTGTGTATGTATTGGTTTTATGGATAACAAGGGATTGGATACACTTACAAGGGCGGACCAGCATACTCGCAACTCATATCTCTGACCTTCGGTGAGGTTGTCGAGCAGCAGCCAAGCCGGCAGTCCCCGCTGGTAGGCAGCGGTGGAGGACGAGGGAAAGACACGGCTCAGGTTCGTGCGGACGGCCCATTTGGTCTCTGGGCCGAGGACATTGAGGAGGTTCAGGTCTGAGGTGGTGGTGGCCAGGGGGATAATGGGGCCAGGGGCTGGGGCCGTGAAGATGACCTTTTCGGTGTTGGCTAGGACGGCGGATGCGGTGGCGAGGAGAGGCAGAAGCAGGCTTCCGAGACAGGAGTTGCTATGCGGATGACGAATGAGCCTCATGGTGATTGTCAGGTTGTCTATTGTTGCTTTTGGAGGCGGCGAGGTTGGTGGTGATGATACGAGCAGTAGTGCTCCGTAGTAGTATAAGATACGGTGTGGGAACGATGAGCACCCTGAATGATGAAGTGCGGTTGGCGGGTTGGGTGAGGCTCAATCGGGCATGGGTCGTCGGCTGGGCATGGTGGCTAATTAGGAGAAGCCTAGCCTGTCATTTAGGGGACTTAGGGGTGGTGAACCACTAATTGGGCCCCGACTGTGGTGCCTGATAGGGGGGAATGAACCAGCGGTCGGGGAAGCTGCCGAAAGGCTGGGACCGCTGCGTGTTTGGGTTTTGGGACGGAGGCTTGCATTTGCCTGAGGGCATCTTAGGTGCCTATCCGTGTGCTTTAGTAGACGTTGGAGCTGCTACCCAGTAATTTACACCTTATGATACGGTAGTAGTATGTGGTAGTAATAGTAATACTCCGTACTCGTACACTGAATGCCGTTTGCCTAACCGTGATCCCAATGCCATCCATCGTCAGGTTAGGTTTGCTTTTTAGGCACCCCGTGAATGCTCCCCCCTACGGCCCGTTAGCAGCAACTACCTGCCACACCGTCTGTCAGGCGCTGCAACGGTCCCGTACAGCTGTTAGCCAGCCCAAGTCATTTATCTCGGCAATAATAATTTGCGGTCACCCTGCCCTGTCGAGCGGTGAGGCGACAGGGGGAGACTCGCAGCACGCGCTTACCCATTCGGGCCACGCCTGGCAAAATCAACAAATCCCCAGATGGCAACGCATTGCTCCTCTCCCCCCCCCTGCTGGCCCGTCCAACCAAATTTCCCCCCACCTGCTATTTTCTTCGTTTCCCCCCAGTCGATCCGGACCAGAGCAACTTCTCCCGTCCTGCAAACCTTCACCACCTTTTTTCCATCCGCATCCCGTAATAAAAGCCTTTTTTCCCGGGCTTCATCTTTTCAACCTCTGTTGTTTCCACGGCTCTGTCTTGCTACCTGAGCTCCTTCCTGCCTTTTCACTCTCCATTTTCGTCTTGAATCGTCCGCAAAGCGTTCACCATGCGTGAGGTCATTAGCATCAACGGTACGTGGAAGCCTGCCCCTTTTTGGGCCCCTCCCCACCAAGAGCGCGTTCCTTCACCGCATCGTGGAGGCCCAATGCTGGTGGTGATGATGGTGATGCTAACTCTGTGTGAATCTAGTCGGCCAGGCTGGTTGCCAGATCGCCAATTCCTGCTGGGAGGTTTGTTGAGCTTGTCCAAGAATCATGATGGTGGTGGCAACTAACATTTCTCCGTAGCTTTACTGCCTCGAGCACGGTATCCAGGTACTACACAACAACAACCATCACGACCGCCCCAAGCTAACCACGATGTTCTCATAGCCCGATGGTTACCTCACCGAGGAGCGCAAGGCTCAGGACCCCGATCAGGGCTTCAGCACCTTCTTCTCAGAGACTGGTACGGCGATTGTTTGTCACTCTAGATTCCAAACCCCCTATCTAACAGCCATCTCCGCTTAGGCCAGGGCAAGTACGTTCCTCGTGCCATCTACTGCGATCTTGAGCCCAATGTCGTCGACGAAGTCCGCACCGGCCCTTACCGAAATCTCTTCCACCCGGAGATGATGATCACCGGCAAGGAGGATGCTTCCAACAACTACGCCCGTGGTCACTACACCGTCGGCAAGGAGCTGATTGAGGGAGTTCTTGACAAGATCCGACGCGTTGCCGACAACTGTGTTGGTCTCCAGGGCTTCCTGGTCTTCCACTCCTTCGGTGGTGGTACCGGCTCTGGTTTCGGTGCCCTCCTGATGGAGCGCCTGTCTGTCGATTATGGCAAGAAGAGCAAGCTGGAGTTCTGCGTCTATCCCGCTCCTCAGACCGCCACCTCCGTTGTCGAGCCCTACAACTCTATCCTCACCACCCACACCACTCTGGAGCACTCCGACTGCTCCTTCATGGTGGACAACGAGGCCATCTACGACATCTGCCGTCGCAACCTGGGTCTTGAGCGTCCCAACTACGAGAATCTGAACCGCCTGATTGCTCAGGGTAAGTTGATTTTTGGAAGGCCGTGTGAAAGTGAGGCTAGGTGCTGACCAAATGTCCAGTCGTTTCTTCCATCACCGCTTCGCTGC
Organism: Mycogone perniciosa; assembly: GCA_025331125.1. Taxonomy (NCBI): domain Eukaryota; kingdom Fungi; phylum Ascomycota; class Sordariomycetes; order Hypocreales; family Hypocreaceae; genus Mycogone; species Mycogone perniciosa. The sequence goes on from JAOALB010000106.1 coordinate 76,002, forward strand.
GTTTCGATGGCTCTCTCAACGTTGATCTCAACGAGTTCCAGACTAACCTGGTCCCTTACCCCCGTATCCACTTCCCTCTGGTTGCCTATGCGCCCGTCATCTCGGCCGCCAAGGCTGCTCACGAGGCCAACTCTGTTCAGGAAATGACCATGTCCTGCTTCGAGCCCAACAATCAGATGGTTAAGTGCGACCCCCGCAATGGCAAGTACATGGCTACCTGCTTGCTGTACCGTGGTGATGTCGTTCCCAACGACGCCCACAACGCCGTTGCCACCCTCAAGACCAAGCGCACTATTCAGTTCGTCGACTGGTGCCCTACTGGCTTCAAGCTTGGTATCTGCTACCAGGCTCCTGAGAACGTGCCCAACGGTGATCTCGCCAAGGTCAACCGCGCTGTGTAAGTGTCCTTGCCAAGTTCAACTCTAAGTGATGCCATCTAACATTTAAACAGCTGCATGTTGTCCAACACCACCGCCATTGCTGAGGCCTGGTCCTCCCTGTCGCTCAAGTTTGATCTCATGCACTCCAAGCGTGCTTTCGTGCACTGGTACGTTGGTGAGGGTATGGAGGAGGGTGAGTTCTCCGAGGCTCGTGAGGATCTCGCTGCTCTGGAGCGCGATTACGAGGAGGTTGCTGCCGACTCTCTCGACAACGAGGAGTTGGAGGCTGAGTACTAAGCTGTTCGGAGTCATGATTATTTAAGGCGTGGACTGCCAAGTCAGTACCACCTAATCCTGCTCCCATCCCCTGGACGGGGGTGTATTTTCTTTATTAGGGTTGCGAGCCTCTTCAGTTTTTAATGTCAAAAGGCAAATCTGTAAATGGAAAGAAGCCAACAGAAGTTGTTATCTATGAATGTTGATTTGAGCAATTGGTGTATAGGAAAACATGACCGAATTTGCCATTGCATATCCTATTGTCTCGTATCTATTATTACCAGGTATTGATTGATTGGTATTAGTATTCCGTACGAAGTACGAAGCAGTGTTGTGAATAATGCTACATTGGGATGTGTTAGTGAGGTACTTGGACGGCATGTATAGACAATTGTAGTCATGTGATGTCACAGCTTTGCTTTCTGGTTCTGGCTCCCGGAGCTCTGTCGGAATCTGCCCTCCCTGAAATACCTCCCTCAAGGTACCTCCAAACGTTGGTCGTCTCGGTGGTTGGCGCAAGACCAGGGCGGCTCCACCCAAGCCAAGCAAGCTAAGGTATCTCAACCTCTCCAACCTCGTTTCGTCCCTCCCACCCCAGCTTTGCTTGCGAGGCACAATCGTCCTTGCCCATCAGCACTCCACCGATTTCGCCGCTGCTTTCTCCGAAGCCAAACCATCCGATCCAACGACTTCCTCCGCCTCCGTCCGTTCGTCCCGTCTGTCCGCCGGCAGCAGTAGCAACCATGGCGGACCCGCGCCAGTCGTCATCCTATTCTGTTGTGCCGCAACTGCAGTACAACACTGTTAGCGGTGTCAACGGCCCGCTGGTCATCCTCGAGAATGTAGGGACATTGTCGTTTTTCTTTGTGATGACGAGAGAAATGGGAATAGAGGGGAACTTGGATCCATTGGACACGTTGTGCGGGAGTGTGATGCTGATGGAGGAGTGTGACAGGTTAAATTCCCGCGATACAATGAGATTGTGACGCTTACACTCCCCGATGGAACGGAGAGGTCTGGCCAGGTCCTGGAGGCTCGAGGTGGGTGAATGGTTCCGCTGCTGCGTGTGCTGGTTGTTTATTTCTGTGTGAAGGGATGGATTGAGCTGACTACGGCGAGCAGGTGATCGCGCGGTTGTTCAGGTCTTTGAGGGCACCCCCGGCATCGATGTCAAGAAGGTATGCAGGCAGAGTGATGTGAGATTTGAGGAGCAATGGCTAAGATATTATATAGACGAAGGTCAAGTTCACCGGCCAGAGCTTGAAGCTTGGTGTCTCCGAGGACATGCTTGGCCGTATCTTTGACGGATCTGGACGAGCTATCGACAAAGGCCCCAAGGTGTTGGCCGAGGATTACCTTGACATCAACGGCAGTCCTATCAACCCCTTCTCTCGTGTACGTCGGATTGCCGTTCCCAATTGGATGGAGGGTGGTGTTAGCTAACAAGTGGTAGGAATACCCTGAGGAAATGATCTCGACCGGTATCTCTGCCATTGATACGATGAACTCGATTGCGCGAGGACAAAAGATTCCCATCTTCTCCGCTTCCGGTCTGCCCCATAACGAAATCGCTGCCCAGATCTGCCGACAGGCTGGCTTGGTCAAGAAGCACGGCATCACCAACAAGGGAGTTCACGATGGCCACGAGGAGAACTTCTCCATTGTCTTTGGTGCCATGGGTGTCAACTTGGAGACTGCGCGATTCTTCACCCGCGATTTCGAGGAGAACGGCAGTTTGGAGCGCACGACTCTTTTCCTCAACCTTGCGAACGATCCTACGTAAGTGTTACATACGGGCACAGAGCTGCCCTTGATTGAGTTGAAATGTGAGGGAGCTTATTGCTGACGATACATGACAGTATCGAGCGTATCATTACCCCCCGTCTTGCCCTGACGACTGCCGAGTACTACGCCTACCAGCTGGAAAAGCACGTTTTGGTCATCTTGACCGACTTGTCAGCCTACTGCGATGCTCTGCGTGAAGTCTCAGCCGCTCGAGAAGAAGTGCCTGGCCGTCGTGGTTTCCCTGGTTACATGTACACTGATTTGTCCACCATCTACGAACGAGCTGGCCGTGTCACGGGACGAAATGGCTCTATTACGCAGATTCCCATCCTGACTATGCCCAACGACGATATTACGCACCCTATCCCCGATTTGACTGGATACATTACGGAGGGTCAGATCTTCGTCGACCGACCTATGTACAACCGTGGTATTTACCCGCCGATCAATGTGCTGCCGTCACTGTCACGTCTGATGAAGTCTGCCATTGGTGAGGGCATGACACGCAAGGATCACGGTGATGTATCCAACCAGCTGTACGCCAAGTACGCCATCGGTCGTGATGCTGCGGCTATGAAGGCTGTCGTTGGTGAGGAGGCTCTGTCTCCTGAGGACAAGCTCTCGCTCGAGTTCTTGGAAAAGTTTGAGCGTCAGTTCATCAGCCAGGGAGCGTATGAGTCCCGATCCATTTTCGAGTCGCTGGATCTGGCGTGGAGCCTGCTCCGTATCTACCCCAAGGATCTGCTCAATCGTATTCCTGCCAAGGTTCTCAACGAGTTCTACCAAAGAGCGCAGAAGGATACCAAGGGCAAGGGCAAGGCACGGGCGGAGGTAGCGGCGCACGACCAGCAGCAAGCCGAGGAGAACTTGATTGACGCATGAGCAGGGGGGATAGGTCCAGGGGGCAGTATAGATGTACGTTTCACTTAGTCGGTGGGACAGAATGTCGTGTATCAGTCCTAAGTCAACGGGACTCGGGGTCGTTTTCCTGGTTTTTATTGTTTTGACGGAGGGTGGACAGCTTGATATTACTATGGAGGAGCCAGAGCATGAACATAAGAAGCTGAGTGAATGCCATTGAATTCCACGTGAGAGGCATTGCAACGTGGATGTTGTTCTAACCTGGTTATGGTATTGAGGTGGTATTACTGTATATCCAAGTGGTTGGAGTGGCCGAAGGTACGTACCCGTGGCCCCACAGCATCCGGACTGAACCCCGCGATCGCACGACCAATAGGAGGGGAGGACAAGTACTGTTGGAAGTATTATAGGACTCTACGAATTATATGTCTGAAGACATTAATATTTAAAGGGCAACTCTTTTTTTTTCGTTATATTGAGCTAGGGATGTTGCGTGTATGGGACCTTAGGGCTGAATTTGGATCGAACTTGGAGGAAGTCCTTGGTGGTCAGAGGTTGTCTGGTGACATCATAGCACTATTAACGCGTTGATCTGTGCAACACCTTGCGATCAACTCCTCACTCCAACGTCGTACTGGTGGCTGAAGCAGTGTGATTCCTTCACCGGCCATTCGTGGAGGGGGATCTTTCGGACTGTCATTAACTAAAGGGCCTTTTTGTAGCGTAGCTTCTTCCCCTCAGTTTGTCGCGCTGGATCATCGTCGTTTTTGCCTGTTATGGATGAGAGATGCCATGTGCCCATTGTGTGGATCGGAACAGGGAAGCAAAAGGGATGATGATACGAAGGAGAGATTCTGGAGGGTGGAGGTGAATTAATGGGAGTACGCACACAGTTGTTGTTGGTCTTGTGTTGCCTTGTGTCTCACCTCCATTTCTTATTATCTGACTTGCATCCCCCGGATTTTGTCATTGGGATTGTTTGGATATTTTCGCTTCCACTTCTGGTTTGTGTGAGATAGAGAGAGAGTGTGTGTTAAAATCATGAAGTTGACAACCCATTCTCTCACCGTCCTGACTGCGGCAACAGCATGGCTCTGGGTAACAAACGCTACCCCCAGCACTACCACCAAAGGTCCAGACAAAGACGGCAAATACTGGATCCACGGCAAAGGGATAGAAGCTGCTTTCGTCCCCTACGGAGCGTCCATCTCCAATCTCTTCATCAACGACCAATATGGCATCCGGCGTGATCTAGTCGCTGGCTTTGACAACGCCTCGTACTACAGCATCGACAAGCAACATCCTCACCTGGGCGGCGTTCCTGGGCGGTACGCAAATCGCATCAAGAACAGCACTTTTCAACTCGACGGGACGACGTATCACGTCCTGCCTAACGAGAATCCAACTAACAATGCGCCTAATGGGACGAATACCCTCCATGGAGGACCGGATGGTTGGGACTGGCGCAACTTCAGTGTCTCAGCACACACTGAATCGAGCATCACCTTCTCCATAGTCGATCCAGACGGCAAAGAAGGCTTTCCGGGGGAGGTGGTGTCGCATATTACGTACACGCTGCGGGACATGCAGTGGGACATTGAGATGGTGGCCCTGGCGACGACGAGGAAGACGCCTGTGATGCTGAGCAGCCATACGTACTGGAACCTGGATGGCTTTTCGAACAATGAGACGCAGACGGCGCTGGATCATACGCTTTGGATGCCGTATAGTGGGCAGAGGGTGGATGTGGATGGGTTTTTGATCCCGACGGGGGAGATTTTGGCGAATAGGAAGGGGGAGGCGAATGATTTCTGGAGTAGGCCGAAGAAGATTGGGGATGGGTTTGGACAGCATGGGATTAAGGATAACTGCGGGAAGAACTGCACTGGCTATGGTACTCCTCGCCCCTATTCTCTCCCTCTCTCTCTCCCTCATCATGGTAGGGGGCTGACGTTGATGGGTTATAGATACATGTTACATCGTCAACAGGGACCAACTCGTCCCCTATGATTGGCAGACATCAGGCCCCGTCGCGCGTCTCTCCTCCGCCTGGTCAGGCATCCAACTTGACATCTTCAGCGACCAGGACGCCTTTCAGGTATACAGCTGCAACGGGCAAAACGGCACACTGGCGTTGAAGAAGACGCAGGGCTTTCATGGTGACAACAACAGCAACGACGACGAGGAGTTCCCGCGGACGATTCCCAAGTATGGGTGTGTGGTGCTGGAGGTGGAGGATTGGATTGATGGGATTAACCACCCGGAGTGGATGAGGGAGAAGAAGCAGGTTTTTGGGCCGGAGGATGGACCGTATGTGCTGAGGGCGAAGTATAAGTTTAGTGTGAAGGGGAGGGAGAGGTCTTAGCGGGTGGTTGGATTGTGAGTTGAGGTAAATGCACGTCTCTGTAACATCTATTGGGCCAGCTTGCCAGTACGATTGCATTGGTCAAAGTAAGTCTCAAGTCTCAAGTGTTTATACTGCAAGATCTATGCTACTATTACTAGGAGTTGTTGCTGTGACCAGGAGTTGCTGCTGTTGCCAGGTGTTGTTGTTGCTGCCAGGAGTTGCTGCTGTTGCTGGGAATAGCCATCATCAATTGCTCCGTCTCCAAGCCACTCTTTGTTCTCTAGAGTCCGTTCAACCCCCCCCCTTTACTATCGCGCAAGTCGGATATCCTCCAGCATTGCGAATTCTTTAATGTCCTCAAAGACATCTTCAATGGGCGTCACAAGGGTGTGTGCCTGTCTGGATTGCTGTGGCTGCGATCCTCTAAAAAGCAGCCCGACAATCCTGCCTTTGGGGTCGAAGACGACGGACCCCGAGTCTCCATTTGTGGCAAATAGGACATCATGCTTCGCACCAATGATGGTGTGCTCCACAGAACTCTTCGAGTTCATGTATTTTTCTTCGCCGATCATGATATCCGACTTAAACTCATTGTACTTCCCAAGGGTCTCGTGAGACGTCGCACCCACTTTGTAGACACGATCGCCCGATTTCAGGTTGCGCAACGATGCCTCCTTTTGATGCGGCCGAAGGAGGTTGCCGCAGACGTCCTTGTCTGGTTCATCTTGAACATCGTTATCATACCAGGCCTCAGCAGGGGGCACCAAGTTGCGGCCGACGCGGTCGGGATTAACCTTGATTAATGCCCAATTAAGCCGGGAACCTGAACTGGTTCGTCGACAGTAACCAGAGCCGCCCCAAAGGGTCCCCAAGATGTGGCGATTCTGGTCAAAGAATTCGATTTTCATGGCAAATTCGGGATGCGAGGGCATCTTACGCTTCATGAAGTCGATGATCTTGTTGTGTCTGGCCCGGGATGGGTGCTCGATTGTTGGGCACTTGGCAGCTTGGTTTGGTCCAAAGCCTCTCTTGTCGGCTTTGCGGAGAGCTGAATTTTCCTCTGGTGCTGCAACCTTGGACTCGACCGACATCTTGCCATAATTCTCTTTGCACAGTGGCTCCAGACGGAATCCTTCAAAGGCGGGACGGACGACATGGTAGTTTGTCAACCCCATTGTCTCCCATGTGGACGAACCTTTCGTTTTGGTCTCGACATAGCAGCCTAGAGTTCCTATACCTGCACTGCGCATCTGACCGTCGCTCCTTGTGAGGTAGTGACTGGGGCAGATATCTGCTCCCATGTTGGCTCGTTGGGAATATCTCTCCTTGTACCTCAGGTTCAACAATGTCGACTGACTGGATGGTGGTGTAAGGAGAGGGAAGGTGAGGCCGACCACGATATTGTTTTCCATATGAACTACAAGATCATGAGGAAGCTCCTCCAAGTACGACTCAATAGCATCGAGAATGGGTGACCATGAGGTTTCCTGAGATTGGTAGTCGATGCCGATGTAGATGGTGATTGGGTGATGTCCTTCGGGGTAAATGTACCCTTCGTAACTTTCGCCGAGTGGTCCAAACCTGAATAGCGAAATGATGCTGGTAAGCGACTTTGTCGAGTCAAAGGAGTCCAGGATCTCCCGCACTCTTGTGCGAATCAACGGCCAATCGTTCTTGAGTTTCGGCTGGTCCTCCACGGGGCTCATAGTCTTCTCAACGACGCGATCTCTGGCCATGATTTCCACAGTGATGTTGATCAGTTCCTCATCAATGAGATCAAGTTGGTTGTCAATCCACTGCTTCAATCCTCTGGCGGCCGCCTGCCACTTTTCTTCTGAGTCGTGCTCCCACTCCTTCAGAACAATGAATATTGTTGACTGGCCAGTCTCAGGTCTGCCGGGGATGCAACGGCAGCAAAATTCTATTGTAGTATCTCCGTTATCGAAGTCTTTTTCCTCTGCCACTTGTAGGTTCAGCAACACCTCCTTTGTTACCGTGGTCAGCTCCATCTGGTCCGCCCATGCTTTCGCTGAGCGATCCGCCTCATGGAAGGCTAATGGCAGCGGCAATAAAGGCGGCGCTCCCACACGATATCTGGCGACAGATATGCCGAAAGGGCCTCGGGTACTAGATCCTCCAGACGAGGACTTGGATCGTCGCGATCGTGCATCACTAGATGCTTCTGATCGGGATGTAAGCGATTCTGGGGATGATGGCCCGGCCTCAAAAGTCCGTCTCGACATGACGACTGTCAGGCGGCGATGGAGAAATGCTTGCTTGTTGAGGGATCGTTCGATATCGCGGACGTGTCGATTTGAAATGGCTAAAGATAGAAAACCTTCAGAGATGATGCATCTGTCTGCCCAGCGAAGAAGGTTTTGAGACACGGTCTAAATACTGTAAGGATAAACTATCCGAGTCCAGTCACCGGCCTTTTTGTTCAGCAGTCACTGTCTTATTCTTATTGTCAGCAGTAAGTGAATAGAACTTGACGGCACTCTAAGCCACAACTGGCTAATGGGGCAAACACATGAGTGCTGCAGTACAGATAACTATCATTACGAGATGTAACCTGTATTTAGCTGGTGTTTATAATATAATTACAAACGTCCTGAATAGTCCCTCTTTTGGTGTTGTTGTTGTTGTTACTCACTATTATTAAGAAGCCGGTTTGCCAAAACAGGTGATTTTTTATTTTTTATTTTAGATTGCGGGGCTTTCACTTTCACGCCACCACCCCTCCAACATTCGTGTCTCACAAAGTCCAAGATTTCACCATCCAAGTCATTGTGCTGGAAATATCCATAAAACACCCTACGGATACAAGACATTAACAGTCCAAAGGAATCGGCCCAAGGGGAGGGAATAAGATAAAGGAACCAAAAACTTGATCAGAAAAATGGAGGACGACAGAGCGCAAGTTGACCTGGGCACAGCCGCTGATATCGAAGAGTCGCAACTGGAACAGGCCCAGCCGACAACTGAGACTGAGACCGAGCCTGTGCAAAACGACGAGCCTGCAGTTAAACAGCCCAAGAAGCGCTTTGTGGGGAGACGAGCTGCTGCAGAGGCTGCAGCCGCGAAGAATGGCGCTGTGGATGAAGGTGGTGAGAGCGGCGCAGTCCAAGGTGTGTGTGTGTTTTATATCCATCAACTCACTTACTTCATCACACAAGAAATCACCTGGAATTCGTTCATGCTGACATTGCCGTGTAGCCGCCAAACCGCGTCGGCCCCCTCGTCTGCTAAACAGGGTGCCCAAGGAAATCTCCGAGGACCCCAATCTCAAGGAGGCCATTGCCCTGCTGCCGTCAAACTACAACTTCGAGATCCCCAAGACGATCCATCGCATCCGCACATCTGAGGCGAAGAAAGTGGCTCTTCAGATGCCCGAGGGTCTCCTCTTGTTTGCGACCACCATCTCTGACATTCTCACCCAGTTCTGCCCGGGTATTGAGACGCTCATCATGGGCGATGTCACCTATGGTGCATGTTGTATCGATGACTACACAGCCCGTGCCTTGGGATGCGATCTACTCGTGCACTACGCTCACAGCTGTCTCATCCCTGTCGACGTCACCAAGATCAAGACGCTCTACGTATTCGTCGATATCAGCATTGATACCGCCCATCTACTCGCCTCCCTGGAGCGCAACTTCGCCAGTGGCAAGACCATGGCTGTTGTCGGCACCATTCAGTTCAACGCCACCATCCACGGTGCCAAGGGCAGCCTTGAGGCCGCGGGCTTCAACGTCATAGTCCCGCAGATTGCACCTCTCAGCAAAGGCGAGATCCTGGGTTGCACGTCTCCTCGGTTGAAGGAGGAGGACGCCGTTGATCTCATCTTGTACCTCGGCGATGGACGTTTCCACCTTGAGAGCATCATGATTCATAATCCTTCTATTCCAGCGTATCGATACGATCCTTACTCCCGCAAACTCACCCGCGAGACGTACGGCCACGATGAGATGCAGTCCATCCGTCGCACTGCTATTCAAACAGCCCGCAAAGCCCGTCGCTGGGGGCTCATCCTCGGGTCGCTAGGTAGACAGGGCAACCCGCATACATTGGGACTGATTGAGCGCACTCTTGCGGAGCGAGGTATACCCAAGGTGGACCTTTTGCTGAGCGAGATCTTCCCTGGCAAGCTGGCTATGATGAGCGACGTCGAGTGCTGGGTGCAGGTTGCGTGTCCGCGGTTGAGTATAGACTGGGGATATGCGTTCCCAAGGCCGTTGCTGACGCCGTATGAGGCGCTGATAGCGCTGGGGGTAAGGGAGGACTGGACTAAAGAGGGTGTATATCCGATGGATTATTATGGCAAGGATGGACTTGGGAGAACAAAGCCGCTGGAGGTAGTTGTTGATGGATCATAGAGGCCAAGGAATGAAAATTGACGAATTACGAGAGACCGGATCAAATTACCTTGTCGAGGTGGAATCTAGATCCCGCGATATGATGGATTATTATGCCTTTGTGATATTCAAGCTTTAGGCGGGAGCATGGGCGGTTCCGACAGGTTCCGGACGACCTGAAAACATGAGTTTGTGCTTGATAATCTCGACAACCTCCAGATTCTCGCCCTCCTCTTGCGAGACACCGCCCGAGCCCTCTATGATCTTATTCTCACGCCTCCGCACAACGGCAAGGGCCTTGGGAAGCTTTTTCACCTCGCCCGTCAAACGCTGGTGCTGGCCGATGTACATATGCACACGATTCATCCAGCCCGAGCCTATGGCGTCAGGGGAGTAGTCTGGGAACTCGAGTCTGCCTACTTCAACATCCTTGAGAGTCTCGCCGTTTGAGTCCTGGGGAAGGTTGATGGTGCCTTGGAGCTCCAGGATGGCGAGGCCGGAGGGGGTTTGTAAGAGTTGAGGGAAGGGGTTGGAGCTGGATGCTGCCTGTTTTGAAGGCGGATATAATGTTGCTGTTGATGGCGACATTTTTCGAACAATGCCGTTTTGAAGAAAAGAACAGAAAACGTGGTTGTTTAAACAATGGCGAAAGTGATGGTAAACAATGGGATGAGCAGGCATGAGCTTCAAAGTGGATATCTAAGTGGACAAGTGCAAAGGGTGGACCATCACCGCCACAGAAAACTCCTGGGGCTGGTGCTACTCAGCCACAGATCGCTGTGGCGGGATATCCTTCAACCGAATCACCCTACCACCAAACGCGCCGCTCTGATTGGCCAGGCTAATTTCCCCTTCTCCAGAGAAGAACCCTAGCGCTCACACACTTTCTCGATTTCGCCCAATTTTTACTCACCTCCATTCCCCATCACCAAAACGCCGACTTCACGCGAGCCAGGTCAAGTAAAACTTGCACCACCACAACACTGGCAAGATGAAGGTATGAACGCCTCCATTAACCTCCAAGGCCGATTGCTTTGCTCTGCTGCCGCTGCCTGATGCATTCCCATCAAATGCCTGCCAGCTGCTGCTATCGTGTCCTCGAGACGCATCGCTAACAGCCAATCTTGAACAGTTGAACATTTCCTACCCTGCCAATGGCAGCCAGAAGCTCATCGACATTGAAGATGAGCGCAAGCTCGCCATCTTCATGGAGAAGCGCGTACGTCGATTCCCCCAAACGAGCAGACGTTGTCAACAACTCGAACGTGCTTGGGCGACCTTTTTTTTCCCACACAGAACTCCAGTTGACATGATTTTTTTTCCTCCTACAGATGGGCGCTGAGGTCCCCGGTGACTCCGTCGGCGACGAGTTCAAGGGCTACATCTTCCGCATCACCGGTGGAAACGACAAGCAGGGTTTCCCCATGAAGCAGGGTGTCATGCACCCCAGCCGTGTCCGTCTCCTCCTCGCCGACGGCCACTCCTGCTACCGCCCCCGACGCACCGGCGAGCGCAAGCGAAAGTCCGTCCGCGGCTGCATCGTCGCCATGGACCTCTCCGTCCTCGCCCTCAGCATCGTCAAGCAGGGCGACAGCGAGATTCCCGGCCTGACCGACGTCGTCCAGCCCAAGCGTCTCGGCCCCAAGCGTGCGACCAAGATCCGCAAGTTCTTCAACCTCACCAAGGATGACGATGTATGTTTCACCCTGTACCCATACTCGGTCATCGCCTACTCGGAGCTGCGGTGGGGGGAATGGCAGTCCGGGTAGAGTGTGAGAGAAAAAAACCACTGGCACTTCCCCCTTTTTTTGGGCGGGGAGTGTCTTGGTGCCGAGACAGTACAACATATCAAAGGAATTGCAGTGGAACTAATGCCCATGGGGGAAAATAGGTCCGCAAGTACGTCATTCGACGAGAGATCCAGCCCAAGGGTGAGGGCAAGAAGGCCTACACCAAGGCCCCCAAGATCCAGAGGCTGGTCACTCCCCAGCGCCTCCAGCACAAGCGCCACCGCCTCGCTCTCAAGCGCCGCCAGGCCGAGAAGGTCAAGGATGAGGCTGTGAGTTATCCCACCCCCTCTTCCTACTCACAATGTCCTCCAAAAACAGCAAATACTGACCATGTCTTTTCCCAACAGAACGAGTACGCTCAGGTCCTTGCCAAGCGTGTCGCCGAGGCCAAGGCCCACAAGGCCGACGCCCGCAAGCGACGAGCAAGCTCTATGCACAAGTAAGGGTCCGGCGTTTTATAATGAGAAGATTAAAATAAAAGTGGAATCAATCATACCTTGGTCCTGTGGTTTGCATGCATTGGGAGTGAGGAATATCTCTCTTTCGGGTTTGGTTTTGAGTCCAATCCCGCCTTATCACGAATGTATTAGAAGCATTTTCGACAATTTCAAAATGCATTCCTGATGCCCCTCTTAAATCTCATTTGTTCGTTATTACACGACCATCTCTAAATCGTAGGCCTCGTGATCTTGCTACTTGATCTCTATTCCAGTGAAATCTCAACTCCATGTGTGTCTTCCAACTCATCCATCACTCGTTACCGATATCATCTCTTTGCCAAATAGATAGTTGTACAAACAGCCATTTATTCCCATCTCTAAGTCCGGGTACTATTCCTATCTACTTCATACACACTCGTATTTAACCGCCCCCCCCCTAAAGCCTTGCGTGTCGTAATATCCCATGCCAAAGACCTCCCAATGCCAAGGAGACCTGCACTTCCCCAAGGCACGGTATGCCCTCTGGATGGGAGTTTCTTTTTCCTCCCCAACCCTAAACCTTTATGTACTACACTCACGACAGGCCAAAAACAGAAGAAGAGCTGTCGTCCTCGCCAACCACCACTCACTATCCACACCAATTTCCCTTTTCTGTGACGGCCACTACTGTCACCAACTCTCCAATGCATGTGTAGGACTCTATGCGAATCCAAAGTAATCGCTTCCTTGTGTAATGGCCTTGAGAATCTGCGAGCGCAAGATGTCATAGCTGTCATACTCCGGAAGATCGAGCTCTGTCGGCCAGTTAGCTACTTGCTTTTCACACCAAGTCATATCGCTGGGAATTACTCACGGTTGAAACAGGTGTGTGTTGAAGGCAGCCGGTCCTTGTTGCCATAATCACGGTGAATATTGAATCGGTTGACACCATTCATGCCCTCAAGCTCCTTGAACCCGTTGAGAGGAACCTTGCTAGTACCTGTGACAAATTGCAGCAACTTGGCTAGTTCTTCCTTGTCAAATGATCTCACAGCCCTCCAGAACCACTGGATCTGCGGAGAAGAAGGGCTGTAGTTGTGGTACTCAGTGTTGGCCTTCCAGTCGTCAATGTCAATGTCTGGGAGACCGGAGATCAGGAGCTCCAGCTCTTGCTCGTTGAAGATGGAAATCAGCTCAGCTGGGATGATTTCGTGGAAGCCTATGGCAAACTGTTAGAGATGACACGTTACCGAGCCAAGTATTATGGAAACTTACCACTCAAGAAATTCTCCATCTGTTCCTTAACTGAAGACAGAAGTTTGTGCTCAACCACGACGCGGACATATTCGTGCTTGTTCTCCTCAGTCACCGCAATTTCCCGACCGTTGGGAATAAGGTCCACGATTCTGGTAACGCCAAATTCATCGTCTTCCACTGAGAAGGTTTCCGTGATGATATCCGTGATATCATTTTCCAGCATCCAGCAAAGAGACTTGTAGTAATCTGGGTCGAAAGACTCCATGTCCTTCACTGAGACTGATTTGCCGAGGATGCGCTTGTACACAGCACGACTGAAGAAACAGTCGAGCAGTCGACCTTCATACAACGCCTTGCCAATGATGCGACCGATGAACTTGAAAAATCTCAAATGCTCATCGTTGATGCCGCTGAGCTTGTTTGGGTGGAACGTGGTACGGTCTGATGAAACCGGGATGTACAGGGCATAGTTGGGATCGAACATTTGGCGCGCAAGCACTTGGAACCACTCACGCGTAACACCACCGGCATCCACGCCTTCCTCGCCATTGAAGCGAATATTGAGCTTGCCGTACTTCATTTCGTCACCGGTCTTGAAGCAGAGCCATTTGAAGGAATCATGAAAGACGTGCTCACGACGAACTGAAAGTTGCAAAGGTGGATAAGACGGTCGGCTCTGGTTCTGACCGCTTCGCGAATGAACGCTTCTGTTGAAGTAATTCCGCTTGTTATCGAACTCGAGAACCTTGGGGTTCTTCACGAGCAGCGCAAAAGTACCAGACATGAGTTTCGGATTATGCCTCACTAGCTCATTGAGGATGCGTCGATGATCCTCAGTAAACGTGAAGAAGAGGTTAGCTGTACGTGACTCAGGTTGAGGGCTCGACAATAACATGTCCTTGCCAAGTTGACTATGCGAGAGATCGTCATTGGTTGTAGTATTCTTGCAAACCACCATCAATGACTCGATCAATGGAAGCAGAATTGTTGCCACGTTGAGCATACTCTCGCGTTGACGAATCGCACTCAAACAAGCACTCAGCTTCTCCCACATAGTAGAGAAGGTGGAGTTGTGATAAAGCGATGTGACAAGATCATGCTTCTCATTTTCCTTGGAGCCTTCTGCATCGGTTTCATCACTCTTCTTCTTGCCATCGAAAAGATGATCGAGGGCAGTGAGCACTCTGAGAAGCTTGTTCTGCTCGGATGCTCCAGGTGAAAACTTAGCAAGCGCGACACCTTGAATTTCGGTTCCAGAAGTGGCTTGGTCGATATGTGGTAGAAGATCATCGAGATCCGACACAATATTTTCGCTCAGCAGACGCGCCTGGCGGACTAACTCCTGCCCGAAGATAGCTTTTGCCCCCGGAATGGCAGACAAGTTCTTGATCGTGGAGATTGTGTTCTGGAAGGTCTTGGAACTGCATTCTCGGGCCACGAACACCCTCACCACTAGTGTGAGATTCTGAGAAGGAATCACTGGTGGTTGCAATTGACGAGGACGCTTCTGTGATGCCTCCTTAGTCTTCTCCTTCGATTCTTCTGCTCCAGTGGCATTCTGTTCTGTAGGCTTGGGTGGTGGTCCAGAGGTCGACCCTTGAGTTTCGTCAGTAGCCGTTTGCTCGCTGGCATTCTGGGCTTCGGCTTCGACGGCCTCGGGTTCAGCCTCAGCCTCAGCCTCGGCATCGTCGGCCTTAGGAGCAGATGAGGTCTCCTCTACTGTTTCTTTGCGGCGGCGTTCTAGGTTTTGAAGAGGAAGAGTGACTCGGTTCAGCAAGTCGGCAAGGTGTGTCATGACGAGCGAGCTTTCCGTTACGAGCTCGCGGTCCAGAAGTGACAACAAGGAGTTGATTGCATACTTGTGTGCTTTTTGATCCTTGCCTTTTCCTTTGCGGCTTAAAGTCCTCTTAAGTGTTGATCCCACTGTCTCATGTTCGGTCAAGAACAGCCAGGGAATATGTGGGTTTTTGGTACACAGGTCAACAAGAAGGTCTAGACATTGCTGGACAATCAATAAAGGTGATGTCTCTGAATTCGTCTGAGCAGTGTTCGTAAGGCCGCCAAGAGTAGTCAAAGTCCTCTTAAGAGTCTGCGGTGTCTTTTGTTCGGCGTCCTTTTCCTTTTCTCTCTGCTTTCTAGCCTTGAGCGAAAGTTGACCAAAGCTACGCTCCACGGCATTCATGTCGGTACTGCCGTCCTGTAGGATTTGAAGGATAGTGCTAATAACCTCAAGTCGAGTTTGACGATTCTCGCACACATCCGCAAGCACACTGAATAGGTAGTTGCGAATGGAGCCTTGCTGGGCAATGAACATCAAACGCAGCAGAGTTGCAACTCCAGCCTTGTCAAGCATTTGCACCACCGTCCGTCGCTGAGCCTTGTTCTCGCCCTGCTCCTCAGAGGAACCTTGTATGGCAACTCTCCCCGTCCCAGGAGGGCTTCTGGCCGGATTGACAATTGTGCGCAGACCTCGCTGGTGGGGCAGTGGCGGGCGTTGTTGGGTCAAGGCTCGGACCTGAGCAGCCATGTCTGGAGGCAGATGGCCCAAGATGTCTTCGCCCTGATCAATAAGGGCCTGTTCTCGAAGCTCGGGGGGGAATGTGAGAAGGATGCTTGCTGGATCCATGTCGGCTGTGATGGCATCTTGGCCCTCAGCGGCTGCTTGGCGACGGTTATCTTCCCGGTTGCGCCGTCGTTGCTCTTGTCTTTCTTGCTGAGCAATTTCCAGTCGCAGCTCCTCTGGAAGTGCATCAAGAAACTCCTGGAATACCTCGGTTGATTCCCCTGGCGCAGCTTCTTCACGAGCCTGAGATCTTCGCTCGCTCACCGTTTGAGCAATGACCTCTTCCCTGAATTCTTCAGGAAGGGCTGCCAGATAATCAGGGTCGATACCCAGTTCCGTAACATCAACTTCTTCACCTCTAATCATTGTCATCACTCGCGGCGCATCAGCTTGTGGTTCACCTGCTGTCCGATCACTTGGTGCGGGAACAGTGGGCTCCGTCGATTCAACCCCTTCCATGGCAGTGCCATCGTGAACGACATTGCCAGACCGGGTATGGGCGGCATTGCTGGCGGCGGCTGCTGCTGCTGCTTCTGCTGCCTCTGCGGCAGCTCGTTCGGCAGCCTCGCGTTCTTCGACTTCTTTTCTCTCCTTTTCCTCTTTTTCTTGGGCCGCCTTCGCCGCCTCCCTAGCCAGTCGTTCTTCTTCTTCGCGCTTCTGTCGCGCTTCCTCAACACGTCTCTGATTCTCTTCCTCTTGAGCTTTAAGTCCTCTTTCCAGCTCCATAGCCGCTGGGGTCAGTTGCGCATTGATGGCGTTGCTGAGTTTGGATGCCTCTCCCGTGTGGTTTGGGCCGAATATCATCCTTGCCTCCTCTTGGTAACGATCCAAGGTCGATTCAGGGGTGAAGGCCACGGCTTGATGTGGTTCCTGAATTACGACTTCGCGACGATTCTCACTTCTTACTCCTCTTATGGGCCCTAGATCCGCAGTTCGAGAGCCGCCAGGCGTAATGTGTACGTGGAAGGCATGTTGGCCACCGCCATTGCGGCCCATAATCGGCAGGAATTCCATCAACTCTCCCAGGAAGCCCATTGGGCCATCAATCATATGCCTGCCTGGTCCCAAGAATCCCTCTGGGAGCCTAAGACCAATAGAGTGAGAATGGCCAGGTCGAGGCGGGATTTCATTATTCTGGTCATTGCGTCGGAGAAGCGGATTGACGCCATCTTCAGCGTTGGATTGTGGTCCATTGGTTCGATGGTGACGGGAGGCGAAGTAACTACGGAAGTCTTTGTAAAGTAGAGTGTCAGTAAACAAGCCAACTTGATGAAGAAATTAACCTACTTCCAAGGTCCCGGCTTGCACTAGCTATGAACCCCGGAGGGAATGTATTGCGATGATCCATTCTGGCAAGCACTGGCCGCCTGCCGTTACCTTCCAGAAGGAAGAGCTGACGGTGCCTGTCGTCAACTTCGGGGTTCAATCCATCCCATCCCAGCGAGGGCATTGGAGGCAATGGGTCGCTCACTGCGAGGCCGGATTAGCAACGCATAAATGCAACATCAAAGATGTACTTACGAGGATAGTCATCGTCATAAATATATTCCTCATCTTCGATGTCTTCGTCGTCATCGTCTTCTAGACTGTTGTTAATACCGCAGGATAACAAGCTTGGGGAGGAATGCTTACCACCCTCATCATGGACATCATCCATATTGTAAGGATCATCCAGTCCATCCATCAGCTCTGGGTCATAACCATCTTCATCGCCCATGATCGCCCTTGCCACATTATCTAGCAAATCGCCAGGGCCCATGCCGTGGATGTGAGCCTCGTCCTCTTCTTGGCCTTCTGCTTCGTAATCAATATCGTCAATTTCCGGTCCCATGTCTTCCTCACCGTCGCTCTCGCTCTCCCAACCAGATTCCCCGTCATCTTCAATTGGATTTCCATCCTCATCAACGATTTCAACCCGATCTTCGACATCTTCCATGTCAGCGGAGTCGGCCTCGTCGTCGTCATCCTCACTATCGTCTTCGTCTTCGTCTTCATCATCGTCTTCATCCATGATGACTTCAACTACTCCAGGGTCCCCGTGAAGACCCTCTATCTCTCCCATATCACTAAGCTCATCATCGTCGTCACTGATGTTATCTTCGTCATCGGAGATATCTTCCTCTCCATAGTCCATTTCGTCGTCGTCGTACTCATCCCCGTACATGTCCTCGTCATCATCCCCATCTTCAGAGTCTGACTCATCATCTTCTCCTCGAGGCTCAAGCATGCCGAGGGCAGAATTGCGATACAAGTCAGGAGTCTCCTCTCGATCGTCATCCAGATCAGAGAGTGATGAGGTGGATGCAAATTCCTCATCGCTGTGATCAACCTGAGAGTCTGAAACCAAAAGGTTGGAATGACTGAGTTCCTTGGCGGTATCGGTCAAGACTCGCAGGACACGCAAGATGTACTTAATGGCCCGTTTGACACCAGGGTAGTTCAAGTTAATCTCAGCGATGGACGAAGTGAGTTTATCCAAATACCCCTTTTCATACATTAGCCGCCGGAGCTGTGCCTGAGACCGGGACTGAGCGGTATCGGAATTGCGCGACCCAGAATTTTGATCCTTGTCTCTCTCTCCAACCATGTGGTTCATAAGCTCGGCCAGACATTGCATTCGAGAGTACCGAGTTTCCAATGGCTCGTCCGTGAGTGGTGCCTTTTCGTATGCCTTGAGGATGGTATCGAGAACAAATTTGCGAACAAAAAGCAGATCTGGTTCGTCATCGTATGCGTACTTATCCTGGCCACGGTCGAATGTCTTCTCATTTGCTTTCGAAACAAGAGCTACCAACACCTTCTGGGTTAGCGATGACGTCGCAGCCTTCTTTTTTGATACCAAATTGTCAGCTGTCCCATTGAGACTGCTCTGGCAGAGCAAGTCATATATCAAATAGTTGAGGATGCTTGACCGAGGCTTCACAGGGGTGTTTATCGATAGTGGAGGCGCGCTCCGTTTGAAATTGATAAACTCGACCTTTGTCCTGGTATAGCTTTGAAGAAGCTCAGCCAGACAGCTAAGCAAAAAGCACCGGTAGACAAAAATAGGATGTTCTTCTGGTTTAAAAACGGGTTTTGATGACTTCTTGTCCTTTCCATCCATGTTAGGATTGTCTGTCAAAGAGCCATCCTGCGCTGCGCCGCTCGCATCGGCCTCGGATTTCGCATCTTTGTTAGGGGCTGGCAACTCCTTATCCTCAACTTCACGGTAGTTGACCAACTCGCAAAGCAGGAAGTGGATAACACCATCAGGGTTTTCAACAACAGGCCGCTTACTATCATGATGAGGCTTTGGCGCGTCGATCATCTCCTTATCGCCAGGTTCTGTTGACTGTTTAATATTTTGATCGGCATCATTCTCTGTGTCGGGCTTCTTGCTGTTTGCGTTGCCGCCATCCTGCTCCTTCCAGACCAATATGTGTGATCTGACCCCCTCACCACTTGGCACGGTCCATCTGGAAAATTTCAGCAATTCATGTGTTACTTCCACAAACAAATCGGGTGCCCGAAGGGCAACCGGCGACATTGCTCGGAGATAGGTAGACACATCGAGATGGCCGCGCTGATTGCGTTGAAGGTTCGGGATGTCCGCCTTGATTTCTGCGCGCATGACTTGCTTGATGATTTCCTCATCTTCAATAATATGGCGAAGAATAGTGATAAGATGAGAGGTCAGCCTGGTCTGCTTGAGACGCTCGGATCCAGATCCAGACATTTGCTTCGCCATGAGAAACAGTCTTTGCAGGTTCTTCTTCTCCCCAACTTGCTTTGCCAAGTGGCGCCTGCGAGTTAAGATGACCAGAACCCGTAAGACAGCTGTTGCCAGTACCTCTTCCTTTCCAATGCGAGGAAGGAGATTCAATAGTGATTCAAGAATGTTAGAGCGCTGTTCATCGTCGACCAAGGGGGTCCTAAGTTGAACAATTGGAGCTGTAACCTCTTCATCCAACGATCTTGGTGGCTTCCACTGGACGGCAACCGGCCGCTCATCGTGGCTCAGAAGAGTCTCCAGTACCAGTAAAATGAATGGGATCCAAGGGGGCAGCTCATCAGTGGATGCAGAAAGTGGAGTTTTGAGAAAAGCGACATACTCCCCAATCCTTTCGCGAAGAGTCTCAATGTTGCGCCCGAAAAATGTCTCATCTTGAAGTAAAAGGGCAAGAAGATGAGCATACGCAGCTATACATTTCCCATTGTGCTTCTTCTCATCCTCATCAAGAGCAAGTGATGACAGCGCGAATGTCAGAGTTGACCCGACTTCTTCCTGTGCCTCTGTGTTGTTTTGATGTCGCAGAGCAACAGCGTGAATGAGTTCAGACACCTCTATCGCGGTGTCTGGGTGAGCGCGGATCACGTCTAGACATTGGGCAATAAGATTCTCACGGAGCCTTGATCGCTGATTGTCGAGACTCTCTTTGATGGCCAGATATTGAGCTGCTGTTGGCCGCTCATTTGAACCCTCGTCCCCGGTAGCTGGCGTCAGTGCAGCTGGCTTGGATTGCGATCCACTGCTCATACCCTCCCTAGCTTCACCTTCAGCCTGGAAAGAGCGATCAACCAGATCTCCCAGACTCTCGCCGGGGATGTTCAGTGCGTCTATTGACATGCGATCGGCATCAGATGCACCTGCTCCACCTGCATCCTGACTATCTGTCGGCGTTGTGGCTCCCGCTAGTGCTGAAGTGTCTGCATCCTCAGGGGGGATTGGATTCCGTGGGCCAGCTAAGCCAGCCATGTGAGCGCGACAGTACTCGCGAGCAATGGTACCATTGCCGTTGGCTCTGAATATAGCTTCATGCACCAAGCTATCATCAAAGCCTGCATTCAACAAATCATCAGCAGCATCCTGAGCCGCCTGCCAGTTGAAGCGTGCATCTGTATACTTGAATAGGACGAACGGAACCTTGACAAGTTAGATATACTCTGTCCAAATATGTTAAGGAAGCGATGCACTCACCTTATCCTTCGGTATGAGCTGGAGTTCGTTTTCAGTAGTGGAGATCATCTTGAGAATGTCCACAATCCGCTTCACAGTCTGATTTGGCACCTTTTCCACGAAGTCCGAGTCCCAAAGTTCCATCACAGCAGGCAATATGGCTGCACGAAACTCGACAACAATCTGAGTATGAACACTTTGAACATATCGGGATCGATCTGTTTGCCGGTGAAGATTAACAGAGGAGCCTGCATCTGAGATGTACTTTCCATTTATCAAGATGAAGTACAAATCCAGGATCTTCTTGAGACCGAAGGCAGCAACTTTGGATTTCGAGGATTCGTCAGGGGTGCTATTGGCGGCGCTCCGGACGGCACTGGCGAAGACACGCAGCATTGAGTTCAGTACGTCCAGTCCATTTTCTTCTTTGAAAGCAAGGAGAACGGGCAAGATGAGTTGTACATTGGATCGGTCGCTTTGACGAGACGACGCTGTTGCTCCATTAGTACCAATAACAAAATAAGGCGGAATTCAACTTACGGTGGTCAATTAACATTTCGTGAATGGTATGCAGCATGATGATCCAATAGTGGAAATCTTTAGATGTTGGCTCAGGGGTTGCCACGGATGGTGCCAAGTGATCAAGAACAGTATCAGCAAGTGCCTTCGCAATTTCGAGGTGGCGTGGTCGTGGATACGGGTCATGAGTTGTCTCACGACGAGGAAGTAATGCTTTGCCCAAAGTCTGGAAAAGGGGGAATGAAGTCGGAATCATAGGGTGGAGGAGGATACGGAGAGTTTCATAGTTCTGAAAACGGGGGCTGGCCTGCTCCTGCTCTGTCGGACGAGGAGTACCAGAGCTATTCGACGCATCACTTGGTCTCCAGCTATCAGTACTGTTTAGAACGTCCGGCAGGGAAGTATCGTCGCCCTCAGCGTCGTTGTTGTTGCCCCTTGAGTGGCTGTCGGCTGGAGGTGAATGTCGTCTAAGAGACCAATGTTGCGGGACTGCTGTAAGCTCACCCGCTTCCTCGGCCAAAACTCCGCGAAGCAAAGGGCCTATTGATTTTACCAAGGTCAAGTAGTAATCAAAAACATTAACAGGGTAAAACTGCAGGGTGTTCGACCTCGAAGATGGGAAGCAGTCGGATATAATCTTGATAAATGTCTGGGCGTTCAGGAGGGCCTTCACAATTTTGGTACCACTCGCGACGATCTCTGCAGCTTCCGAATCGCTGTATACAACACCCAGGTCGGGTGTCAAAAATGGGCCAAAATAGGGAGGTAAGGCCTCGGTTTTTGTTGCCAATGGTTTCAATATGTCGATAGCAGACTGCGCGCGCTGAAGAAGTGATGGGAGACCTCGGACTGGGGATTGTTCGATCAGCAGCGTAACGGTTGGAGCCAGAATCCTCGACGCCATGGAGTCACCAAAAGTGACCGGAAGGCTAGGCGACTGGCAAATATCAAGAACCAGCTCAATCCCACCCTTGTCAACAAAATTGCTTTTCAGAAGGTTATTGGCGCAACAAGCGTTAAGGAAGTTGGCGAGCGAATAGACGTATGGTACGAACGACTCTTCGGGAGACTCTAGGTTGGGCCCAATGCTCTTTTCAGGATCCATCTCCTGGGACATGACGGCATCAGACATATCGACGTCGACTGCTTCCGATGCCTTGGATTCTTTGATGCCTTGAGACGGCTCATGAGCAGCACTGCCTCTGAGCTTGCTAATAGCAAGCAACTTGGCTCCCCAACCTGCGGTTCGAGCCTTCTCGATGCCCAGCATACGGATGCGTGCGACCATATCGATGATAGCGTTCGATATCGACGTCCGGAGTGAGGGGTGATGGCGTGCAAGCTCATCAAAGCTCGCTCCAAGGTTGGCTGACAGGTCGATATCCGCCTCCAGACATTTCACATGAGCAGGACTTTCAAAAATCTCCAGGAAACTCTCAAGTGCTCTGGAGGCAATCACCATCTTCATGCCTTCGTTATTGAGAGAAATGGAATTCAGTACCTGGGGCACGACACTAATGGCATCTGAAGAAGCAAGAATACCCGTAGCAACAGCCCGTCCTTGTGTTTGCCGAATCATTTCTTCGGTAGGGGGATGTGGTCGGTCATCTTGGTCCATGATGGATGCGATAGCTGAACCGTTGGAGGAATCTGATTCTTCATCCTCTGGATCGCGTTGCTTCTGTCCTCCTCTCTGAACCTCAGGGAGTGGCCGCCCCGTAATAGCCTCCAGATAGGTCTTGATCATACCGGACTCAGATATGGCGGCAAAGCTCGTGGGGTCGTTGTTGATGAAGTCGCTCAGTATAGTCACCGAATTAGTCCAGACTACAGAACCAAAACTCTTCTTGTCGTCTATGATATCTCTCAAATTCGCCAACAGATCCGACTTTTCGGCAAGGTTTCGCAGAAGACGATCTGTGTTGCCACCATAGCTATATGAGTTAGACATGATATGATGGATGAATTTCAGCAACCATTTCAAGGTTTGTTGTTGGTAGTATGGGATTTCGTAGTCCACGGCGCCTGACTGTTGATCGGGTTTGATGCCTTTGGATGATTGCAATAATGCACGGGCTTCCGTAACTGTGTCTACGACCAGTTTGGCCACGGCATCCAGGCCATCGGCATTGAAAAAGGCAGTGAAAGCATTTGGATAAGTCCAAACCAGGCCGTCCAGAAAGGCAAGGACCATTGAGTGATGACGCTGAGCGATAATCGAGCGAATATTGAGGATCTCAACGAGAATATCCATCAAGCCAGCAGAGACCATCTCACTGCCTACACGTGTAGCCATTGACAAATGCAGCGTAAGAGAAAATAGGTTATTGCGCCATTCATCGACCTCGGTGACCTGGTCACTGTCGTCACCATTGTGACTCTCACCCATCCCAGCGACCGCCTTCCTGATAACGTAGAGAAGAATACCATGGTTGACATTGGCATTTAAGGAAGACAATACATCTTGGCATCTGGCGTTGAAGCTCGAAACAGCCTCGAGAAGCGCAAGAGCAATGGTTTGCAGCCATAAAGGCACGTCAAGTCTACCATCAGCAGACGGGTGGATGAGTTCCGCAAGTTGATACACCAGTTGGAATCGGCGGGTTTCGTCGATGTCCTGGCGAAGGACCTTCTCGACGAAGTTAGATTCGGTGTGGATATAGGCCAAGTTGATGACTGCCAGCAACCGGATTGCTAGGATTTGCTGACGCGACTCCTGAGAACCCGTAAGTGCTTTGGCAACCCTCAATCGATGGAATATCTCGTATCTAGCGGCCGGAGGCATGTCACTGGGACACCGACTAACAAGGTCGTAAATCGAGTTGGAGTTTACTACCGACTGAGGTAGCTCGAAGGACTTTTGCCCCGACGTCGAATGGTCATCCGCAATAGCCGGAGTCCGGGGTCCAATAGGGGAGGAGTCGTCGCCTGCTGCATTCCGAGCCTTGGGGGTATGTTGCGGGTTCATAGTAGAACTCCGGCGTAACGGCGTCGGTGTCGATGGCAAAGACGAGCGTCCTGGATCTGCTAGAGTATCATGATGGGTTGATGTAGAGTCTTGCGGATAGTATGAGACCTTAACGTCACCCCAACCATTCCACCTTTTGTCATCCGATGTAGCAATGGAGAGTAAGTCGTTGGCATGCATGGTGGCTGCGTTCCTACCACTACTGCTACCCAATACCTTATCTTTCCCCTTGGATGTAGAAACAGGGGTAGTAGTGGGGGTGGGATCTGAGAGGCTGAAGATGGGGGTTTTGACAAATGGCAAGGCCACTAGTTGGACACGGTCAAGGTCGATGTTGTAGTGATTTGCGAGGAGTGCGGCACTGATATGTCTAGAGGCGCTTCCTATGCGCTTCACAGACGCCTGGTATCTTTGTGCCAACTCTGAACCCACTTGAAGTGTTGCGATGAGAATGGATGGGGATGTGCAGTTCAAAAGATCATTGAGGTGGGCACTGCTAGCGTAGATGCTGCGATTTCCACAGTGTTCCAGTAGCATACGAGTAAATCTTAAAACGGCCTCGATCAGCTGCCTATCGCCATCTGCAGGAAATCCAAGCTGCGCCAGCTGGTCCATATCCCACTGCTTTTCACCATGGAATGCCGAGTCCTTGACATGGTTAAGCAGTAGGTCGCAACCGAAGTCGCGCTGCTGGGGCCCTTCATTCAACTTGTAGATCCTGCAGAAATTTTCCAGCACGCTGTCGAACCTGTTCAATAGAGGGATCCAGTGATAGAGGTCGCCTCGTCCGAACGGCCATCTTGATGGAAAATCGGCAAGGTGTTGTGGCAAGAGGGGCAATGGGGCTGTGGATGCAGACTCGACGTAGCCTTTGAGCCAAGGAGACTATTCAAGGAAGATTTTGTTAATATCTGTGGAACCACGGATGACCCGCTTGAAAAGCCAAAATAGAGGACGCAACGTACTAGAGTCTCCCGGTGCTTGGGCTGCATCGCCTTGGTAATCTTGCCCATGATGAGAACGAGAGCGGCAGAGCCGCAGAAACGAAAGCAAACTCCCCCTCCACTACAGTCGGACTGTCCGCCGGCGCGACAGCGCTGCTTGAAGAGTCGTAGTGTCCCCTAGTTGGACAACTTCTGACCTTACCTCGAAGGTTTGCAGCTTGAGGTCTTGGTGAGAAGGCTGCAGCTCTGGGTGAACTCAACAGGACTGCTGAGTGCGGGCAGCAACCACCTTTTCCAGCTGAGGCGGCAGAAGTTGTCAAATGTGCTCGTCCGTCACCGAAAGCCGCTCAAAACACAGTCCCGGATGGCGCTCCTTGCAGAAATGTGCCAGCAGGAAGTGCACTGTCGTCGCGTTGGATGAAAGAGGCCCGCAGATGGAGCTCGGGAACTAAAGTTCTTGGACGAGTGCAGTCGTCCTCGAACAGCTGCTCCGAAGCGTCGAAAGAGGCACCGAGAGGGGTGCCGGAGGGGCAAAACGGTAAACCAGCCAGCTCTTGAAGGACGAGTCGCGATCCTCCCAAGCGTACAAAGGCAGGGCGGAGGTGGGGAGAAAGAGGGTTGTTGTTGTTGGGAGGGAAAAAGCGTGCTGGATGTCAAAACGTCAGGTCGACAGGTGCAGGCAGGTGGGCCTCTGCGTAATAGGTGTCTGGTGCGGTGCGGTGGTGCTTTGTGGTGCTGCTGTGAGTGCGAGCTGCTTTTTAGGTGGTGACCTCAGTGACTGTCCCGCTTTGCTGGGGTGAATGGTGGCGGGAGGTACTTCGTACTCCGAGACGTCCTCCATTCAGGTAATCGAATGGGGTACTCCGTACATGCTTCCTCCAGCAACAGCGGCAGATGGATGGCACTGTGTTGGGGGGGCACCGGATTATCCTTCCGGCGGTTTTGCTGGTCTGCTAAGCCACTAGAGTGCTAGCACTGTACCAGCCTGACTTGATGGCTGGTCTGAAACTTCGCGACTTGATGACGGCAAGATTTCGTCGCGCTGCGGTCAAGAACTGGCGTTTGTGGATTGAACTTAGAGTTTAGACAGAGCTTCGTATTTTGGACCGAGGTTATTTACATAGGTACCTAGTAACTTGTTATTGCTATGCTTTGTGTTTTTGTTATTATTCTTGTTCCTTATGCACTGTGCTTTGTACTTTGATAATGATATCGCCTGTCAATTTACCATTATAATACTTTTATGGAGCAATAATACGGAGTACTAGTAGGAGTACTCCATAATACTCCGTACTCCGTAGTAGTTGGTTAATAATACAACGCTGATGCTTCTGGCAACCTAACAGCTCAATCCATGGCTAGGGACCCACATTGGCGCTTAGACCACTACAGTCAGTAAAAATAATTGCTACCGGGTAGTTGTTGGATCCAACATGATGACAGCGTGTTAATGTCTTTAGAAGTCTCTGTGCAGCTGGTAGATATCTACCGGTGATTAAGAGACAGGCTTGGCCTTATCTGTGGTGATGATGATGGGCTTGGCGGATATACAGCCCTTCTGTTGTTAAGAGACATGGTTCAGTGCTAAAAATCCTTCACCACAAAGTTCAAGACAGTGATAGTACTAGTAACAGAATCTGAAGTACCTCCACCTTCCAGCCACCGCTTCCTGGGCAACGATATAATCTACGAG
The DNA here is from genome assembly GCA_025331125.1 of Mycogone perniciosa. Classification (NCBI taxonomy): domain Eukaryota; kingdom Fungi; phylum Ascomycota; class Sordariomycetes; order Hypocreales; family Hypocreaceae; genus Mycogone; species Mycogone perniciosa. The sequence continues at coordinate 103,095 of JAOALB010000106.1, forward strand.
CTTTATAGTAAAATTGGGAAACAAGAAATCCTCGCCCTATTAAGAGTTCCCAGTATTTAGGTTCAAATTCATCGATTCATCTCACCTTTACCAATATGCATTCAAGTATCTCCATTCTATGTATGAAGGCGGTTTGTGATGGCTGGTGATAAGGAATGAGGGGTGCTGGATAATTAGTATGTCACTAGCTTTGTTCCTGGACTACCTACGAGTATGGAATAGTATTTACCAGTAATAGTACTGGTTCGAAATGCCACCTGGACTGAGAAGATTCTTCAATCTATTCAATATTATCCTTGACATGAAATTTTTTAGTTGTGCAGGTCGTTTTTGGCGGCGAGGAATCAGCAAAATACTTACGGAGTATTATTAGTGCTAGTATTAAGGTACTATTACTATTACTTCGTACTCCATACGTACGAGTAGTAACTTTGGTAGGTACTGAACACACAAGTGGCTCTGGTCAGGGGTCTAGAGGGTCGGCCCTTGCTTCCGCTGGATGGCAACTAAGCCGGCAACCAAAAAGAGAAGAGTTACTTCGTAGATATGGATGGCTCAAGTTTCTGCATGTTGGATTGGAGCCACCAGAACCTGAGCATACCGCCAAGTCATCGAAGACCAAGAACACCATTTTCCATCAGTTTGGTGGTTGAGGGCACCCTTGATCGTTGGATCCAAGACGGCCCCATCGGCAGTTTCTGAAACAAGCGGTGGTGAAACGCATGGCTAGAGCCCAACATTGTTCGAGAACCAATGGAATGCTCAACTCATCAGATACCCTTTCAATAATACGAAGCAATGCATTCTTGGGCAGATGTCTCCCATGGGAATCAAGGCACCGAGATGTTGGCAGTCCATCGTTCTGGAATCGGGCCGTTGACTAATTATCTACGTCTGCTGGTCCTCCCAAGAGACCACCAATGCGATATCCGCCCGCATAATCCCAGAGTGGAAGGTATGTAAAAGAGAGATAGGGGGGATGTCAGTCCGTCCCGGATCGGAGCGCAATGCTGTTGTTGGCAATTCAAATAAAGCACGCGACCCTCGTCAACACCCACAGCATGCTGGAGCCTAACAATTTCGCCTCAGAGCCTCTAGCTAGGTAGTACGTACTTGTACTTCGTACCCATTGCATGAAACACCCCTGGCGCCGACCTCTTAATGAGCGCCCACTAGGCGCTAAAGGGTCCACTAACAGCCTCCGTGAGCCACCTACGCACCACTGTTGTTGGCGGCGGTCACTGATCCAGGGCTCTAGGGATCGAACCATTTGGCGGCCTGCACGCTGGATACTCGTACTCCGTAACTAGGAGATACGTACTCCGTACCTTGGATTCTCCATACTCGTACTACTACTCCCTGAGACAACTTAACCTCCAAGCTTCCTTTTTTGAACATACCAATAGGGAGGAGCCAGCGTCACTTCCACCTCTGGAATTTCTTCCAAACCGAACTCTCCTCTATCCAAGGAACTTGTAACCTGTTGCATCAAACCCGCATTAACACCCAAATTAGCCACCGTTACTGAGCATTCTACTCTCTACTGCGTACCCTTGGACAGCGACATCGATCCAAGCCGATCTAAATAAAGCACGTTAATGGCTTGCTGTTGAGGGGCAACTGTCGACATTCCTTGCAACATCCTCCAGAGTCCAGCGAAGCATCAGGGGAGCCATGTCGCAGCAGGATGATGTTGTCTCGCCTGAGGTGCCACAGGAGAAGGAGAGGCGCCCGTCCATCTCGAAATCCGACTCGGATGCCGTATGTCGAATGACCTCCCCAGCGAGTTCATAGCGCAACAAGGAAAGAAGGCTAATGGAGACAGGCTGCCGAGCAGGAAACGTTTGAGGACGCCATCGATGCTACCTCTGTGCGATCCCTGACTAAGAGATCTGTGTCCACCACAAAACCACCACCGTCAGAGGACGCAGACAATGAGGACACCCTCGACGGGAAAGCCGCCTCGGCAGACGACGAAGCAGAGCCTCGACGAGGCTCAACACCACTCTCCCACCGCATATCAAATACCTCGAACCTCGACAACGTCAATCTAGATGACGATGCACCGCAGCCACAGGGTACGCCTCTCAAAACCGTCTCCAAAGTGCTTTGCGCTTGGAAGTCACTAATTGCCGTACAGAGCCAATGAGCCCCTCTGAAAAGGGGCAGCCCAGTAAAACGATATCGTTAGGTAGTATCACAAATGCATTCCCATCGATGCCTTGGTCTCCTTCCGCCGAATCACCATTGAAAAGCCCAGCTCCTGCTGCCGGCACGATGGCACCACCACCACCTCCTCCAGCCCAACCTCCAGCTCCAACCCCCCAGCCGCCGGGTCGGAAACTGACGAGCCCCTTTTCCTGGCTTTCTCGAAACTCGAGCAAGGAGAGGGAAAGCATTTCGGCCCCCGCACCTCCAGTGTCCGCTAGAAGGAACACCGCCAGCTCCATCGCCACTATGACCAGCAACCCCGAGATGATGCTGAGTAGGCTTGATGAGGATAAAGAGGGGGAAGCAGACAGTAGATCAAGTCGCAACAGTCTCAAAGACCGGTTTAAAGTGCTTCGGATGCAGCAGGAAGCGGGCATTCCACTTGCCATAAGCGATGAAGACAAGTCGAGCATCGCTAAAACAAACGGGGAAGAACTGCCATTGGATATACCACCTACATCTCCTGTCCCACCTCCCAATAGCAGCTTGGCGCCTGGGACCGCATCCGGTATCAATGCAGGGCCTTCGGCTTTGTCAGAGTCCCAAGTGGATTGGGACCTTTGGCAATCCGTTGTTTATGAAGGACCAGCTGCCGTGGCACGATCAAGCGCAGAGGAGCTGAACAAAGCCATCGCTACGGGCATACCCAGTGCCATCCGTGGAGTTATTTGGCAGGTCCTAGCACAAAGCAAAAACGAGGATTTGGAGGGAGTTTACAGGGATCTCCTTGCACGTGGGACAGAGAAGGAAAAGCATCGACAGAGCAACAGCACGACAGCAAGCAGTCTAAGTAATGGTAACCTCAGCGTTCAGAGCGGCGATGGCGTAGCGTCATCCGCCTCGTCAGTTCACTCAGATCAATCTGGTGGGAATAACACCTCGTCACCAAAGGGTGAAAGGAGCAGCGAAGCTCTTGCCAAAGCTCAAGCAGCAGCTGTCGCTGAGCGGAAGCGCAAGGACAAGGAAGATGTGGCCGCTCTTCAAAGATTGGAGAAGGTAATACGTCGCGACCTCGGCGCCCGTACGAGCTATTCTAAGTACGCAGCAGCTGCGGGGCTTCAGGATGGCCTCTTTGGCGTTTGCAAAGCATATGCTCTTTTTGATGAAGGCGTTGGCTATGCGCAGGGAATGAATTTCCTTATTATGCCACTGCTATTCAACGTGAGCGATGGCGGTATCCTTGATGTATCATTTTGGCCATGCTAACTCGAAAATAGATGCCAGAACAGGAGGCGTTTTGCCTTCTTGTCCGCCTGATGAACCATTATGGTCTGCGCGATCTCTTTATTCAGGATATGCCTGGTCTCCACCGGCATTTGTACCAATTCGAGCGATTACTGGAAGATCTAGAGCCTGCTCTGTATTGCCATCTTCATCGACGGGGCATCTCGCCTCACCTCTACGCCACTCAGTGGTTCTTGACACTCTTTGCTTACCGCTTTCCCCTTCAACTTGTGCTCAGGATCTACGACTTGATTTTTTCGGAAGGCCTGTCTGCCATACTACGGTTTGGAATTGTGTTGATGCAGAAGAATGCCACGACGCTGCTGGGCATCTCTGACATGCAACAGCTTACGACCTATCTAAAAGATAAGCTCTTCGATGTGTATATCGACAAAGACCCAAGTCAAGGAAGTCTGCTAGAGAACGGATTTTTCGGTAGCTCCAGCTCCAGCATTGACAAGGAAATTTACAGGGCAGACCAGCTGGTCAGAGATGCTTGCGAGGTCAAGATTTCGCCGGAAATGCTTAAGGCTTATACCACGGAATGGGAAGAAAAGACAAAGGCAGAAAAAGAACGCGAGGCCGAGCTGCACGAGCTCAGATCTTCAAACCAAAGCCTTGCTGTTCAATTACGGAAGCTCGAGGAGAGAGTTGAGGTCAGCGATCGCGAGCAGGCTGCGCTGGCAACCGAGCTTGTCCACACCAAGGTTGACAACGATGAACTTAAGGATGAGAACGAGGCCCTCAAAGCCCAGGTTCAGGAACTGAAAGTGGTGATTGAGAAGCAGCCTCTGGAAATCGAAGAAACTTGGAAATTAGAACGTGACGACTTGATGAAGCGCAATGAAAAGGTGCACTTGGAAAATGAAAAGGTAGAAAAGGAGCTAGCCGAGCTGGAAGAGGAGCTGGTCCAGACCAAACTGCGCTACGCCGAGGTAAGTTATCCTTGATATCGGCTGTCAAGTTCGCCAGTTCTAACCATCATCTCCTAGGTCCATGCTCAGCACGAGGCCCTCAGCCGCAAGTGGACAGATTTGAAGCGCCAGTTTGCCTAGGCCTGTTCCATCAACCATGCCCGCCGTGGTTTCTGTATTGATACTTGTTTGTTCTTCATTCTGTTTGCATCACGACTATTATTCATGGAACACTCGAAGATATTCTTATGGGGATTATCTCTTTCTGTTTTCTTTTTTCCTTCTATCGAAAAGTCGGGAGTTTTTTTCTTTTTGAAGTGATTTGGCGCAGCAACTCCCGGTCGGCTGGCCGGTGATGAAATGGAGGACTTGGGAAAGAAACTCTGACAGCATTATGGCATGCATGTTCCGATACTCCTCAGAGAAAAAAAAAGAACCTGATAATAGGGTGAAAGAAGGCCGTCTTTTGCCGAATCAAGCAAGAGGACGTGATGGAATCAGACAACATGAGCACCTTGAGGCGTTTTTCTTTCTTTGGTCTTGGACCTGTTTTGTGTGAAGGCCTATTCCTACGTAGCATAAAGGGTGTCGCCGAAGATGGTGGTGATCCGCTGAAGATGGGTCACGTTTGGTTTTCATGTCTCATTATCTTACTAAGTGAAAGCAACATGAATTTATATCATTGCACGAAAGTTTTTCATTTCCCTATGGACCCGTTCCGATGCTTTATATGAAAAGCTCTTCATGCCCTGAAAATGCCCAAGACAACGAGAAATCCTTGAACACCATACCAAGGGGTCACAACCACCAGCACATACTTCCCCACAACCACCGTTTACTTGTGCAGCTTCTTCTGGTAGAAAGCCAGCTCCTCACCCTCCAAGATATATCCGTCGCAGCGACCGGACTGGCCAGGTCGGCTGGAGACAACGGCGTACAGACGACCGGCCTCGAACTGCTTCTCAACAGCGGACTCGACCTTGCCGGTGGCGGCGAATCGGGCAGCCTGCTTCTTCTCAACGGACTTGCTCTTCTTGGTCTCCTCAACCTCCTTGCCCTCCTTGACGGCCTGGGCCTTCTGGCGTCTTCGGCCGATGCTCTGGCCGTAGTGGGCCTCGTACCACTGTCGGAAGGGAGCGGCGTCGATCTGGACAACGGCGCTGCGGGTCAGGGTGTTGGTGCGGACCAGCTCGTTGTTGGAAGGGTGGTAAGCGACGGCGATGACACGGGTCTTGCGGGTGCAGCCCTCGGAGGCCCAGGCGAAGTTACCGGAGTCGAGGCGCAGGGCACGGTACTTGTGGTTGCCGCCGCGGGTGCGGACGGTGTGGATTCGCTTGGGGCCGATCTTGGTGTTGGCACCCTGGCGGCCGGCCTCGAAAGCGCGCTTCTTCCCTGTTGACGGAGGTCAGAACGTATGTCCCCAAAAAGGATCATACGGGCTTTCGATATGTTACGCACGGTAGTAGGCGCGCTTGGCACCGGAGGCGGAGCGCTTGTGGCGGGAGTCACGAGAGATACCCATGATTGCGAGTTCTGGAGAAGAAAATAAGTTGTGGTTAGCAATCCAAAAAGTCGAAATCTGAGAGAAAGATCGGGAGAAGATCTGGAGGGGAGAGAGTGCCAGATATCGACAGCGAGATGAACTTGATTCATTCGGAAACGAGATCGACTCGATCGTGTCCTTCGTCTGTAGAGTATCGTCCTCTTTTCTTTCTGTACTTACCTGATGATAATGGCGCTCACCAGGGCAATCGATTTGACGGATGTGGGAGGAGTGAACTTTTTGACGAGTTGAAGGTGGAGGGCTGAATTGGGTCGAAAATTGTGGTTGTGGGCTACGCTAGCCCGCGGTACGTACCTTTCTCAGGGTTTCTTCGGAAGCAGTGTTCTTCCGGACGGAACCATGGCACGTGATGATTCGGGCAATTGAGCCCCACCAAGCTCAGTAACCCCAGTTATTATCTAATAGGTATCTACTCCGTATCCATGTCCATATCAGTTTGTCGTGCCACTTATGAGAGAAGATCCTCCGAAGATGATTGATCTTGTGAATTTTGATCGTCTTGAAGTTTTATTCTGAGAACTCGAATATTACTTATACAATGTCAATTAGTGTTGCTTGTCCAATCCGACACTCCTCCTGTTTCTTCCCCTTCATCCTCCATTACCTTGCCCTCAATGGCCGTGATGACTTGAGCAAATAGGAGGCTTCTTGAATCACCTCAAGAGCCCTGCACTCTGGTGACTAACTTAAATGCAAAGAACCGTACCGAGACCCTATTATCCATACATTTCGCGATGACTCGCAGTTTTCTGCTCCCCAGCTCGTTCTTCGATCGTGTGTCCAGGTTGATCCAGCTCAGTTCTTCTTCCCCTGTTCAAGAGTGACCCCCTCAGAGGAAGTCTCCTCAATCTCTCTTATCAGTTCTTGCAAAATCGTTGGAAGCTCTTCAAGATCCAATTCGGGAGACAAACAGACGTGAAGCTCAATGGTCGGTGGCGAAACGGGTATGATATCGCGAGATCCAAGCTTTACGGCCTTCTTTTCCTAAAAGATCGATCCGTCGGGATTGTACGCCTTCTCGCGCTCCCTTTCCAAAATTCTGGTGGCGACAATGTTCATTCGTGGAAGGGGGAGATAGCGACCATACTTGGCGGCATGCTTGTCTCCCTCTTCCTTCAGTTCCGCTAAGGATGGCCACTCGACGTGACGCTCTTCGTCGTCTTCTAACTCTTCCAGATTGAAGCAATTATGTGCAGCAAAGACAGGAGAACACTTGTCTTTCAATTCCTTCCCGCGAAACAACGTGGCTAGTATTTGATGCTTCTCGGCTTCTTGTTTTTTCGCCTTCTCCTTTCGCTTAGTCTTCTCCAACAGCACGCTCACTTCGCGGACAAGCTGTTGTCTTTTGACCTCGGCCACCTCGGCTCTGAAAGCTGTCAGCTCTGCTGGACTTTGCGGCACAAAAGGCGACTTGTCCGCTCCCATGAAGTGTAGGTTGAGCATCATCTTCTGAAACGCCATGCGCTCTTTAGTCTCGAGACTCATCCATCTCTTGGACTGGGACCATGCTGCGGGCTCGGATGAATTAGAGGGGACAACTACTCTATTCGAAGTCTTGGGAATGTTGGGAACTCGTCGGTGCGTTGCCGGTCCTGTCGGTGCATTGAGGGGTGGGCTCTGCAACTGCGAGGCAGAATCCTCATTTCCGCCATCACTCTCTGTATAATAATAGTGGTTAGAATATTCGAGTTCATCCTGCTCGTCCCAAAAGGCGGATATACTCAGATTTGGGTTCGGAACTGTCCGTCCCTTGCGGCCTCGCCTTGGCCGTCGAGGCTCAGTTCTCACACCTGTTTCACCCACCGTCCTGCTCTGAGAGTTGCTCTGCGTTCTCATCAGTACAATAATATTGGTCGAAAGTGTATGGACTGAAGCCACCTTTAGGTTTGCTCTCGCGAAGTTTCTCAGCGGGTGTACCGCGCTCGCCGTTTTCATTTGCTGCTGGGCTCACTAGCATTTGTTGGGTGGCTTCAACATAAGGTCTTATGTATGGCATGGGAGATGGAGAAGCTACCCCCTCAACGTGTGGAATGGGTGGTGTGAACTGACCTCTCGGCGCCAGAGGTGGCTGACTCTGCAACTGGTGTTGCCTGGTAGTGAGTCCCTCACCTGAATGGGGCCTTTCATATTCACGAGATGATATGTTGGGTCGACTGGCCTTTCTTGAGGGCGGACGGGGTGCTAGGTGGTTAGGCATCTGTTGCCCGTGGTATCCTTGAATTCCAGGATACATTGGCACTTGCATGCCGTGATATGGGGCCACATAAGGCGAATGGAAGTATGGTGCTGGTGGGGGGTACGGCATCATTGGTGGGAGGGGAAAGAAAGGCATCGCCGGGTCAACTGGTGGAAACATCATATTCCCATGATGCTGTGGGGGAATTCCCATACTATAGAAGGGGTTTGTGTTGCTTTGCTGGACCGGAACTGGCATCACTGGCGTTGAGTTCCTGAGCGGCTGAGGTGTTTTAGGCGGCTGAGGCTGGGCATGGGTCGTCTTGGGAGCAACGCCATCATTCACGCCAGACTCATTCTTGTTGTGCTTAGGACGTGGATGATAAACAACAGGCTTGAGATAACCGGAGTCTTTCACGCTGTCTGAGTCTGAGTCTGAGTCCTGCTGACCCTGGCGATGATGCTTACTGTCAACCGTGCTGCTTCTCAGGGATACGCCGCCATTTCGAGAGGCAGGCAATGCAGAATCGATCTTGAGCCGAAAGACGGGAGTCTCATCACCAGCCTTTTTGGAGATGGAAGTAGTAGGACGAAGTGGTTGATCATCTGAACACGGGGATGTCGCGTGGTCTTGTGGAACATCACACCCAGTTTGCACCATCGCTGGACCGGAGCCATGAGAAGAAACATGCTTGCGAAGCTGCTGCTGCTCACTTTCTCTCTCGACTTTGTGCCCCATCTCCAAGGCCTGCTTTCTTGCTGCAAGCAGTGTGCTATGGTTTTCCTTCTCGTGCCGAGGCGTCGGCATTGATGGCGTGGCGAAACTGGGTTCGGGACTTGGGAACGGGGTGAAAGTAGCTGCACGCGGATTCATCATAGTGGAATCGAGCTCCTTTGTCCATTTGGTGTTGAGCGAAGGAAAGCTTGTCGCCGACAGGCCTAGGCTGTGAGGTGGTGGTTGTGGGAAGAAGTTGTGGTGTTGAAAGAGCCAAAGAGGAGGGACGTATGTCGGGCCAACAGGCTGAAATCCCGATGGGTTATCAGGTGATGAATCGAGATCTAGGTGATCAGATAATCCGTCGGTCATTTTCAGCAGAAAGTCATACCGTCTGTGCCAAAGCCGGGCATCACAAGCCAAGAGTTAATGATGTGGTTCAAGAGAGTGAGCGGCACTGGCAACAGTTAAGTAAGCACTTCCTCCCGGTGACTTTTCAACAAGGCCTTGGAAACCAGGAATACCCAGATGAAAAGAAATAAATTAGAACCCCCGAATCTATGAAGGAGAGGCCCAAGGAGTGAGTGAGGTGGGTGGTAGGCAAGGCCAGTAGGTTGGTGATGGTGAAAAGCACAGCAAGCACTGCAGTGAAAAAAAGATGTAGGAGAAAGGGAGTGCCCGAAAATCTGGGAGCAATTTTAAATTAAACAACAAGAGAGTCACTTAGGGCATGCCCGAACAGCTGATTTGACAACAATGGCATTCACGAATCTGGTTTTTTATGAACGACAACCCCGTCTGCCAGCTGGCAGACCTGACAGGCTTATTTTGCCCCCTTAATTCACCTTGACGGTGAGTATTATCTATGAGACTAATTTTTCAGGTCACTTAAAGAAACTTAACTACTGTTATTTTGCGAATAGTTCATATTGTATTAATTATTAAATTGGATAACATCAAGAGCGTCGATTTCCAGGGGTTGCACGCAACACCATCTGCCTCGAAGACGCCGCCGACGAATGAGCGAGATATTCTTTACGAAAGTTCCTTGAACGTTCTTTCAACTTTTCCAAGAAGTCCAGATTGCTATCACCTGTACTCTCAGGTTACAGAGTTTACTCGTCACAGGAGGCCTGTCGAGAAGTGTTTTTGGATAGTCTTCCGGACGACAGGCATCTGCTCCAACTCACCACCTTTGCCGAACTACTAGTATACTACAACTCTATCATGCAAAGACAATAAGGAACGGCCAACGGCTCTACAATTTTTGGCGCGAATGCATCCCTGACATCTCTCCTTGTGGTCGTGAATTCAAGGTCCCGATCAGATATAGGAGAGCACGTGACGAGTCACATGAGTCCGAAATCGCTGACAGCGGTCACCTTCAATGCGATTGCGCCATGAAGCACTTGAAACTGTATTATCGCCTTTGCTTACGGGTCCGAAGAGTTGTCGGGGTGGACTTCCTGCCCTAATATCATAACCCGTATGTGGTTAAATCCATTCAGGGCACCATCTCGGGCAGAAGCAGAATGGTTTTCCGTTGGCCTCACCTCTTCGTTTCCCGATCTCGGATCGGACGATGACAACCTAGCACAATCTCGGGCCTGCAACGCAGGTCCCAAGCCAGGATGCAAAGTCTTCTATGTTCCTAGAAACGATAGCTCTCAGAGGACTGAGGTGCTGGTTGCGGCAGATGGTCTGGAGTCCTCTGAAGACGCAGGGGACTTGAAGGACCAGGTTCTCGTATTCCAACATAGGGGCAAGTTTCATGCGATTGATCATGTGAGTCAGGTGTACCTATCACAAAAGCTGTGCTCCGATAGAACTGATGATTGCTTTGTCAGAAATGTCCCCATTCGTCATACCCTCTGTCACAAGGCACTCCTTTTGACATTGAGGACTTTGGGGTCGTTCTCAGCGCTGGACTGACATGTCCGAAGCATGGCTGGTCCTTTGACCTGTTTTCTGGAAGGTCAGATCGTGGGAACTACCAACTTCCAGTGTGGGAGGTTCAGCTGCGTGAGATTAAGAGCACAGTACCTCCCATATCGACCGACAAGACTGATAATGCTTTGGAGAGTCCGGATAAAGAGGTGTGGGTGAGGAGAAGACAAAGGATAGGTTAGATAGAGACTTGGCGGATTGGGCACCAAATATGCCAAGGTATTGGCAAAAGCAGGTAGGCGATTATGCATTTGTTGCAGCGAATTACTTGGGCACACATTGTCCTCAGCGCTCACCGAAACTGGCGGTGTCACCAAGCGATTAGTGGTTCAAGGGCAGGCTACATGCAGTGCACATATCACATGCAGGTAGCAGATATCAACGAGGCTCTATCATGAGGCTCTATGTACTCATAGGTAGTAGGTTTCACAGTTGAGGAGCGTTTTGCCAAGACTACTACTCACGAGTTATCAGCTTCTGCTATTGTTCTGCCAATAGCTGGTTGCAACGTCAGCCAGGCAGAAGATTCCTCCTCTCAAAGGTTCCATTGACGTGTTTGTTTGCTGAGACACTCGTTTGCGTTGGGCTGTGAGCCTTGCTGGGAAGGATTGCATAAGTTCTAGATGAGATCTTAACACCTTGACATAGGAGTTACCGGTTTTGGACAAGTCCCCGTCACACATCTCGAGTCTCTTGCTCCTAAGGGCATGATGGCACGAGGTAGGCTTATCTCTTGGCCCTACACGATTCTGTGAGGATTCAGGGTTATCACTGTCATGATGAGAAGTAGGTTACAGTTGCTATTACAGTTCGTGTATTTCGTCATCTTTACAGGCAAGGTAAAAACATACATTAGGGAGGACAATACATCCTTGAAACCTACGACACAAAATACCCGGCTTGGATTGTATCAGCGCTAATATCAACGATCTGTGTATACATCTACTCCGCTTCTGCTAGACTCTCCAGTTCTTGGCCAATGCTATAATGCCACTTCATCGCAGTAAACCCTCCCGTATATGGAAGCGTCGGCGGCAGAGTCAACACACTGTCGTCATCGAGCTTCTCCATCTCGGGTGCGTGAAATCTGTTTGACGCCGTGAGCAACAATTTAAAGACATAAGGACGCTTGCGGGACTTCTTCTCTCGGGCCAAGTTGAGCAACTGGTGAAACTCTTCGGCGTCGTCAGATGTCTCAGAGTTATCCAGGTAGAAGGGAAGGCCATTAATGATACAAAATACTGTCGTGTCTTTTGCCACTTGTGCCAACACGCGCGCAAAGCGCTTGAAGATCGCCTTCACGTTGTCATTACTGAATGTACCGAGGCTGACAGCCTTGGTCACATCCAGACTCTTGCAATGTGTGAGTAGCTGTACCAAGAGGCTATTGACGACTCCGCTTGGTGTCTCCCAACTGTGATCGTACGAGGCATGCTCGCTACAGAAGAAGTACAGCGGTACAATATCTAGTCTTTTGACACGCATCGGTTCGACGGGCGAGTGGATACTCACCAAGGCAAAAACCAGTCGGGAGCAGACAAATGTCAGTCCCGATCGTCGCTGCACGTTGGATACGTTGCCGTTCACAAGGAGTGTTGTCGACTTCTCAGCTTTTAGCCAGGTCTCTAGCTTGTGGGATTTGATGAGACACATGCTTCGTTCTTGGTTGTCTCGCGACAGAGTTGGCCCTAGGCTGAAGGTCGACGTGAGATCTACTCTAATGGCGTTTCGGTCATAGTCCAGTTGGGAGAGTAATTGTCGACGGTGCTTTTTGGGGGTTATGGCTGTGAATGGTTCAGCTTGTGCTGCGTTATGCCAATAGTTCCCCCCCCTTGATGGGTATTCCTTACCCGTGCCTTTTCCCCTGGAGGTTGCTATAGATAGACGCGTCTCTCGATCGTAGTCATCCTCTAGACTGTCCAGTGGTTTGCCTAGTGTTCTCATGTCAGTCCGAGGTCATTAAGCGGAGGGAGCATACTTATGGGATCAAAACTGACACATGAATGCGGCAAACTTCCGTATGTCGTCGCCACCCCGAAGAAGCTCCATTATGTTTGACTGCAAATTCGCTACCATCTGAACATTTCCGCCAAGTTCGCTCTGTTTCCGTTGGATCGCTTCCAACGTCTCAGCCATGAGTCCATTAACCCGGCTCTGTTCCCGCGACGCGAACAAAAACGCCCGTCTTATCTCCTGTATCCCGTCCATAGTCTCATTGTTATTGTGATCCATCCTGCGAAGTAGCTCCTTGTGACAGATGTCCGCCTCTTCATTGAAGGAATTTCTCCATTTTGTGACATCGTTGATCTTCCCAAGGAGATCTTCCTTGAAGGTTGCAGGCTGGAACATAGAAAGAACAGCCTTTTTTGCCTTCTTTAAAGGCTGTGCTTCGTCACTCAAATAATTTAAGATGTGCCCCAGAGCAGTTGGAATAGACGTATAAAAGGTCCCACTCAGCGATTTTAGTCTTTCAGACTCTTTAAAGACCCTCAGGACCCGTTGAGCGCTATTGATAATGGTAGGAATCCTCTCCAAAGCGTCTAAAGCTGTTTCGTGGACATACTTTAATCTAGCAGCGGCCTTTACGTCGTCAGTAAACAAATGAAGAATTTGATGGAGAGTTTGTTGACGGGTATTTGTACAATACCTTGAGAATGAGCTTCAAACCACCACAAACCACAGAGAGGTACTGACACTCGTTAGGCAGCATACCCAACCAGCCATCAACATCATCTTCTCTTTCGCCGAACTTTCTGTAAGCGAGGCCGAATTTGCCCCAGAAGATTTTCGAGTCCTTCTGTTTACAGATTTTGATGGACTCTTCCACCAGCAACTCGAGCTGCCTTACAGTATGCTCACCGTCAGGATCGATTCCTGTCCTATATTTGTCCTTTGCGGTGCTCTCGTACTGCCTCATAGCCTCTTTGAAGGTGCATTCTTCGGCCGTGACATCGTCGTTGCCCGAGACTCTTTATTGCTAGTCAGTGTACGACCTGATAGTTGCCGAAGGAAAGCAAAATGTCAATTCGCACAAATCCACTCCACCAAGGTAGTCGACCTACAGGGCAGTAGATGAGGAAGTTTCGTTATGAGCCTCGTCGGAAACTAGACTAGGACCTTCTGTTCGTAACGATGGATGAATGAAATGGTCAAGGGTCCGCTTAGGACTGGCTGCGTAGGTATTGGTAACGACGTTGATATACTGCTTGACGAGGACGCCCTCCTGCAACATATCACCGATGCCACTGCCGGAATCCTGATAGAGTGACATCGTCACTTACAACACGTTTGTTATCTGAGGGTGAAATATGCCAATTCAAATGGAAAATCGTCTTGAAAAAGGATGTTTCCTAAGATCTGGGCATAGGCAACATACAGCTTTTCGCCCGCTTGGGGGTCTCAAAAGCTGTCCGACCATTTCCCCGCCCCATCCTTTCGCGGCAAACCCGAATATTGTCAATAATTTGCCCGCCTTGACCTGATCTTTGGGGCATTGTATGAAGAGGAGGGTGGCAACTTTGGTTGTAGCCGTGCCACGATGGCATGCGAGTCAAGTAACATGCAGAATGGAACTTGGCTGCATATATACATGGACGTGGGACACATTGATGTGAGCCATTCATGAGACACCTCTACCTGCAGCCGAATTCCATGAAATGTGGCATTTGCCTATTGCTCCATGTGTTATATTATAATACAGATAATATGATTGTTGATGAGGTGGCGACATGCCAGGTGTACAAACGTCCGTATCTGCATCAACGGTTGATCAAAACAGCACCATCGATTGCAGTCACACACATGGCATAAAATGCTTGGACATAGCTGACTACATCCCCTAACCCCTATTCGCAAAGATCTGCATTATCTACGTCCTTTATCTACGTTACTTGCTGTTAGCTGCCAGTACACACCTAGAAACTGCTGAGTCTAGACGCGTCGCTTCGCCTGTTCAATCGTATTCTATGGGTAGCAAAGACACGTCTGTAGAGTTCCGTCTCACCAAAAGGGATAAAAATATCACCCACTCAATTTTTCCTATAAAAGGGTCGTGACAGCACTAGAATAACCTAGAGCAACATCGCTCTTCTCCCAGAGTCCGCCATCAACGCTCTATCCCGTGTTCTTCGAGGCGGCTTTTTAATCTATTCGTGTCTAAGGAATCAAGAGTCCTCCCCCCATTCTTTTGAGCCTATGCGCGGAAGTGAATAACCGCCATGCCAGTTTTTATACAGGCGTATTCCGAATTATTCCATGGAACCGACAAGGGGGGAGGTGTCCTAGATCCTGGCAACGGTCAAATCGGTAGGCTCTGCCTCAAACTCTCACCAAGCGAGACTATGTATGCTGAATCCTCCATTACAGTGCCAGTGGACGATGAATTGATCTCGAAATTAGAGGTTGTCCCACCTTCTGCTGCGGATCCATCTGTCAAGGAGGCGCCGGACGTTCTCGGAGACGATTCCAACACCCTAAACAATGACAACAACCAGGAGTCTGACGATTACCTTAGCCCGGCGGATTCTATCGATTCAGATGGCTCCGATGACAAGCGGATGCGCAAGAAGCTCAAGAACGCGGCTAGACTGAATAAGAGCAGCATGGAAGCAGCAGAGCGGAACTTCATCAGGGAGGATGGCATTATATACGTACATGATGACAAGTACCAGAATTTAGCATCCATGGTCACATAATGTCACATCTATGTCGGTTTATCAGCTACCGAGATGATTCGGAAGGCGGCGGGCTCAACACAAAGAGCACAACGCCTAAAACAGTCACAGCTGCCCTGTCGGATCAGGATCGTTAACAAACTAGTCCGCTCTGCGATGAGCAGTATAACTGGTGTGAATTGTGGTAACGACTATGCAGCACCCTTTTGAACGCTTGTGCTTTTCAAGCAACAACTACGACAACGCCATCAGTTGCAAGAGTTGGAGTTCAAGGAGACGAGCGGCAATTTTCCTGCACATCGCGCAGTGGTACGCGTGAAATCTCACCTACCGGGTCGGTATAGTGGCTCTCACAGCCTCGACGACGCACACATATTTGACCATGTGGACGAAGCTAGGATTTTGCTAGACGGTCTACGAGCCTTGATGCAGGTTCTTGACACGGACCTTCAGGACCTTATTGCGGCTGTCAAACGCTTGAACAGTTCAGACAACGACACGCCGAGGCTGCCTTTCTCGTATCTCTGGTACTTATTCAACCCTGGCCAGGAGATTGTGAGTTTGTATCCAAAGCCACAGGTTTACCGTGTACTGCAGGCCACAGGTGGTAGGAGGTCACTTGTTCCGAGGAAGTCTGACAACGGCGGCTCACACCGAACCGTCTCGGATCTGACTGTGGATTGTTTTTCTCTCGATTTCAATGGTAAAGAGTTCGGAGCAAAGCCTCGTGTCTTTCGCATTCAGCCGTATGATGATGTTGTGTCCATCACAAACCTTCCGGTCTATCCACTGGAATTCGCCGAGGAAGGTTTGAAAGAATTGCTCATTGAGAGAGGGCACAGATTCAAGGAATTCGCGACGGCGAGTCACCGAAGGTATAAAGGCCTCAGTCTCAAAGAAGGTGATAGATTTGATGTATTTGAAGAGGTTTGCTTGATCCCTTACACATTCTCCCGCTTCATGGATTGCCATACTTTGTTGATGAAGGGATGTGCTAAAATGATACCCCATGGATCGATAGCGACGTCATAGTCGACTTCCAACTGGCGTTTCAAAATGCTGAGGCGAATATATCGGCTCCCATATTTGGTATTGGTGTCATTCAGCACCCAACCGCAGAAGACGGAGAAGAAACGTGCGATAAGACCTGGAGTTACGACGACCCGGAGTTGTTAAAATTAAGGTGGCACAAATTCTCGCAAAGTACCGACCTGCTTTGGAATCAGCAGCCAGGCAGCCTGACACCAGAAAGCCATATACTTCTCCCCTATCGGGTATACGGATACGTGCTTCTGAACCGGAAGTGGTGTATGTATAGCAGTCTTCTCTTTACCAAGGAAGAATAACTTTCTTACTGGTCCATCTCAGTGCCGCTCGATATAGATCTGATCAAAAAGGTACCTGAAATTAGGCCTGGCGAAAACGATGGATCCCAGAAACTTGTGTTGCCCGATGGCCACAAGGATATTGTTCGCGCCTTAGTCAGTGCACATAGCCGTCAGATCACAGTTGTCGACAATCTCAAGACTGGAATTGTTAGGCGAAATTTTGATC
This sequence comes from Mycogone perniciosa, assembly GCA_025331125.1. Classification (NCBI taxonomy): domain Eukaryota; kingdom Fungi; phylum Ascomycota; class Sordariomycetes; order Hypocreales; family Hypocreaceae; genus Mycogone; species Mycogone perniciosa. The sequence goes on from JAOALB010000106.1 coordinate 120,072, forward strand.
TCGTCAAGGGCAAGGGGAGAGGCCTCATAATCCTGCTTCACGGGGCGCCGGGTGTAGGAAAGACTTCTACCGCTGAGTGCGTGGCTGCCAACGCCGGGCGACCGCTTCTCCCCATCACTTGTGGTGACCTAGGTGGTATCAATGCCAAGGAGGTGGAACAGAATCTCGAGAACTTCTTCGATCTCGCGAGGAAATGGGGTTGTGTGCTGCTCTTGGACGAAGCGGATGTGTTTTTGAATGCGCGTGACAAGGGTGACATTCGACAGATCAACCTCGTGTCTAGTAAGTCGCGACCACTATTGGCCATGGCCTTCATTAGATTGGCTTTTTCCCCTACACTGTTCGGTGTTCTAACCAGCCATTTATTAGTCTTCCTCCGAGCTCTCGAATACTATTCGGGCATCCTTATCCTAACCACCAACCGAGTCGGATCCTTTGACGAAGCTATCAGGTCTCGTGTCCACTGCGCCTTATACTATCCGCCGCTGGACCGGAATCAGAGCCTCAAGATATGGAAGATGAACTTGAATATACTAGATGAACGCAACAAGGGTTCAGACCCTGCGCTGCGTATTCGGTTCGACCGTGAGGAAATTGAAGAATTTGCTGAGGGGCATTGGGAATCCAGCAAAGAAGGAACCCGGTGGAATGGCCGGCAGATCAAGAACGCCTTTCACAAACTGCAACTGCACTGGCCGACTGGGATCACTTCCAAAGTACGGGAGGCAAGTTGTATTCGGAGGGGCCCTTACTCAGAAAGGCACACTTCAAGATCGTCGCCCAAGCCAGCTCTCACTTTGATGAGTATAGCCCGCTGTTTGTTGCTTAGGTATCTTGGAAATGAAGTGTGGTGGTTAGTCAAGCATAAGAGTTAGTAAGCATGTGAACCAAATACATTCCTCAAAGCGGTAAGTGACTATCTACGACAGCCTAATAGTTATTGCAAGAGGTCGAACTAGACGAAGCATTAAACGAAATAGTACTCCGTAGAATAGGAGGCATACACAGGAATGGTCAGAATAACTATTAATGCAAATCACAAAGTCTCTAGAAACGACTGGAGAATTAAAAGCCACCTATTGAACCTTTTTTTCAAGCACATGGTCTTAATGGCCTGGCTCACATGTTGAATGGGGATCAGAACAAGGTACTCCGTAACTACCTCTTCAGTATTAAATGTTACTTCTAATTTAGCGCCAACTCTGCCGGGGCCTCAAGTACCTCCAACGTACCCCACCTTTTGGGGTTCACCCCCCTGTTGGCAATTCATTTTCCCAACACGTCTCCGCGATATCCATCATCACCTCTCTCCCGCATTCTGCGCCCAAATCGCAGCATTCCGCGTCCAAAATGGCTCCCCAAACGACGCTCAAGCTGACGAACCGCTGTATGTATTTACTGGAGCTTCACGATGCTATATCCATAACTAACGAGCCACCTTTACAGCCCCGAAGCAGCCCATTAAGAAGCTTCCCCCCTCCATCGACCTGCCTGGCGATGCTACCATTGAGGATGTCAAGAAGCTCGTTGCGAAGCAATCCGGCATCAGCGACTTTAACAGAATCGGTCTCTTCGACCCGGCTACCAAGAAGACGCTCAAGAACCGCCATGGTCTAATCACCGACGAAACAGCCGTTGTCGAAGCCGGTGAAGTCCTCGTCAAGGACCTCGGTACGTTTCAAACCCCCCTCTCTCGTCCTTCTGGCATTCGCTAACCAACCGCCATCAGGCCTGCAAATCGCCTGGAGAACCGTCTTCCTCGTTGAATACTTCGGCCCCATCCTCGTCCATGGCGCCGCCATCGCCGCCCGCCCATACCTCTACAAAGGCGGCGACGCATCCATGTCCCCCTCCCAATGGCTCAGCTTCGGCATGATCGTGGCGCACTTCGTCAAGCGCGAGCTCGAGACGCTCTTCGTGCACAAGTTCTCCGCCAATACCATGCCCGCCAGGAATATCTTCAAGAACAGCTTCTTCTACTGGGCCTTCTCCGGGCTGCTGTGCGCGTACTCCATCTACAGCCCCTGGTCGCTGGCTGCCCGCGCGGATCAGCCCCTTGTTGATGCCGTCGGCACTGCGCTGTACCTGTTTGGAGAGATTAGCAATGCTTTGGTGCACTTGCACCTCTCGAGCCTGCGGTCGAATGGTGGTACCGAGCGCAAGATTCCCCAGGGCTACGGCTTCTCTCTTGTTACGTGCCCCAACTACATGTTCGAGGTGCTGTCGTGGGTTGGCATCATCACTGCTAGCCGTGACTGGTCAGTGGTGTTGTTCATTACTCTGGGTGTTGGTCAGATGTATGTCTGGGCCAAGGGCAAGGAGCGTGCGTATCGTCAGGAGTTCGGCGACAAGTACAAGAAGAAGCGCTTTGTCATGCTTCCTGGACTGCTGTAAACACCAGGCCGCGATGTCTCTTCGGCAAACCAAAAAGGGGTGGGCGGGCATTTCATCAAAGGAATACACACGTCTTGGGAGGAGGATGGCTTAGACCATGTACCTAAACAAACAAATAATCCAAACATCAGACAACCTATCCCCATCGGTACGCCGTGAACTATTCATCTTCCGTATCGTCGTTACAAGTTCATGAATCGTCAGCCGTAACCCATACCTTTTTTTGTTTCAAGTTCAAGAGGCCGTCGATGCCGTCTCTGAGCCCTTTGCGTCCGTCAAGCTCCGACTCGCATCTGACCACGTACTTGGAACCGCATCACCATCCAGCATCATATCCACATCCACAACCTCCCTCCCCTTTCCTTTACCCTCTCCGTCTTTGCTCCCATCATCCTCACCCCCTTCCTCTCCCATCCCCTCCTCCTCCTCATCACCCCTATACTCACACTCGCTACAACTACAACTACACGTCCCCCCCTCATCCTCGTCATCCGTCCCGCCATTCGCCAACCTCACTGTCTCCTCCAGCACCAAAAACCCCCTCTCCAAAACCTCCGCCCAATTCTGCACATTGCCCAGCTCCTTGACCTTGCGCGCCGCCCGATCCGCCTCCTTGGCCAGCCTCTCCCTCTCCCCCCGCAGCCCCTCCGTCGCGCGCACCACGTCCCTCTCCTGCTTCTCCAGCGCCGCGGCGTTGCCGTGCAGGATCGATGCGCGCGTCTGTAGCTCTGAGTCGAGCATGTTGCCGATTGAGGCGACCACTGCGGCGCGCGCTTCGGCGATGTGGCGCTGCGTCTCGGGAGAAGGGAGCGTGGGCTGGAGAGCGCCCGCGGAGGAGGAGGCAGCAGCGGGCGTGGAGAGGGATGTTGTAGGAGGAGAAGTGGCGTGGGTGAGGCGTCGAGGGGATGTTGAGGAACCAGTAGTGGTGGTAGAAGTAGTGGTGGTTGTTGTAGGTTTCCTTCGAGGACCTGTGGATGACGATGTTGCGGTAGACATGACGATTGCAGCTTACATGTATTCTCTTTTTTTCTTGAGGGCTCATTCGTCAATTGTGATAGTGCAAGGATGAAATAGGGATGTGATTCTTGGCTGCCTCGAGTGTTAAAAGGGAAAAGAGTGTATGGCTGCTGTGGTTGGCCTCATGGCTTGACATGCATCTGCAAGAGGTGGTGTGGGGTGCATATAGCTGCATGTGAACAAACGACCTATCACTCGCTGATCTGCTAGTCTGTTATATACGGGTAGTAATAGTGGTAGTAGATAGAGCAAAACCCACACTGCATTCTCCGATAATATATATGTTCATATTCTAAGCCCTATCGGTTTCTACTTGCCAGTCGTTCATATACCATTACATCGCCCTGCAACGCTAGCATACATCTACTATTTTGCTGTCCATGATGCCAAACCCGTAGTGAAGCGATCCTCTCCTCCGCCGCCATCTCAGGACAAACATCATGTCCCTCATCACGTATAATCAAACATAAAATCCCTGCGCCAACAACCAGAACAGATGGTCAGTCTCTTGTCGATCTGTACTTGAGCACAACGCATCTTTTTCTTTCCTTCCCTGAAATCTTTCCCTTCAATGCCGTCGTGGCTGCAATAATAACAAAGACCATAACTCCAAGGCTATGCGAGAAAACGGAACGAACGTGACAGTGTCCATGGCACACCCAACATTTTGTTCAAAAACAGCGAGCATCCGTGAAATCCATTCGAGTACATGCTATGCAAGAAGCCATTCGCCAGCTTACACTTCTTTGGCGAAATCCAAGTGAAAAATAAACACCTCATAGGCGGAGAGCGCATTAAAGAGCTACTTTCCCGCCATTGAGGCGAAATGGTGCAGGACCTAGCTGAACGCTAGGACTGAAAGTCGAAGACGGCGTTGCAACGCCGTCTGAAGACATGGATGAAATAGAGGATAAAGAGTTAAACCCAGAATGACCTCTGGTCATGGTTCCAGCGCGAGACATGGAAATACCTGGATTCGCCATGAGCGTCTCCGCACGATCAAAAACATTGCCGTGGAATACCGCCGCAAAAGACCCAGTCTGCGGCGTGGCAACTGTAGCCTGCATCGCAGGTCCTAGAGCTGCACTCTGTGGCGTTATTGGCACTTGGGTCGGCGAGAGAACATTTTGTCCATAAGAGCCCGGCGAGGCTCCCCCTGACCCGGATGGTCGAAATAGGTGGTGCCATGGAGACTGCAAGATCGTATTGTGTGTCTCCTTCATACTTTGATGAATCGGCCTCAATCGAACCCTAGTGTCTGGAGGCAGCGGAATTGTGTTGATCTCAGCCTTGATCTTATGAGCCAGTCTGGTCCAAGAAGCGATGAAATTGCTACAAAGATTCCAAAAGGGTGTCTGGGATCTGATACCAGGATCCTTCAACTTGATAAGAGATAAGCGGTTCAAGACCTCTGTCTGCTGGATGGTATCGTTGCACAAGGCAATGAGACCTCTCCAGTCCCGTAGCAGAGCGACTGGAGCACGCTGCTGCGTCGCGTTTTTCATCCCGCCCGTTAGTTGAGCGCTGAAGTTGGGCAAAATGCGCCAGACAACATCTGTTGACTGTTGCAGAGACAAGTATATCCTGTCAAACTGGGCATCTTCATCAGAGAAATCGGAGTTGATATCACGGTTGACGGGCTGTGGAAGCGACTCATTGGTACGAGGCAGTGATGTGAGTCTGGCAGTGCGACCAGAGCCATTCGGGTAAGGAACAGCTATGTCAGTTGCCACCCTCAAGTTGCTTGGGTTATGCAAAATGGTACCGTTGCGACTTTGTGAGCTGACAGGTTTGTGACCTGCGGAGGCTGCACTTGACGCTTCTCGGAAGTATGGCTTGATAGTGTCATTATTATCCGACGCGTCATGGCTAATGGGTCGAGGCTTCTTGTTTTCGGAGGAAACAGATGAAAGGGTAACACGAAGCTCCATGATACTGTTATAAATCAACATCAGGAGAGTCCGAATATATCGGGCGTCCCCATTGTTAACAAACGTATCGATGTTGTCGGCCAAGAGAGTGCAGACGTGTCCGTACGCGCCTACTAGTGTTTGGCAAGCCCGATGAACATTCGCGTTGTCTCTAGACGGCTGCTCGCTGCCCTCAGCCAGTGCCATGTCATGCTTTTGGATTTCCTGTTCTAGTTCTTCGACATGTGAGTTAGTGTTGTAGAACACGATTTCAAGACTGGATCTTTTCGCGGCTCCGTCGTTCGTCAGCGTCATAAGCATTTGAATCATAGGGTGAATCTGAAACACAGAGTAGAGAATGCCTTTGGCAGCTTCAATGACGGGGTCAAAAAACTTCGACTCCCGCCGGCGCTCGGGGAGGACTGAGAGTCGCCGCACGTAGACTGGTCGTTGTAATGAGGATTCAGTAGTGGGTGTCGCAGGACTCTTGGCAGTGACCGGGGTGCCTTGCATGGCAGAACCGTGACTCAATCCCCGGTAGTGGCTGAAACGGTTATTCGCCTCAATCTCATCCAAAGTGCCTAGGTCGGATGTGGTCTTCTTTGCTAGCATGCCCATGCGGCGCTGACGGCTATCTGGCCTGTCGGAACGTAGCAGGGTCTCGGAATTGCTGCGACCACGTTCACTGACATTTCCTATGGTCAAAGGCAAAACTCCTGGACGGCGGGTGGCTGTGTTCTGCTGAGATAGACCCCGATAATGTGATCTTGTCGGAATTGGAGGAGGGCGTGATCCAAGACTAGGGGATCGTATGTCGGGTACATCAGAGCCATTGACCTTGATGGGGAATCGGCCACTGGCCGCACGTTTCAGCGGAAACCGGGGTGTGTCGGCACCTTCGCTTGATTCGTCGCCGGTACCCTCAGCTTCCCGTCCATTGATGGCGTGTTGCTTCAAAAACTTCTTGATATGGGCGGTGATCGTCATTTCGTTGACTTCGCTCTCCCTCGAGATGCCTTCGTTCGGAGGACTTGATGATTGGGCCTGCAAAGCGTCTCTCGGTGGGAAGCTTATGGGGTTTCCTTCAAATTTGAGAACCTGAAGGGAAACCATGTCGGCCAGGCAAAGGGGGAGCTCTCGAATCTGATTCTTGGGTATTGACAAAACCTTCAAAGATGAAAGCCTTACGATATCGGGCGGCAATACGCGAAGCTGATTCCGGCCGAGGTCAAGAATCTCTAGAGATTTCAACTCGCAAAGCTGTCAATTTGTTAGATGCAACGCGCTCAACGGGATAAAGCGTAGGATATGACCGCACAGGCATTGGAAATTCCTTGATCTGGTTGCCCCGGATATTGAGGTATCGCAGCGAGGCACATTCGGCGAAGCGGGCTGGCAAGGAGGAAAGCTGGTTGTGTGATAAGGCAAGACTATTGTTGATCATGCTGTGTCAGCAACAGGATCAGGCTTTCATCCATCAATCAACTCCTGTAACTCACCGTTCCAATTCCGTCTTGAATATGTCGACCACCTCTTCTGGTAGTTTCTGTATGCCCTTGCGACTCAAATCAATGGTCACGCCGGCCTTCAGGCCGGGCCCAACCTCAACGGCCTGGCTTTCGCTCTCAAGGGCATTTAGCATCGAGTCGCGGGCGAGGCTAATGACTTGGGCAGCCGTCAGTACGCTCGAGGCTGACAGGCTTCCGCCAGGCGTGCCATTCCGAACATTGGGAATTGGCGGTAGTGGCATCGGTGGTGGTGGTGAGGGACCGTTGACCGTGGCTGCAGAGTTGAGAAGGGGACGACGTCCTTGGGCTGGGTTCTCCGGCAAACCCCTGAGGGCGTTTTGAGCAGACTGAGCAGCGACGGCTAGGGAACCTGCACCAGCAGCACCACCAAGACCTGCGCCGATGCCAGCAGCAGCAGGCGTTCGGTCTGGTCGCTCCATGGCGATGGAGAGGGGCGAGTCGTATCAACTCTCTTCTTGACACGCGGGCGTGATGGAGGACGAGCAAGGTCAAAAGTTGAATCGGGAAATCGGAGTCAGGTCAAGGTGCAAAATGTTTCAGAGACCCCCTCGTACCCTTGGGCAAGGGCCCTGGGAGTCTCGCGCCAGAAAACCCGGGGAACTGTTTAGGCGGACAGGGGCTGCGACAGATTGGTAAGCGAGGCACGTGAGGTCATCGTGATCGGAGCGTCGCCGGGGCTTTTAGGAGGATTGGAGCATTTGGCTTGGGAGGGGAAACGGATTCAGAGAAGCTGGCGCCAAAGGCCGTTCGACGTTGTTAACTTGAGGTTCGTAGATGGAGGTTTTCTTTGGGGGGTTGAAGCAGCAGTCCCCTGGCCTGGAGTTTCGAGCCCCTGAAACACTAGCGGAACGCCCCAGCGGTGGGCGGGTGAATACAGTGCGAGGATCAAGTTGTGGCTGGTCAACAGCTCTCTCAGCAAACGCCGTTGGCCACTGAAGGCCCGGGACCAGAAGCGTCACACAGTGCGGTTGAATAATGTGGCTTGCAATGGGTCATACGAGAACGCCTTCCGTGCTCTGCCACTGGACTGACTGGCTCAGTTCAGTTCCGTTTCTCTCGGTGAAACAAACTGACCACTTGCATCTAAGATGTCCCATGTCTTCCTTTCGAAAGGGTCCAGCATATGCACTCCGTAAAACAGTACAAACATTGTTCTTTTGAATGCTCATGCAGACGGATGGCTGTACGAAGTACGAAGTACGAGTACATGTATATATGTAATAAATCGTACGAGCACATACGAGTGCTATTGCCATTTCATCAAATGCATGGCATGGATCTCGAATGTCCAGGAGAACTATTAATACCCGGCACTACCAGATTAGATTAGTTGTAGGATTAATAAGGTACCGGCCCCTATTATTACTTACCATGAACTGGTCAACAGAGAGCCCCCAAAGGCCTGGTTCGTAACTACGGAACAGCACCTCCGTACAATTTACCAATGCACCGTCACCGTCGCTTCCGAAGAACCGGATCCATGGATCTCGCATCAAAGGCGGGGCGATTAATATTAGACGCGATGAAAGCTAGCACTACTCTCACTAAAACATCTGATTTCATCATGTACGAGTGGTATACACTTTTGGCGTTGTGTCAATGCCTGTCATCCAGGCAGTTTGGCGCCTCACAGTCATCACCCGCGGCAATAGAATGGCGCTACCAGATGTGGGGAAAAGCAGCTGGATAGCCTCAGTGGATGAAACCCGTCATAACTCACAACTTCCCCTGCAAAGCACTAGGCTCTCTGTTCTAGTACTAGTATCCGTCCTGTCACAACTTCAATTTCATGAGAGAAGAGACAACACCAGTCCCAGTACTCCGTACTCCGTACTCGTACGCGTCTTCGAAAATGATTACAGGTCCAAGTTCTTACTCATATGTTCCAATAATATCATACCGCCCTGCTGAGGCCGCTACTGCCACCCGTTAATTCCGCTTCTCAGCCTCTCTCCCCTTCATTCATCCATTCATTAGACCAAAAACACACAACTCCGGCACAGCATCTGCCTTCGCCATGCCGAACCCCCTGCAGCGGACAAACTCATGCACAGATATCGGATTTACTCTTCGGAGGCAATTCCATAAAGACGATTTCCGGTAAGTGCCGTTTCTTTTTCTGCCATTCGTTGCTTTTCTTCCTGAGGACCCTGACGTAAGAATCCTTATGTCAGTCAGCCTTGAGCACATTTGACTAACACACTCGTAATCATCACAAGGCCCCATCAACGTGAGATCATAGAGGTAGCATTAAGTGGCCATGATGTCTACGTTCAGGCAGCCACATCCTTTGGCAAGAGCCTGTGCTTTCAGCTTCCCGCCGTGATCGATCAAGGCAGTGAGTAGGGCCAGTGAACCTTGCTCCACAGGGTAGACAGCTAATGGGCTCTTTTCTTTCAGTCACAATTGTCGTTTCGCCATTGCTGAGTTTGATGGTAGCCATTTCCTGCTTTTGGTCCCTTCAATGGTGCTGATACGCCGCAGATCAATCAGGTAGAGGCCTTGAGGGCATCGGGAATCGACGCCAGTTCTCTAAACAGCAACACGCCATACAATGAGCGGGATCGCATCCAGCGTGACCTTGAAACAGGGCACCCGAGGACCAGGCTCCTCTACGTCACCCCTGAGTTGTGCTCCGGATCTCGATTCCGAGAGCGTCTGCAGGTCGTGCACAAACAGAAAGAGTTGGCACGGATCGCCATTGATGAAGCCCATTGTATATCGGAGTGGGGCCATGATTTCCGCAAAGACTTCCAGCGACTGTCGTGGTTCAGGGAAACGTTCCCTGAAGTACCAATTATGTGCCTTACGGCAACTGCAAACCCCCAAGTCCGACAGGACATACTCAGGGTCTTGCGCCTGGATGCTACACCGGATAGAATAAAGACGTTTCTTATGAGCCCACAACGGAGCAACCTCCATTTGGAAATCAGATACACGAAGGATGAGGATGACAACCGTCTTTCCGACTTTCTGCGATGGATTCGTGGAGTTTATGGCCGTAGACGCACCGAGCCGCGAAAGTCCGAGCTGTTGCTACATGGTGAGAGAGCCGAAAACGTTTCAGGCATCATCTATACGATCTCTCGCGATGAATGTGAGTCCCTGTCAGCTGCTCTTCGAGACGAAGGCATTGGTGCTCGGCCATTCCATGCCAAGCTGTCCAAGGACCTCAAGGAGGATACCTTGGCTCGGTGGATAAACAACGAACCTGGATACGATATAATCGTAGCCACAACCGCGTTTGGAATGGGAATAGATAAGAACAACGTCCGGTTCGTCGTCCACTGGCGGCTCCCAAAGTCATTTGAGGGCTATTACCAGGAAGCCGGACGAGCAGGACGAGATGGCAACGCCAGCTACTGCTTTCTTTACTACAGCCGTGAGGACCTAGAACGGGTATCGAGAATGGTCAAGGGCGACTCGAGAGAGGAGTCGAGCTACGATGCGCGAATGCGCAGTCTCCAGGCGCTAGCGCTTTACTGTGAGAATGTTGGCTCCTGTAGACATGCTGCCATCTGCAAATACTTTGGCGAGGCGACGACGCCTGAGTGTGACTTTGCATGTGATTGGCACAAGGATGCTGAAGATTTAGAGATGAGATTTATGAGAGGGTTAGCGAGCGAGGAGTGGGTGAGCACACAGGCTATGCAGGGGACGTATGATGGCTATATGGACGATTATTAAAGGGGGTAATCCGGAGGCATCGCATCTTAATAGAGATACTTCCAAGAAATTTAGCTTAAAACAATCTCTGCCTATACAGTTCCTTTAATGGACAGTGCAATGTTCAGGCCATCGAATGTCACCAGGTCAAGTAGTAACATCGCATATTCTGATTCGAGGCACACAAAGAATTTTATGCCTGGTTTTTTTTACTTCTCGAAATGTATACAACGATAGTAGTACCGGCATTCTGAGAGACGAGAATATATTCGTGTGTACGGAGTATAAGCTTCCTTTTTTCTCAACAGATTCGCAACCGAGATGATCATAATGGCGTTGTTGAAAAGCAAGACTTCAGGGAATGGCTGATCCAACAGCTTCTTCATTAACTCTCATAGAGCGTACATCCTACGGAATAATATCTACGTGTTTCACAGAATGTGCATTACCCGTGGGCTTGAATCTCAGATCACAACCGAGTTATGTTCGCATCTATCAACAAGAGTGAAGCAGCTTTTCTATCCTCGCGATTCTAAAGGAACGCTAATCAGACAAATCAGTGCTTCTTAGTCACTTTCTGACTCTTCTTCTTCTCAGCAATAATGCCATCAATCCTCCACCACGCCGTCGCGCCCTCAATGAAAACACTCGCCTCCCACTGCCACCATACTAAAGACCACCTCGGAACTCCATGTCTCTGCATCCGCCTTTTATCAAACATCACCGCCTCCGTCAGATGAATTGCCACCACCGGCACGAAGATGGCCTTCACAATCCACGTGAACCACGTCGGGCCCCCCGGAAACACCGCCGTCACCGCATCCCAAAGCATACTGCCTGGCTCAACCCAGGGCAGACTCGCCAGACAAGCAAAATAGAATGACACCGCCCCAAAAAAAACACAGTCGAATCCCCGTGGCGCCGCATACGACGTGATGTAAATGTCACTGACGCCGAGGGCCTCCTGCGCGGCAGTGTCCATGGCGATGACGCGCGCCTTGACATCCGCCCAGGAGGTGAGCGGAGGCGAGAAGGGGACGTCGTAGTCGACGCCGTTGGCACGGATGAGCATGTCCTTGAGAGTTAGATCTCGGAGAGAAGGGGAGGACGTTGCGGCGCGGGTGGAAAGGCCAGTATAGTGGCGGAGATAGTGGCCAAGTGCGCGTGTGTGGTTTTGGTTCATGTATGAGATGATGAAGTTTTTACGCTCCTCATCGGAGGGACCAGCGGCAGAGGTGGCCATGATGATGGTCTTGTGCGCGGCCAGAAATTCACTGGAGTTAGGTTACAGATTGAGATCTGAAAGATCAATATGAGTTGAAAGAGCGAGTGAGTGAGTGAAAGGTTGAGGACACGAGGCCGAGAGGTGGAGTCTAACCCTACTCGAGATGCACAGATCATGGAATGCTACGTACTTCATACTACCTACCAACAAATTGGTCACTATTAACCATTGATCGCTTGACGTGATTTTCAACAAAGGCCCATTAAGTGATTAACACCAACATCAGGTTTTAATTTGGCTTCATTTGAGCTCATGTCTCCCGTTGCTGTTTTCCTTCATACAGCTTATGGAGGTTGAAAACTCTATTGATCCTTCAAATTTGCGGCTCTATCCGACATTAGTAGCATCTACGATCAAGCATCGAAAAAGAGCATAAAAGGAAAAAACCTTAAATTCCTACTTACCTCGAATGGTTAACAGAACCATTTACAGTCATTTCAGGAAGATAATGGTCACTCTTTACTACCATTTAATGCCTTTGTACATCGGAGCCAAAGTTCTGTGTGATGCATCTTGACCTAACCTATACAAGAGCGGTTCAAAACCCATAGTTGTCAAGACAAGCTAACAGCAAGTAAAAATTGTAATAACGTATCATAGGGCGTCCTAAGATCTAGTTTTATGGGAGGTTAAAGGGTAAACATGACCGTTGTTTAATTAACGTTTGTATGTGTGAGCAAACATTTGCCTCACCATGCCCTGGTTCAATCACTAGACCGCAACATCTTCCTTCATGTTGACATATGCAAAGACGAAAAAGAACACAGATTTGAGCTCATGCACCACACTCAAATATCTATATCAAGCTGACAATCCCATTTTTGTCTCATACTAGTATGGGCGAGAGAGCCCAGCATGCGAAAACCGTCGCACCATAATGTCAAAGCGAACAGTACAGAGTAAATATATGTCCCCATCACGTACATACGGCTATACGACCTGCAGATGGCGATTTTAGTCGCTGTTATACCCACACCGAAATACCTCAAATTGGCCATGGAAGGCAGGCATGCCATCCACATATGCCCTAGCAAGTGCATTGCGCATCGGAGTTTTGAGCCGTTCTGAGCAAAGTGGGAACGTTAAGCACATGGAAACCGAGTACGAGGCCGTATTAACGGATCCGATGGGCCTCATAATACTACATAGCCTTTGTCAAATATGCTTGGCAGGATATGGGAAAAGCTTGATGAAGACACCAAGTTCCGTCTTGCCATTTTTTGCACTCATAATTCTCAAGGATAGAGAGACGAATAAAGGGGGGGAATAAACCAACTTCAGAGCCAGTCCTCTAGCACCCAAAGTGTAAGAAGTCTGTTTGATATACCTCAACCCTAGAAGATAGGTAGTTTCAAGCTTCGCATCAGGTCGTGAGCCCAATTCAGATGACCGCAACCAACCTAGTCCCGGTGCGACGTCGGCGACACACCGAGTGGACATCTCCACGGTGAGGGATCCGGGTCCTCTATTTGTGGAAGCCGATACTATTTCTTCCAGATTTTGTTTGTCGTCTCCTCTTACTAGGCAAAATCGTTGGTCTGGATTCGAGTACGGAGTAGTATTGATCGACCGGCATCGGCCACCCGGACTTTGGGGCCCCACAGATTCCCCGGCCAGTGACTCAAAAGGGTGCTCGTTTTGATAACAGGATAATAAGCTCATAGTATGTAGCGGGAATAATCAATGGGGTCGAGTTGATATAAGGCTCCGGCGTCTACCGGATTTTCATACTCGATACTCCGTGCTCCGTACTCCGTACTTGGCACAAAATTGACCCGCCGTGGCTCAGATGAGCGAATGCAGGGATAGTCGTCTCTAGCATCACACATCCAACTGTAACGAGGTGTGTGAATCTCGCTGATGGTTTCACTCGCTTGTGTGAACATGGCTGTTAGCAGACACCTTTCTCGGGCACTTCCGCAACTATGTCTTGCGATATATAGGCAAATATGATAGTCGTGCCATCAAGCAATTGAACAGCGAGTTGCGCTTGATTCAAGATGGTGTGTAACTGAAGTGGGTTTGACTTGTAACCTTGCGCCTTTAATGAGGTAAAATTGGCTGGGTGCTTTTGGAAGCGACGGCTGCGGACCATTTTTATTCTTCAGCTGCCCAGCTTGGCAATCGTTGTCCGGGGTCGGGATGAATATAACCACGGCAAAAGCCGTGTTTGAGGATATCATGAGCGTGGTATTGCTGTATCACGCGCTGACCAGTATCAACACTGCATCTTGAGTAGGTTGCGACAGTGTCGTCATCATCGACGTGTCCTGAAATCGCGATCCAGTGTATAAGAAGTGAGTCACTCGCTAGCTGAAAACAAGGTGGTAGTCTTTCAGCCATCTTCGTTTCCATTACGTCTAAAGCAGACGAAAAGGCCGAACATCGAAGAAACTGTCGATCAAGTTCATGCTGGATGCACATCAGTTTTGGTGTCCTGCTCGCGCTTCGCGTTTTTCTAACCCTCGGAATTCCGAGGGCTTGGACAGGTGGGACAGGGAAATGAGCAATATCTGCTGAATAAGCCGCCGACGCCTTCCTGTTTAGGTGTGGTAGGGTGGTACCTCGGAGTTCTGCTCGGATTTCAAATTTTCCACACACATTCCACAAATCTTTCGCCTTCGCTTATCAGATCAGATTGATAAAGATTCATATTTGCGCCTCCAAAGGACCCCTCACGCAGCTCATTGCGCCTCGCATTTCCTTTTCGATTTGCGCCCGTTGTCGTAACTCCGACCCATTTTCGCAAATGCCAGACCGCAGCGAAAGCCCGGAATCCGACGAGGGTTCGGGATCTCGAAATGACTCTGAGCAACCGCCCGCGCGCAAGAGACAACGCGTGAGGCTCAGTTGTCTTGAGTGCCGCCGCCGCAAGCTGTCGTGTGACCGAGGCTTCCCCTGCGAGCGTTGCATCAAGAGCGGCACCCCTGATCGCTGCAGCTATGAGTCGCGCAACGGCGAAGTAGTCAATGCCTCTTCCGGCATTCCGCCAGCGTTTGCGCAGCTCGATTCACGACGGTTCGGGATTGTTGATGCTGTCTCGGGCTTCTCACCTAGAGACTCTGATGTCGTCCGCCAGGACCATGACCGCATCCGCAAGCTGGAGCTGGAGATAGCTCAGCTGAAGAACTTACTCACGCGACCCGGGGCGACGTCATCGTCGCTTGATGGGAGCACCATAGCCGGCACCAACTCGCCGTCGACGCAAAAGGATGAGACGCTGGTAGACGGTGAGGCAAGGCCTCGGCCTGAGGAGCAAGAGATCATTGAGAAGAGCGGCATGGCAGGAGAAAATGGCGAGCTGCGCTTCTTCCGCGGCAAGGGCTTCCGCACCCGTTATTTCGGACCCCATAATGCTAGTATGGCATTTGTCGAATTGACGGGCCTCTGCCCTTTTATGAGAGAGACGGCGGATGAATGGCTGCGCCCTGTGATACTACACGACCGCAAGGATCGCAAGCGCCGTCAAGAGGATCGCGAGTCCATGTTTGACCTGGCGGATCCCGAGCTTGAGGCACTGCTCCCGACGAGGGAGGAGACTGATGCCTTGATATCAATCTACTTGGATCAGTTTGAGCAAGTTCACCGTATTGTACACATCCCGACGTTCCGGAAGGAGTATGCCGAGTACTGGAAGCCCGGGAGTAAGCAGCGATATGCCGCTTTTACGGCGCTGGTCCTATCCATGATGGCCGTGGCCAGTTGCGTTCATACCCACGAGTCGCTGAAGTTTATCGGCATGATGTCGAATGCTCGATATTGGGCAGAGAAGTGGATATGGGCATGCGATGCTTGGTCGGCAAAGCAGAGTCAGAAGCATCGGCGACTCATCCATTACCAGGTAGCTTGCTTGCTTTATCTCGGCAAGCGCGTCAACACCATTAAGAAGAAGCGATTCTGGACTAGCTCTGGCGCACTGATTCAGGATGGCATCGCTGTAGGACTACATCGCGAGCCGAGTCACATGGGCGGGAAGATTACGGTCTACAATCAGGAGATGCGGCGGAGGATCTGGGCAACGGTGCAGGAGTTTGACATGCAAGCTTCGTTTGATCATGGGCTACCGACGTTGGTAAGCCAACTCCATTATGACACCAACCCACCTCGGAATTTGGACGATGAAGACTTTGACGAGAACACAACGGTGTTGCCATCGTCCAAGCCAGCCAAGGAGTATACCTTTTCATCGTTCCAGAATCTGGCTCGGCAGAGTTTGCCCTTGCGCCTTGAGCTAAGCCGGCTTCTGACCGGGCCACTGTCAGAAATAGACTATGATCAGGTCATTCGATATACGAATGATCTGACACACGAGATTGATGCTCTACCATCCTGGGATATGAATCCCGAAAACAACAACAACACCAAAAAGAACCCGCTCATTGCCTACACTTTGCTCCACGTCCAGCTGAGGCAATACATCATCCCCCTTCACCAACCCTACCTCAAACTGCGTAAGCAGAACTCCAAGTATCAATACTCGGAAATCATTTACTACAACGCCGCTCGAGACATTGTCCTTCTCCACGACAAACTCTACGAGCAAGGCATCCGCGCACTGAACTTCCTCCGCGAGGACGCCCTCACTACGGCCATCAATCTATGCAGCGTCACGATGCTTCAGCCTCGTGGGTCGACCAATATGATCATGATCAACTCCCACCACACGTTGAAGCTCATCGAGAAGTGCATCGCGATGAAGGAGGATCGACTACTCCGGTGTGGCAACAACGAGCCCTGGGGCTACTCTATCATGTGCGCCGCTCTGGGTCTCCTTGAGGCACACCTGGGCACAAAGACCGCCGAGGTGGCCAAGTCCACGTCGGCGGAGAGATTCGTCAATCTCCACTATAAGCTCCTGGCGAATCAAGAGCCCCCAGTAGCAACGGTGCCGATGCCGGGAACTCCTATCGGTGCCGCTTCTGGCCCTACTCTTCCGGGGCCAGGTGTTGGACCCGCACCTGGCCTGGATATTGATAGACCAAAGGTAAGCAGGAAGTGTATAACCAACTACTCGAGCGTATCTAACAAGCGTTATCAGTCCGTGACACCATTCACATTCGCACCATCAATCCCGTCAGTGTCCGTTGACCCATCAACACAGCCATGGGTTATAGGGGCAGGAGACCAAACCCAGCCTTTCAACCTCGACCCGAGCTTGGAGCTCTTGGGTCTCAACCTGAACGAGCTCTGGGGCGAATCGTGGGAGTTGGGCTGAAAAAAAAATAGATAAGAAGGTGACAGCAGCGGCAAGAGAGCTAGAGGGCAACCCCTATTTTGTGTTTTTTTTCCCCTTTCATCTGACGACTCTACTTGCTTCTGTACCTTATGCGGATGGCGTTTAAATGTACATTATAGAGATACCACGCTGGCCTTCACGACTCCTATGATGTTTCAAGCAAGAGATTATGACGTATGACGTATGCCCACACAGCGCTTTGCACGTTTATTGTGACTTGGACAGAGCAGAGGAGTTGCGGGGTCTCTTCGGATTGGTAGAGAGACGCATACCCCGCCTCCAATAGTGCTGCCAAGTGCGTGTCTTAAATCTCATAGAAAGCCCCCAAGAATAAAAGCTTCAATCTCTTCCCTCTTTATTATCTCCTCGTTAACTCTTGATAAGCAACTCGGCCTACCTGCTCTTCTGACGTCATCATCAGGATCCGCACAAGACCGTACATACTGTACCCACAAGGGAGCACTGACTCAAAATGTTTGATACGGGTCCAGGCCCGCACTTTGCCGTGCTGTGTGAGTCACACACACAAACAGCCAAACGAAGGGTCCCTTATGTGCAGATATCGATAAGGAACAGCAATAATCAGCAACATAACTCAGCAGAAGAGCTCAGATATGGGGGAAGATGTAATACCAGATCCTGTTCAAGGTAGGCAAACAGTATGTGTGCACTTGGAAGATGGGGGGGGGATTCATGATGGAAGGCATATTGAGGAGAATATCCGCCCTCAGTATCAACCAACTGAAAACAAAGCAATTTGGCGCAGTGGAAGCGCGCCGGGCTCATAACCCGGAGGGTAGGCACCTCTCAGGTCATTCGTTCGAAACGACACAAGCTAACAATCACACAGTCGCACGATCGAAACGTGCAATTGCTACTCTTTTTTTTCTATTTCTTTTTGCAATTTCTTTTGCATCTTCTTTTTAATGTCAATTTTGATTCAACCCACTAGATAGAGTTTACTATATGGCCTTTCCATCACTTCTTGCTTTGAAGCACATATGTTATGGTTTTGTCTATATTGTTTTTCTGGGCTATAGTGGTTGGCTAATAGCACAGAAGAACAATGCTCTTGAAATCCTTTCTTACTATATCTCTATACCATACCTATTTATGGTCTCTCAGCCGTAAAATTCTCACAAAGCATTCAAGAGAAAGAAAGCAGGTTCGTAAATTATAGTCACATCTCCAAGCTTGATCATCTTCAACGGCTGGGATTTAGTGTTCAAGGGGCCGACACTCTCTTCGCGCTCGCGTTTGACAATTTCATTCTCACGTTTTATTTTTCCCTTTGGATGGTTAGCTGCAGACTCAATCTACCGGAAAGAGAGTGCTTTCCCCAAAAAGAATTGAGACAAAAATGTTGAAGAACCACACTAGGTTGATGACATCACGATCGTAGTGGTTGGCGAGTGGAAGTAGTAGAACGCATGGAGAGGGGTGATTGGGATGCTAGGCAATAAACAACTTACCCGTTTGAGGAGGAGTATTTCTCCGGCGAGCTCGCGAATCTCATCGGTAGAGAGATCTTCTATTTCATCAACGGGTGCCACGGGTATCAATCACAGATCAACAGTATGAGGGCTCATTGACGAATGCATAAAATGATAGAATTCGACACTCTTGCTTATCCCAAGTTAGGTGGGAAAAGCGGCTGCTTAAATACATGAAAACTTGCTAATTAATTGATCATGACCATCCGGATCTAGGAGATCTAGGAAATCTGACTGTCATGATATCGTCATTGACTTACGGATCCGGCTGTTACTGCAAGCTAGTTGGGAATCAAGGAATATGCGTTGGAATAAAGGAATGTGTCATGTTGTGGAATGTGCCGTGATGTGGAATAATCCGTTACTGAGGTTGACAACGGGCGATGGAGAACGAGGAATTATCATCTCCTTTTTCAAGGCCTCTATTTCATGTTTAGTCTAACAAATTACTCAACATAGAAAGGAAAAAATAACTTACCAAGAGAGTGATATATGAAGACAAAGCGACAGATTCCTTGACGATTGCTTAACCTTCTAAGTCTTGGCGCTTGAGTGGCCTTTCCTGACTAAAGACTTCCGTCATGGCTTAGCAGCTCGAAACCTGGGAATCCGGGAAATGATGAGAGATATCTGGCATTTACCTGGCTCCATAAGAAACTTCTTTTCCTTTCATTGATTTTTCTGACAGTCGGAATTCCTCTTTGCTTTGGAGGTTCGCGGGTTTAAGGAGTTTTAACCACTACCAGCTGACTGGCAGTGATCATGACTTCGATTCTCCCTAAAGACTCGGCAAGTTTCAGGTCTTGAGCAAGTTGCTACTCGTTTCCATTATCAACTTTCGGGATGGAAGGCCATATGTTAGCTGCAATTTTACTTATGAAGAGCAAGAGAGCCAACCATCATACCTCTTGAGACAGGACTGAACATGAATCTTTTCTCAACCGACTCCCCAATTTCGTTTGACGCTACAATGGTGGCATCGATGGTGCAGGTGGTTGATCCCTCCCAGGGTGTATCATTCCTGTAGATCAATTTCCCTCCGGCCTAGACCCCATCGAGGAAGAGATTCGTAGAAGCGCAATTGCAATCAGATGGAATCTCAAATTCTTGGCCAAAGGTCGATTCAATGGAGAAGAAAGAACTAGAGGTAGACTACATATAGCAGTAGTGTGTAGGGATTTTGTCGTTGGCTGCTACTTCACCCCCAGGGGCTACATACTCCGTTGCTATCTGCCCGTCAACCTCGACGCTGACGGATAGCCCACGAACAGAAGGGATGACGGCCATCAGTCTGGGATCGATAGCGAGTTCGTGCGGTGAGTTTGCTGAAGTCTGGTATGTGTGGGCTTACAGCCTTGCGAAGACACTGGTGAGTGTTAGGTGGTGATGAAGTGCAAGTTGCCGCTTGAATGAGCACATCTGTAGAAATGAACCTCACTTAACGCTAAATCGGAGGTGGCCTAGCACCTTAGGCATAGATTGAGTGCTTTGCTTCATACCCTCGTGTGTGAGGTGAATGTGGCCAGCTCAGGAGGAACAGCTCGGATTGCTGCAAGCTCTTGCCAGTTGCCGCCAGTTCCTATAGTAATACTAAGCGTTACCCTACAGGACTGTCGTAAAATCTTCAGCCAAGGAAACCAAGCAAGTAGGAATTGCGGTGTATGTCTTGCAGTATTTGTCATTCTGCTAGTCAAGAATCTGAGATATCGGGATGACTGAATACAATGTGACTGTTACGGCCCCAATCTCTTGAGGCGACACTGACAGAT
The DNA here is from genome assembly GCA_025331125.1 of Mycogone perniciosa. Taxonomy (NCBI): domain Eukaryota; kingdom Fungi; phylum Ascomycota; class Sordariomycetes; order Hypocreales; family Hypocreaceae; genus Mycogone; species Mycogone perniciosa. Next base: position 140,371 of record JAOALB010000106.1, read on the forward strand.
CGTGTTGAGAGATATAGCCTCTTTTGTTTATTTTCATTTTTCTCAATACATTCCTGAAGTAAATGGCTTTATGATATATGCTTCCAATCAAATGAGGCCTTGAACCCGGCAGCAGCAGAACGTGAAGAGACGGCAACTCTCGTTAGGGAGGTAGGGGTTGTCACAAAGACCAAGTCGCTAAGTACGAAGCAAACTACCAGATAATATACGTTAAATGGTGAAGACTAATTTGACTGACACATTAATACCAGTGAATGACGACATGGTTGTAGACGGCAGAGGTTGTTGGACGACATGCAACACTGATTGGTCTGACCCCGCTTGCCCGCCTCGTTTTGCCCTTCATCTGTGAAACAGAGCAATGCAAGGACTGTTTACGACCTGACTTCGTCTGCATTAAACATATCGATGTTGGCATCTTAGGATCACCAGAACAAGATGAGTGATCGCATCTTTACCCGTGCCTACTCGAACGAAAGCGCAGGCGGCCTTTGTTCTGGCCGACGTCCCACCGGATCCCGACTTACACCTGACGAACTCCTATCCAACTTCAATCGCCACCGATGTCTCGGAAACAGAGTTCCAACTGCCTTGGTATCCGTGAGCGATCGAATCGTTGATACCTTGCGGCGTGCTCTCAACAAGCACTACGGAGGCGGCGAGGCTCCAGAACAGATTTGGATAGTCTTCATCAGAATCCCCGGCGATCGTGTCAATGAAACGATTATCCATTCTGCGAAGGAATTAGCAGAGACATGCCAGCATCCGGAGCCTTTGTTACTTGCACACGAGTTCCTTTTTGAATGGGCTATTCCGGAGAAATACGTGGACCACATTGTTTCCGTCCGGACTCTGATGGATCGTGGGCTTACTTTGGAGAGGCACCTTGACTCGGACACCGGACTTCTTCCACGGGTTCCTAGACTGTGTAAAGCAATGGCAAACGCGTATTTTCCAGCTATATTCTACCTCGGGGATTTGGAGATGGGATTTTTATTTTTTGCCCAGTATTTTGGCGCAAGGGCACCTTCGAGCTGGATTGCCCATCAGCTATACCGTGAGCTCTTCACTTTTGCAAACGACTTTCATAAAAAACACCCTTTTGAAGACAGGATAGACATAACCTTGGGTGAATGGTGGCTACAGGATGTAGACTTCCTTCAAGATTGGGAGGAACACTACGAATGGCAGGAGATGCAGGAAGAAGTGATGGTTGGTAGGTGGATTGACTTCTGGATAGAATGTCAGGATTGTGACGTTTCTCGTATTTGGTACGAGTCGACCAAAGATGGACTTGTACGAATGGAGAGAAGACTGTATGCAGACATCGAGGCTGCAGCCATAAATATAGGGCTTTAACGGCTAAAAATGACTTGTTCAAGAGAGGAAACCAGCAATTTTGCTTCTGGTTGTAAGTTCTAAGCTTGACGCTGCAATATTACTTCGAGATAGTATTTCGTACATTAGGATGCCTACGAACCAATAATACTACTGGGACCTGCAGATCTGCGGGGAGCTGTGGCTTAGTGATTGGTAGCCGCCGATAGCGCGCTAGCCAGGCCCACACTAGTATTGAATCATCCGCCAGCCTGGCCCTGACTGTCCAGATCGGTCTCTCAACACCATGACGTTGACACCCCATTGTGGTCGCGCTCGACTTTAACACCGTCATCCTCTGCTATCGGAAGCCCGGCACCGGCAAAGGCTCGGGGACGGAGATGTCGGCTCTGCCCTATCCTGGTAGTAGCTGCCACGCACCCGCCTCGCGCTGAGGGCCAGCACAACCCGTTCCATCATCACCATGTCGGACGGCTCGAGCAACATCCGTGTCTTCATCAACTGGAGCGACCAGACTGTCTTCGCGGGCGAGCAAGTCAGATGCACCATTACCTTCCGAAACGTTGCCGCAGGAGCGAATCAGCAGCAGGGCAACCAGAACCATGGCCCACAGCCTCAATCGGAAAGGCAAAGGTTTGCCTCGCCTTTGGCGGTTCGGAATAAGCCCAGCTCTGGCCTCACCCCGCCGTTGTCCGCTGCTTTGGCGAGAGGGCATCGAAGAGCGGCTCAGTCGCTGAGTGTTTCGCACTCGAGCTCGCACAGTCGTTCTGGATCGATGCAGTGGCCTCAACCCATTGCCACCGGTGATGTTCGACCTGGCCATGCTCACAAACGGTCCGTGTCAATTATATCCATTGGATCTACGAGCACCGTCGACGACCACTTGCAGCGAGGTGACCATTCACCGAGACCGCACCGACCACGTCATGGCCATAATCGGGCCAGCAGCCTGCAGATTGTGTCGCGGGGACTGCCTCCGGCACCAGCAACACAGTCAGGTATGGGTTGCCTCTAGCTCTCATCGCATCTCCTTCTAGCCATTGACTAACAAGCTCCAAGCTTCTTACTCCCAAAGACAAGCAAATTCTCCCCTGTTCAATGGATCATATCCTCCTGATCGCTTTGGTCGAATGACCGGCCCACCAAATGCGCCTCACCCGTCAAACATAGCAGCACAGCGCAGATCTCCGAGAATGTCGCCCAACACAATGCCGGAATTTCGGTTTCCCGCCGCGCCACCTCCAGACTCCGAGATACCTCAAAGTCCACAACGAACTTCGAATAATGGCCTGCTTAGCCCACGACCAGGGCCAAACGACTCCAACATTCCTATTCGTGCTAAAGAACAAGCTTCACCTGTTAATGATAGGCCTGCTCTTACAGCCCGTATACTTGCCAGTACGAGTATGGCTGGGGGAACCCCACGGAGCAGTGGCGAGTTCTACTCTGTCAGCAATCACTCGTCAGAGACCCTGGCTTCGGAGTATGTAACGCAGCCCCTCGTGAGGGGGCATGCCAGACCATCACATCTTCGCCGAAGTTCAGGAATGTCCGTACATCAAATAAAGACCCCCGAATCCTTGATGATGGGCTACGCTCAAATACAGGGTTCTTTCTCCCTGGACGGCTCCTTGGTAAGCCTTGCGCCCTTTGAGCAGGTCAAGAAGAAAGCCGTCGTCGGCGGACGGGGTGGAGGGGTAGTTGGATTGGAGTCTGGCAGGCGTGAGAGTGGCCTTCTACGGAGTTTTGGTTGGGGCAGCATTAGCAACTCCTTGGGCGATTTCCTCGGCGGCGGAGAGCTGAGCACGATCAAGGAGATGCGCGGTGTTGTGAATTCCAAGGCCGTCCCTCTACTGACCACCCCCCAGTCGATTTTATTCGTCGACTTGCAGTTAGCTCCAGGGGAGAGTCGGGAATTTGAATACTCATTCAGGTTGCCCAAAGGCCTCCCTCCCACACACAAGGGAAAAGCCGTCAAAATATCATATAGTCTGATTATCGGCACCCAGAGAGCGGGTGGCGCCAAGGAACAACAGATCCGCACTGTTGAGATTCCATTTCGAGTATTGGGAAGCGTCAATAGCTATGGCGAGATTCTTGGGCATGATTTGATGAATCCCTACATTTTGCTGCGGGACGAGGCGCAAGTGAAGGCCCTCGGAATGAAGGGACAGAGGGAGCGGGCACCATCCAGGTCACCCGCAGCTATGGATGATTTTCTCAACTATGTCGACGAGCTAATAGTCCGATCTAAGGATGAAGTTGGTGGTTTGCTGTCTCCAACCGCGGCCACCAACTCGAGACGCCCCTCAATCAATTTTGATGAGACAACTTCTGCCAAGGAAGCAATACACCTTGCCATTATGAAAAGTAACTTGGCAGGCGAAGGACAACAAAGTCCGAATCGATTCGAAATAGCACGAAATGGACAACGGGTTGGAGTTGTCATGCTTACAAGACCTGCATATCGATTGGGCGAAGTTGTGACCATGGTTATCGACTTCACCGACGCCGATATCCCTTGCTATGCAGTTCATGCAACTCTCGAGACGTCTGAAAAAGTAGATTCGTCTCTGGCTATACGGTCCGAATCTAGTATTCATAGAGTTACTCGGAAAGTATACGTTTCATCGTCCGAGGCTACGCTGTACACTCGAAGGGTCGTTTTCACTCCTACGATCCCGATCTCTGCTACACCCGAGTTCGTCACTAGCGGCATCGGGTTTGAATGGAAAATCAGGGTGGAATTTGTAGTGCCATCTCAGGGAAGTGAGCACACAGGAGAACAGCGACCATGTCCATTGCTAGAGCAGATTTCACGGGATGAGAAGGGCGGGCTGGTTCTTGTTGCGGTGGAGAATTTGGCATGTGAGAGCTTTGAAGTACCAGTGCCTCTGCGCGTGTATGGAGCAGTTGGGACTGGATTGGAGCGTCTGGAACGGGACGAGGCGTCTGAGGAAGGGCTGGCGATATAACGAAGCGATTTATAGAGGGATTGGTCATATACATACATCATGGGTTACTATACTGGGATGCTGGCAAGCTGTTTTTTTCCGGAGCACAGGATGAAACCACGTGGTACTCATATCTGATGTTGCCAATTCCGAATCACAAGGCGCAAGAGAGTGACAGATATGCGGTGCCAATCGACGCCGATCTAGAGTTAGATTGGTATCATGTGCTACTGGTGGTAGTACGTCCTATGGTAGATAAGGTGCCCCAGCTGATCTGTCGAAGCAATGGATCCGAGATCGTGTAATCGGGTGTTGCATGGGTCATGGTAGTATGTAATACGGCGTCACACGGGTAGCTGCAGAGAACTGGCTAGGCCGTGCCCACTGCATGTCACACCAGCAAAAAGACGCATGAAACATGTGCATTAGTATGAGGCTAGAAGACATCGCACTCGGAGTAATGCTACGGACACAAAAAAAATGCACTCGTATGTCGGTATTAGGGAGAAGATGTGAAGAAATTAGGTCATGTCACTGAAAGAAGCGAAACAAGGCTTGTGAGTTAAACCATGCAAGTCGAGCCACAAAAAAGGGGGCGAAGGAGGCGCCAGTCCGATACAAATTTAAAGGCTGGTTGGCTGGACTGACGTTGAATTGCATCAACACCAAAAAGCAGACATACAGGACTCGAGATAGATAGTCAAGCAATCAGGTGACAATAAAACACGAGCCGCAAAAGGCGTATGCCTGCAAAACTAGTTCTCAAAACTCTCAAAAATAGTTAGAAAAAACATAGTGGTAGTGATCATCACCTTGGCTCATTGCTTTACTTTGATAAATTTTAAAACATCAAGACCTTTTGTCGTCATATTACGAGATAGCGTCAAGAAACCAAGGGGAATAATAACAGTTATCTGCAGACCGGGTATCATGAACGCGAAAATCCAATGACGCGTTTCCACTTCGGATGCCGAATTTGCTTTGCTTTGCTTTGCAGCATTTGGCGTATTCCGTACTACGAGTACTACTGCCACCCCTGGTCTGGTCTGGATGGCGTTGGGAATGATCCTGGCAAGCCGACTGTGAATGGATGGTTGAACGGACCTAAGGACCTTGACCCGTGATGAGAGTCCGGTGAAGCGCGTTGTGATAAGCACCAACGAAATTATTCTCTGGTGTTGGTCCCTGGCGATGATGGAGATGCATGGGAAGTCCAGATTTGTAAGTTACAGGTCACTTGACATCCGCCTCCTATACCGGCGCAAAGTATCACCTGTCAGTTGTCGTCACGGTTATGTCAAGATGTCAATGCAACCTGCATGCCTATGTATGATTGCTCGCAATGCTGCATTGTCCGGGTGATCCTGACCAGACTCCAGAGCCAATTCACTGCTTGGAAACACTTGACAGACGGCTCGTTTCTAGACACTGAGATGAGGATGAGAACCCATCTCCTTTTCGGTGCCCTAGCAACAGGGATTTCAGTGGCCAACCCCACCAACGATGGCCAGAGCTTCAGCGCTAGCAGGCCTCTGAACCTTGCAAGCCTGTAAGCCGAACCGCTAGCCCCAGACACCACCCGCTAGACCTCCCAGAGTCTTCACAGCTCACTGCAGCCTCGCGGGTTCTTTTCTCTCTGTCGCTGCACAACCAGCCAGCCAGCGGCCTTGCATTGCATTGGCGTTGCTGGGAACCTGGAACCGTTGGCACCTTTCGCACCGCCAAAACAAAAGTCGAGCGGCCCTGGGCTTCCTCGATACGGTGTGTAGCTTCACACGTTCCACCGCTAACAACCGCATCACCACCACGAACATCCACGCTTGCGATGCTTCCTTTCTACTTGTACTTCTACTTCTAATGTCACTGTGAGCGTGAGCCATTTGCGTGCTGCCCCGCCGCCCTTGCACTGACGCCAATGCACAGCTTTTACCGTACTGAACACCTCCACTGGCCACCAGGCAGACTTTGAGCTGCCATCGTCATTCATTCTCTTTGTCCTACCACGACAACTTGTCCGCCACTACAGCAACAGCCACCGCCGCCTCCGCTCTTCTTTCCCGTTTGTTTGCCGATATCCTACCTCGATGACACCTGAAGTCTTGTTATAGACAGCCTTCGTTCCGACTCAGCGACTCAGCTCGAGTCAATGGCGACGAGATGACTGCGACTCCGTCTAACAACCGGCTGAAGCTTACCCCCTCTAACTCGCCCTTCCTCTCTCGCCGATCCAAGTCTCCGCTGCGCGGTCGAAGCGTGTCCGAATCGCGTCTTTCTTTGAAAAGAGTCGTCGGAACCACCTGTCGTTCTCCAACCGCCTTTGATACCGTCAATTCGTCCTTTGCCTACACCGCTGGTGGCGCCGTGGTGGTGGTTGACGTTGACGGAGAACAATTTACACAGCGCTTCTACAGAGCTCGGCCCACTGCAGTACCCCTCTACTCCGTATCTATTTCCCAAAGCAGCCCTTCCACACCAACAACTACGCCCAAGGCCAATGACAGCCGAAACCGAGTTGCTGCAGCCTACCGAGATTCCTACAGCCCTCTGGATTGGTCCGAATCCTCTGTCTCCAAGACATGGACGAGCCGCGAGCGCATCAAGGCCGCTACTTGCTTGGCCCTGAGCCGCGACGGCAAGCACCTGGCTGTTGGTGAGACTGGCTATGCCCCTCGGGTCTTGATTTTCAATCTCCAGGATGCATCTTCCGATACACCCTTGGTCTCTATTAGCGAGCATGCCTTTGGTGTCAATGCGGTTGCTTGGTCCGCCGACTCCAAATATCTCGCGTCACTTGGTGCTGCCAACGATGGTTTTCTCTACGTGTGGAAAGTCGACTCTCGAACTGGCCAGACGAAGCTGTTTCAGCAAAACAGATGCACGTCTTATGTCAGGGACATGGTGTGGCTGGGGAATTCCCTGATTACCCTGGGGGTGCGCCATGTCAAGATTTGGAGGATTGACGAAAGCCCCTCCACCTCTCCGACGAAGACCAAGTTCTTGGCCGAGCCGCCCCCTCCTCCTCCACCCCCTCAAAAGGCCTTGCCGGGACGAAACATTCTCCTTGGGGCCCTATTAGAAGCTACTTTTAGCTGCGCCGCTGTCGACGCCAATAGGCTGATCATCTGCACGGAAAACGGAGATGTGTGCATTCTTTCCGAGGAAGACAAGCAGATGAAAATCCTCAAGGTTTTGAGCTTGAATTTTCCCGTATCCACGATTACCATTCGAAGTGATGTTGCTTATGTCGGAGGCAAAGACGGCAATTTCGCGACGCTGGATGTGAAAAGTGTGATGAATGCGCGAGAGGACAGCGTGCTCCAGACAACGCAAAGCTCAACAGGGCTCTCAGCGTTGGCGTTTTTGGCGGATAGGCTTGTAACTGTTGATTCGAGGGCGTCGATAGATGTTTGGAACTCAGATTACATCCCTGGACAGAAGGCAAAGGCAGCCTTTCACCTACAGATTCCAGGTCATGGGGAACCCGTCACTGGGATCTACCCCATCGATAGGCCAAATCGCATGCAAGCGGCATTTCTTACGTGGTCGAATTCCGGCAACGTTATCTTCTGGGACTTGGAGGGTCAAATCAAGTCGGCCATCAATGTGCCTCTTGAAGGTTTGGATGAGCCAGAGGCGGATCTGGAGCCATTGAACCAGCTTACATGTGCCAAGACTTCCCGAAATGGAACATACTTGGTCACGGCGGACCGCCTGGGGGTTCTCAAGGTCACGGATATTGCAACCAAAAAGCGCCTTCTAGACACCAAAGCCCACTCGGCTGACTGCACGTGTGTCAGTCTGTACGAAGACGAAACAAAGTTTCTCATGGCGTGTTGTGGCAGAGATCGCACAGCACAATTATTTCACCGCGACTCAAGCGGTAAGATCGAGCATTTTCAAACGATTGAGTTTGCTGCTCGAGTTGTACAGGTGCTTGTCCCGTCAGACGACAAGATCGTCACTTGTTCGTGGGATCGGACAATGCAAATTCATGACGTGGTTACGAAGGAGGGTGATCCAGACATAATTGCAGCCATTCCTTCCAAGGTAATTTCTTTAAAAGCTTCACCAACTTCTATGGCTATTAGCCCAGACAACAGGACAGCATTCGTCTCCATGCTAGACCGGTCAGTCTGCCAGTATGATCTTATTACGGGTCGGCAGATTAATTACTTCAAATGTATGGATGAAGGGGGCATTGAATCCGCCGTGCTTGACTTTCTATCTATTGAGCAATGGCCGGCAAGAGACCTTGACTTTCTGTTGTCTGCTTCAAATACGGATAAATCCATCAGGCTTTACGAGTCTAATTCTGGAACATTTTTGGATCGGGAATGGGGCCACACAGAGGCTATCAATGGTGTTTCTTTAGTTCGAGACAATGATGGCGGGCGGAAGGTTGTGAGCGTTGCATCTGATGGGACGATTATGATATGGTCACTTGATATGAATGATCCTTCATCGTTATTGGCGAGTCGGGACCCGTCACCTGCGAAGGATAGTGTTTCCATTCGACCACCTCTTCGAAGGGTTCTTTCGAGAGCAGAACTGGCTGAGTTTCAGCGGCCACGGGAATCATCAACAAGCCGACGGTCACCACCTCGAACATTGGGCCGACGTACATCTCGACTTAATCTTTCCTCAAATGTGTCCAGCGTGAGGACACCCACAGGGCCATCACAAACAAGCCCTGGAAACATCACAATCATGGAGGATACTCCATCGCGGCGACGGCCATTAGAGATCCCCCAGGCAAACAGTCCTCCACCTAGTCCGAGAGGTCGAGTTGCTCGGAGGCCATCACTGCCGGCACTGGGACTCACGGCCCGCAAAAAAACATCCGCATCAAATCTTCGTACATACGGGACCTTGAATACAGCCACAGAGCTGGCTTGCCGTACGTTAAGAGCATACAGGAAGAAGCTGTCATCTACAGAGCCTATCACGGCGGAAGCTCTAGGTGAACTGGATCAGGAGCTACGGTTCACAGCAGCAGCATTGGGAGACCGAGCAATCAGGAGTAGGGCGATGAATGAAACGGTTTTGAGTGGATTGTTGGATCAATACTCTGAGAGACTTGTTACACTCCTGGATGAAAAGTTGCGCCTGACAAGTCAGCCGATTGAACGAGAGACGGAGGGTTCAAGCGAAGATTGCCGTGGCAGTGCCGACGGCTCATCAAGTTCGTCATCAACATGACATCTTATTCATCTCATGTGTTATCATCAAGCAAATATTTATTCAACGGGTACGGCTGTCCAGCAGAGAGATCGGACTAGCCAACAGGCGGCGTTTGGGATTTCATTATTAAAATGGGCGAAGCGGCTTAGAAACAAGCCCGAGGGAAGGAGGAGTGTGCTTCAAACAAAGGCTACAGCTATATTTTGATATGATACCACTGGGACTGGCGTTTTTGGTTGCTTAGGGAAATCTTATCATGGGTCGCTTCCCCATGGAAGTTAGTGCATGACTCTTGGGAGGCCATTACATCGAAAGCTACTCCGTACCTTGAAAAGTATCATTAATGTGAATGTTGTAATTGAAGAAACTCAACACCTTGCGTCTCTGTATGCATTAACCGGGACTGTCATCTTGTAAGCAAGCCTCTTTGTTTCCATGCCGTCTCCGTGTAAGTGCCAGACCAGGGGCATCACGTGATATGGCGAAGGTTGAGGCTTTGTTGGCTGCGTTTCTCGGCTCAGTCGCAATCTCGTTTTCTTTCCATCTCCAAAAAAAAACCCAAACGCGCAGCCTTGCCAGCATTTGCCAATCACGTGACTTTTAGACAGCCCGATCGCGAACGGAAAAAAATCACCACGAGTCGGCGACACAAAGCGACGACATATCGAGGAAGCGGCCATCAATAGCGACGCCTGGCCAGATGACACGACGCTGAAAGCACCGCTTGAAGGGACTGGAGGCTGATCAAGGCTGCCAGTACGTATCTGCAGGTCCCCTCCCTCTCTCGCCTGTCCCGTAGTGACGTAGACGAAGATGTCCCTAACTGTGAGCCCCCCCAACAAGCAGACCGTGGTGCCCATTCATCTTGTGACGACGCGCGAAGGCCCCCTCGATCGCTGGCGAGGTGGACCCTGGGGCATGAATCAACCGGCCGCATACACGCCCCTCGAGTCGCTGTTCCTGTTCCAGTCGCTGCTTACCCACGGAGTCGACAACGGGGCCTTTGTCCGCATATCAGAGCTTCTGCGGAGCAATGCGCTCATCAAAGGCGGCGAGACATACGACCCTGCGCGTCTGAGTCCGGATGCGCTGCAGCAGCTCTTCTTGCTGCTGTGGCGCGATGAGTTGAGGAGCGAGGCTGAGCGCGCCGAGGGCGGTGGCAGCGGCGATGGGTCAGGGTCTCCGGGGTCGCGTAAGAGGAAGCTGGGGAGCCCGCCGCTGCCGACGTGGAAGGATGTGTATGAGAATGTGGATAAGGTGCCGATTTTGGTGGATCGACTTTATGCGCGGTATCGGGATCATATGGTGACACTGATCCGGGAGGATGAACGCAAGTTTGCTACTGTGCAGAGGGAAATTCAACTACTCGAACGAAGCGAGAGAGAGAGACTTGCCAAACTGGCAGCGAGCCAGATTCAGAGCCAGAGCCACAACCAGAGTCAGAACGGCCCGCTAGTCCTGGCTCCACGAGATCCAAAGGTTCCAGCAACACCGAACAAGCCAGCTCCCTCGCCAGGACCAATTCAAGCGACACCTGCTACAGTCAGAAGAGGACCGACTCCGAATACACCTATCCTGCCTCCGAAACTTCCTACACCAACCATCGCGGCACCGAAACCAGCACCGAAACCAGTACCGCCGAGTCACCTCCCGGCCGGAACGCAGCCACCTCGCCCGTCAGCCTCGCCCAAACCTCCCAATGGGGCGGTTTCAGTGCTTCAAGCTCCTGCTGGAGCACCAACACCGCCAACACAGCCTGGACCGCGGGTCCTACAGCCGCCGACACAACCTCCTAAGCAAGCGATCTCACCTCGACCAGAAGCCGCTGTCCCTAGTCCTCAAACTGTTGCTGGAACCCCTCAGGTAGCGCCACCTGCTGCTGGAACTCTAAAATGGGAGAAGCCTTATCAACCTACGCAACCAACACAGACGCCTCCAACTGGACAGTTTCCGCCTACTATCGCACCAAGTACTCCTATTCAACAGAAGATCCAGCAACAGCAGCAATGGCAGCAGCCGACTCAGCAACCACATCCGCAGCATCAGTTACAGCAGCAATTACCACAGCAACAACAGATGCAATATCCTTCACAACCACACGGTCAACCTGTTCCCCTTCAGCAACCTCAGGCTCGGCCTCCTACTACGAAGCCTGTGCTTGTTCCTCCTCAAGCTGCTGGCCAACTGGTCCCCCCTTTACAGTCAGGTCCCCCTCGACCTATCAGCACAGGTGTGCCACAGCAAGCTCGTCCGCCCCCAACAACTCCAGGCCGTCCCATCCAGCCTCATCAACACCAGCAACCTCAACAGTTGCAACAGGTCCAGCAAGCCCAACCATTGCAGAGCCAGCAACCGCCTCAAGTTCAGCACATTCAGAGACCTCAACTTCCACAGACTCAGCTAGCTCAGAAGTTCCAGCAGGTTCCAAAGACGCAAACGCCTCGGCCAATTGCTTCTGCATCCACTACACCCGCAAAGGGTACTCCTGGGCCTGTTGCGGCATCTCCAACACCTACCAAGGGAGCTGCTGGGCCTGTTCCGCCGCAGAGATGGCAACCAAACCTTGCTCCACAACAAGGGCAACATGGCTCACCCGCCACCTCATCGGCTGCTCTGTCTGCCCTAAAGGACAAGGCGTATGCCTCTCCATATGGTACCCAAGCGCCACGGCCAGCTATTCCTGAGCACATGATTCGACAAGCTGCTACACCCGGTCCTGCAAGACGTCTTAGCCCGGCGTCTTCTCTACCGCGGACCCCAGGGCCATCTACTCCACTATCTCTGAAACGTGGTTTTGGAACGAAATGGGCTTCTCTCTCAACGCCATCCACTCCTGGTCCAACAAATTCTGAACCTCAGAGCCCAGCATATGAGCCTGTCAGCCCTCCTCAGCGGCCCACTGTTTCAAAAGAGCCTAAAACAAAGCCTGTTCCTACGCTGCAAGCAGTACCCAAATCAGCATCGAAGCTTGATGCAACTCCTGCTATTAAAACCCCTCGTAATAGACCGACACGAGCTATTCAGAGGGGCAGGGGAGCAAGCGCGACACCTTCTTTTACAGGGACGAGGAGGAGCCAATCAGTGGCATCTCAGACGGATGAATTGTCGTTGGATCACACCATAACAACCACCAAGGTGAAGAAAGAGGTGGTTACTCCACGGTTACGTGAGGAGACTGGGGACACTACTGCTGATGAGAGTGTTATCGGACGGGCGCTGGTAACTCCGGGCAGCATATCACGCGTAGCCAAGCGGAAAAGACAGGAGATTCCCGCTGAACTACAAGGGCCCCCAACTCATGTATTGTGGACACGTGGATTCACCAAGGTGTCTTCATCTGCCCTGGATCAGATCTCAAGTCATCGCGATGCCAACATGTTTGCGACTGCCTTGCGAGAGAAGGACGCGCCGAATTATCGGCAAATTGTGTTGCAGCCGCAAGATATAACGTCTATCCGTGCTGGTATCAAAGCCGGTAACAAGGCCGCTCTGCAAGCCGCAGCCAGTCTACCTGGTGGTGATCCTGGCACAGCAAGCGTCTGGCTTCCAATATCTGACGACTTGGTTCCACCAAAGGGAATCATCAACAGCGCTCACCTCGAGCGTGAGCTGGTTCACATGTTTTGCAACGCCATCATGTACAACCCGGACCCAAATCGTGGACCAGGCCCGGCGTTTTTGAAGCGGTCTCAGAGCGACATGGAGGAAGTCGTGGGCTACCGCCTGGACGAAAACGGCATTGTGAAAAACACGCAAAGCATGTTTCTCGAGGTCGAGAAGTTGCTTGGGGATCTACGTGCCGCAGAGAAAGAGCGGGGCATTCCGCCTATATCTACGACGCGCCAGACCCCGGCGGATGACTCTGCCGAGGATGAGGATGAGCTGGCTGGCGATGGCGATTCGGCCTCTGTTTCGGGAACGGTCAAGAGACGACGCATTAGTACGAGGGGTTAGAAATGCCCTACGATTTTGCGGGAGGGTCGACGTGTGGGCAGGGCTGGTTGAAATGGGGTTTAAAAAAGAGTCAGTTGGGATTGACTTGACTTTTTGTGTTTTAAGTTGTGTATAGCGGTTTAGGGCAGCTACTACTGTGTCACTGAATAATTACATTAGTTCAACAAGTTGTTGTGAGTCCTGTGTTGTTTGCATTATGTATTATGCGTATATGTCCTTCTGTGGCCTTACTTCCTCACGGCTATAGAGGGCTTGATCTCAATATCTTCCAGCAGCAGCGTCATGTCATCTGTCAGCTCTAGCTCCTCGCTCCTAAACCCCAGTCCCAGCATAGCTCTCTCCATCCAAACACTAGCTGGAAACTTAGCATCGCCCTCCTCACTGTAGTATTCCTCCTCCTTCTCATCCCAGAAGTAATGCGACCAGTCATGCTCCTTATCCTCCGGGACCTTGATCTCCCACCTGTGCGGCGGGGTCATCCATGCCTCTTGGGGCTCAAGATCAGGAGGCGCGTCAAACACAACGTAGACAGTCCGCAAGGAAATGTCGTAAACCAGGCTGTTTATGAAAGGGCCGGGCTGGGTGTACAGCAGATCAGCCGAGACGGCGATGTGCCAAACGACCTGGTGGGCGACGATGTAGTGATTATTTGAGGGCCGCCAGGAGACGAGGCCCGGATCGGTGAGCCATTCCTCCCACTTGGAGGTCGGGATGTACAGAATGTCAGCGCGCGGGTTGAAGTTGCGGGTGAGGACGTGGCTGTTGGTCTGTTCACGGTAGCGCAGCTCAAGGCCCATGCGGCCGATCCAGACAAAGGTTGCGGCGCGAGCGTCGCGGTTTACGAAGAGCTGGGCGGGGGTCTGAGGATTGGAAGGGGACGAAGAGCTCGAAGGGGACGTTGTAGCCAAAGGAGCTTTCGTCGAAGTCTTCGGGGTTTCCTTCGTAGGTAATGGGTTTGTCTCGGAGGCCGAAGAAGTAGACGGCTTGGGGATCGTCCTCGGGCAGAGAGGCGATCCAGATTAGGCGGCGGAGCTCGGGTGGGAGGTGTTTGAAGGGATAGAAGACGGGACTGGAGGGGGTCTCTTCTGTAAGTGAAGTCTCTTCTGCAGGCGAGGGTGAGGGCTCCTCTGTAGGTGAAGATGAGATCTCTTCTGTTGGTGAGGGTAAGATCTCTTCTGTAGATGAGGGTGAGGACTCCTCTATAGGCGAGGCCACCTCTGTAGGTGAGTCTGTAGATGCCATCTCGGAAGTTTGCATCTCATTGTAGAGGCTTTAATCGATGTGATTGTGGAGGAGAGGGACATCCCTGTTATATGAAAGGTTGGGAGCAGGGATTAGGTAGAGATGGTGGGCAGATGCAGCTCTCCTCGGTACCCAGTGTCCCCGCTTTAATATTGAGAACTGATATCTTTATATGCTTCATACATGTCACCATATAATTCGTCGTTACGAGATAGTAATAGGAAAACAAAATCTATTTAATTGGTAGCACAGGCTTGTTTATAAATATTAGAGGTAGTATTTCACATTTCATACCTGTTGACTTGGCTCCTCTTCTTTCTCCCTTATAAGCCGCCTGGCTAAGGTAGCTAAAGAAGTCCTCGGCACTCCCCGCACGAACCCCCCACTCCG
Organism: Mycogone perniciosa; assembly: GCA_025331125.1. Taxonomy (NCBI): domain Eukaryota; kingdom Fungi; phylum Ascomycota; class Sordariomycetes; order Hypocreales; family Hypocreaceae; genus Mycogone; species Mycogone perniciosa. Next base: position 155,430 of record JAOALB010000106.1, read on the forward strand.
CTTTGGATCCCCCCACTTTCAGCCTTGTGAGAACACAATGGACACACATGCGTTGCTTCTAAAAAAGGGACTGACTACTCCGTATTCCGCACCCCAACTTGGCTAAAATGCAACGTACCTCCTGTACGACGCCCTACTAGGTTAAGAGCATGTAACTCATCAACTTTGGCAACTTCGCAGTCCATTTAAATTAATTTCTATTAAATCTATTATCGTAGCTCAATGGTAAGGAAGTTTGGGCATTCAAAGGAAAAATAAAAGTGATTGCCTATAGCAACAAATCTTTAGATTGTATTGTTATTAAATGTTAAATATTACATAGAGTATATCTTGCTGTTGTTGCTTGCGATAGTGGGCCGTCGGGCGGCTATCATAGGCATAGGCTGGGCGGTGCGACAAGGGCTGAGCAAAAGGGAACGGAATAACAAGACGCCACCGTTAGATACTTGAAGCAGATTGCAATGAGAAACGCCAATTTGTGCCTCCTTACCTATATAGCTTATCAAAACTAAGGGCGTTTTCTGTTTGCCTTTCACGCCTAAATACGCTATTGTTGTGCCTTATTGAAATAGGCCTTTACTATGAAGATGCGATCAAGATAGGAATCACGTGGTCCTTATACTGAGGATTTTATCTAATCGATATCCAATATTTATCCGAGTCGTGTTTGCTTCAACTCGGGATCGTCCTCATTCTAAACACAGGTCTTCCTTGCAATGCAACTGTCACAACCCGGCCTTGCAGGTCATGCAGTGAGTCACGCTCCACTTGCGTAAACCTCGGTAGGTATAAAAGATAAACAGGTGGTATCAATCACAGAACAACAGTATGAAGGCTCATTTGCAGATGCATAGAATGATAGAATTCGACGCTCTTGCTTATCCCAAGTTAGGTTGGAAAAGCGGCTGCTTAAATACATGAAAACTTGCTAACTAATTGATCATGAACACCCGGATCTAGGAAATCTAGCTGTCATGATATCGTCATTGACTTACGGATCCGGCTGTTGTTGTAAGCTAGTTGGGAATCAAGGAATGTTTGTTGGAATGAAGGAATGTGCCGTGATGTGGAACTATCCGTTACTGAGGTTGACAGGTAGACTTAGTTTAATACACAATAACCTTCTTCTCCCTTCAATACATGACCCTAGCTGTAGCTGTTGAAGCTACCGAGGCATAGAAAGGCAACTGTTGATTGCTTCTGGCTGCTGGCATCATGATCAAATGATCCGCAGTGTCTTTTGAATGTCAAATTGTTCGATTACGACTTCGTGGTTCTATCAGCAGCGCGGTTCCGCTCTATACTAGTCCTTGTGTGTGTGTGTGGGTTTGTGATTTCCCTCTCGACAAACTATTAAGCTAGCACTTTATAATAAAATAATTTACATTAAGGTTTAAATAAATAATATACAATCAATGTCTTTATATATATATATATTTAGGTATATACAAAAATATGCTTATTAATATTATTTTCAATCTTTATAAAGTTACTATAAATAATCTAAAACATCTATCAGACCACAAATCCAGCAAAAGAAAGGCTCCATACGGAGTACAGCATGCATGTATTCCCTGTAATCCTAGATGGAGGGCGCAGATGACTTTTTCCTACTAGCTTTTACTGTAACTGCGGTTAAGAAGATATATTATTTACTATTCCCTCTTAGGGGGAATCCTGGCGTATTTAATTCCTCTACGAGTACGGGCAATTTCGCGCGAAACGATCCTACGGTAGTTTATCCATCAATAACCCCTATATTAGTACCTAACAGTACACTACGGTCATGTGTATAAAAAGGTACTCCGTACACTTACGACAATAGACGGCGCCTTAGTGCTTACATGATAAAGTACTCCGTAATCACTCTTGAAATGTCTCGTCGTAGTTATTAAGTCCTGAATGTATAAGCCCCTCCAGCGGAGCTAATTACGTACAAGCTAGCTGTAAACATGCGTCTTACAGAGACTTTGATTATGTATAAAAGGGCAATAGCACTCCAACAGCAAGTCTACAATCGTTTCAACATCACAAAATCTCATCCACCAATACCTTAGCCAAAATGCAGTTTTCTCTGGCTACCATCGCCATTGCTCTTGCCACTTTCAGCGGCGTCATGGGCCTTGTAAGTTCTTTTTTTTCTGTGTTAAGAACCATATGTCCTAACATATGTACTAGGCCGTTCCGGACGCTGCCGAGGACCACCAGCTGGAACGCCGCAAAATTTGCACTGTCTCCAGCGCCCAGGTCAATGACGGTTCCTGGGTGCAGGCATGCAGTAATTGCCTTGGCAGCCCTGCTCGAGGTGTTAATAGGGGCATTTGCCGCTAAGGGTAGTAGGAATATCTTGGTTGAAGGTGGATGGAGATACAATTGTATTTGCTGGTACGGAGTAGAAATTCTGTATGCTAGCTAGCTCTGTGGATTAGTCCCTACAAATACGAAGCCGCATATATCAGACACATTCCTGATGCGTGGGGGCTGATACCGACAGGGGCCCGAGATCTGACCGGAGTTGTCAATCGGCCTGCAACCTTGTAATATAGTAATTTCGGCGATGGGATGACTACTAGCCCGACTAGCCGATCAGCCGGCTGCAGCCCAGTCTCTACAGTCCACGTCATCCCATATCCCGGCATTATTGCAGGAGCACGATGGTGTGGCCGCTCACCAAGGCCACCTGACTCCGGCTCTTGAAAGCTATGTCGCTCTTGAGGCCAGCCCCCGAAGCCTACTCGTAAGCAGGCTATGCTTGTAGTGGTAGATCGAGGGGCTGTGGAGAATTAGCCTCAGTGTCAAGTGAACCTTTGGTCTACACATCCAAGAAGGGCCTGTAACACCTGTAACATGTTTCTCATTCATGCGCTCGGTAGCGATGTAAAAGTAAGGTATCGCCACACGCGCCACAGGGTCGCGACCTCACACCACTTTTGCCCTTGTGATGGCCGATAACGCGAGATTTTGTTATGACATGAGTTACGGAGTCCTGCTACTTCTAAAATAATACTGTTATGGTATATGGTGTATCTATTTGTACCCTACCTACTGCCTAGCTACCTATTATCATTGTATCATATGCCTATCCGTATTTAAGTGGAGTAATGTGTCCAGCTGATCAAGCTCAGGTCTACCTTAGACATGTCTAACACAACCAAAGTGATAAAATAGTATGAGTGCTTACTCGTAGCTCGGCCGAGTCCAATGAAACATTTGAGTAGTATTTCCAACATGTTAATGTACTCCAGCAGACAGATTCCTCGTTATTCCAAACCGTTATTCTAACACGTCTGTTATGAGAATTAATTCCTTTATTTTTTCGGAAATAGACAGTTATTTGTGCAACTAACTAGCATCCCCCCTTACCCAGCTAAGCAATAGAAAGATTTGTCGAAAAGTCCCCAATTCGGTCCTTTCGGGGTCATCTATATGCCCCCATACTATTGTCTTTCAACGAATACGAAGTAGTACATGCATTTCTTATGTACGGTAGGCAGGCATGGTGTATTGTCTCAGGTTCTCTTGAGTGGATTTCTCCTAGGTGTGTTTCAATTGAAGTTGGTATACCAGGGTCAGGTAATATATACCCGAGGTGACTATAAGATAAATGGCTGCCTCTTTCACTTAGTGGTTATTATCCTTCATCATCCTTTATCATTCCAGCTTTATTGCTTTCTACGACAAACTCGACCGATTACTAGAGGTGTATTTCTTTGAATTATAAGACCTATTCTAAGCCGGACTCTTCCTCGGCCAATCCGGACATATATCGGCATTCTCCTTGGGAGTCCTGCTGGACGATAAAGATAGTAAAAGTGACGTCCTGGATCCGTACGGCCTACTGTAGAAGCTACCAAATCTCCTCAAGCGCATACTAGATAACAAATGTGGCCTACTGCATGCATTACTGGACCTCAAACGCGTGCTGGGTAACAAAAATGGCAAAGGCGGTGCATATGAGAAGGATATATAGTCAGTCTGCTTTCGCAGCTCCCGAGCGATATGCCGTACAGGTAACAGCCCTGCACTACTTAGGCAGTATTCTATAAGGAAAAGAGAGTGTAATGAAGTCATAATTCTTCGCACCTTGACTCATAAGTGCAATAAAAATAGTATCCAATTTCGCGAGATAATCTCTTAATATGTCAAGGCACGCAACTCTTTATATCTCACTACGCTTCTATCCTTATAATAGCTAATAAATACTTTAATATTTAGTGTAGGTTACTTGATAAATGTATACTAGTAGTGTCGCGGAGCGCGGCACAGCTATGTGGAGCATAGAGAGAAATAGGAATGAAGCTTGATTCTAGTAATGAATATGCCGTAATGGCCTCGCTATATATACACATAGCTAATACAAAGGAAAACGTAGAATGTATGCGTTGTAAGCGCCTATACAGTCTGACACATCGCTTACGCGATGTGTATGTCAGCTGGTATCTGCTATATAAGCAGATAAGAGCTCCCTAGCGCTGATAAGTGCTGATAAGTGGTAGGTCCTTAGCCTACCTAACCCAACAAGTAGTAATACAGGCATCTACTACTATTTAGGTAAACTGTAATGCATCTATGTGACATAGATAATATTGCGATATAGAATCAAGTATCAAGCCTATATCCTAGATAAATTTAGCACAACTAAGAGATATAAACTCAGTCTAATAAAATGTATGTAATGATTCCTTGCTAACGATTACTCGCGTTATTCTAAACAGCTATTCTAACAGGTCCATTATAAGGATCAATTCCCTTCTTCGTTAGAGCTTAATACCTATAGTGCTCCCCGAACTGTAATTTCTCTTTCACTTGCCTCTATGAAGTACAGTATAGCCATAAAGCTCAATACAGTCGCTATTATTCTGGCATTGAGCGGCACACTCACGATACCTAGCTCTCTGGTCAATAAGTGCGAGAGGTCTATCATGCAACATCTTGCCGATGTTCAAGAAGAGCCACACCCCCACAAAAAAGAAGTTGAGGAAATGGCTCGTAACAGATAATTTGTTGTCGAAAGAGACGTGGCTGGCAGCGCAGTGGGTGGCCCACCGAATAGCAACAATGAACTGTAGGGTAATAAAACGGATGACAGCGATGAACCAGAGGGCGAGAAATCGCATAAGCATAGGGACCCAGCCAACAAAAAACCGCCGAACCCCAGCCCTCCACATAAAGGGCACAAATCGCCGCTTGACGAGGACAAATCACTTCATGAGATAAAACCCAAACATAAACGACCGGATAGCAAAGGTGGCAAAGACCAAGCTCTACCTAAGCAGCTTTACTTTACCGCGATAAGCGCGAATTCCAGACACTGCAACTGTGTATAAAGTACGGAATATAGGAGGTCTATTTACGAGGACGAGTATATGGAGTAGTGTATCTAGGTGATGTGGCTAATTTTGTGTTATATGATTGGGTATCAAACTCGAGTCTGCCTCGAACATGTCTCAACACGACCAAAGGGATACGGTAGTGCTCAGTTCAGTCCAACCAAATACGTATATCTATTTTCTTACTATCGATTACACTAAGTTTCCGACGTGTTTCATTCCAGCAGATGGATTCCTCGTCCTTCCAAACAGCCATTTTAGCAGGTCCGGCATGAAGATCAATTCCTATGTATTCAAGCAGCATTCTTTTCGTTTCTCCTAGCTAGGCGGTGGAATAAATAGCGAAAAGTATCCGACTCAATCCTTCCTCCAGTCACTTTCAACTGATACATGCATTCGTCGTATAGAGCAGACAGGCTTAGTGTATTGTCTTAGGTTCCCTTGAAGGGATTTCTGGTAGGTAATGGATATTTTAACATGGGTTGGCATTCCAGGCGCTGGCCATACACAGCATAACACTTGGGCAACTATAAGATGCCCATCGTGGCTGTTACATTTTTCTTCTTCGAGCACCTTCCACCTTTACATCTATATTGCTCCCTATTTCCAAGTTCCAGGTTTCTTTCAGTTGCCTCCATTCTTCGACTATAGCTATGAAGCTCAGCACCACCGCTATTATTCTGGCATTAGGCGGCGCCCTCGCGGCGCCTAGCTACCCAATGGCCAACAAGCGCGAGACATCTATAATACAAATTTTTACCGATCCTCAAGAAGAGCTTCCTTCCCACAAGAAGGAAGTCACAGCATTTGACAAGAGAGAGGAAACACAGACACAGGCCAGCAGCATGCCGGGTGGCTTACTGCTTGACCTGCCGAACCTGGGTGACAAAGGTGGCGCACTGGATGTCAAGAAGCTACTACATGAGATACAGCATCTCCTCAAGGGCATACTGGACCTGGTAGATGCTGGAAAAGATTAGAAGTTGGGCATGGAAGAGAGCAAGCCACCTTAAGTGGATTTGTGTAAGGCGAAGCAGAACGCGCGGTGTTCTCTTTCTATGATAAAACAGCTGGATAAAAACACCAGTCAAGATCGACGGATCAGGCCAACAGGCACGCAGAACACGGCGTAGTTGAGTGGAATTTAAGTGCCCAAATTACCTTGTTATTGTGATGTGTTCAGACTGACTACGCAACCGTGTTACGCGACAGGACCAAGCCAACCTATGACAAGTATATGACAAGTATGTGACAAATATGGTAATGATCTCACCGACCTACTCCGTACTGCGTGAGCTGCTGGGTGAGAAAGAAGATGGCAAAGGCGATGGAAACGACCTCGAAGGCGGCAAAGAAGATGGTGGCAAAGGCAGCGGAGGTGGCAATAAGGTCCTCAGTGTTTTGCTGTATAATAGGTAACAGCCTACCTAGGCAGCTTTCAACCAATTAGTTTCGTTTTATGTTCTGCGAGGAACAGAGAGGTAGTGACCTAGGCAGCTAAAATGTCAAGTGTATACCCAAGGGCAGTGGTAAACCAGATGGCAAGGATGGCGGCAAACCGCAGGACAACTAAATATCCGAGTAGGCGGTAAAGGTCTGACGGCTTTACCAATTCATTTCATTTGTGTGCATTGCGAGGAATAGAGAGTGTAATCAAGTCATAAATTTGCGTGTCCGTAAACTCCCTCGCTCCCTTGAATCCGCTTAATGCGTGCCTTAACGATATCCGACTATTTTGAACTCCCCTTCCTTCATTATTCTAGTTTTGTTGCTCCATGCGACGAACTAGACCGATTACTAGAGGTGTGCTTCTTCTCATCAGCCCCATCCTGAGCCAGAGTCTTTCTCGGCCAATCCGGACATATATCGATATTCTCCCGGGGGAACCACCATTCCAGGAACAGGAAGAACAGGTAATCTATCACGACACATAGGCAGAACAACTTGCCCGCCCAGATGCCGCAGCCGTAGTACCGCTTCAAGCGGTCAATCAGCGCAAAGTCCCGGATCCGACTCCCGTTGTACCCGCTAGTGTCGAACCCGTAGAATTCCTCCTCGCTGATGGTGCCGCAGATGCCGTCGTATACGCGCTCCGTGCGCATGGCGACGTTGGACCACGAGTACATCTTCTTGACTTGGTCGTGGAACTTTTCAGTGCGGATCTTGCCAGCACGCATGGCAGTGATGGCTTTGCCCGTAGCGAGAACGATATCGTCCTCTTCAGGCTTGGCGAAGGTGGTCATGTGTGAGGGCAGGACTTCGGGAATACCACCGACTTGGGTACATACAACGTAGAGGCCACAGCTGGCAGCCTCGACGATGACGGTGCCAAAGGCCTCTGTCAGAGAGGGGTGAAGGTATATATGGCCGCGAGTCATGACATCTCGGACATCTTCGTGCCGGATAGAGCCGAGCATTTCCACGCGGTCTTGCAGGACGTTGGTCTCGATCATTTGTTCCAGGTCGATAGCCTTGGGACCCGAGCCAGCGATGATAAATCGAGTGTTGGGGTGATTCTCGAGAATACGGGGGATGGCGGCGGTGAGGAGGTCGGTGCCCTTGTTGTAGAACAGACGGGATATAACCACAATGGTGATCATGTCGTGGGGGCCCAGATGACGAGGGACGAGCTCACTCCCGAAGCCGCCATGTTCAGGAGAGTCTGGGTAATCGCGCGGCTTGAAGTTTTCGCCGACCACTGCGTTGGGGATGACAGAGACCATGAGAGGATCAAGAGATGCACGAAGCACGGTATTCTCTTTGCTGCACAGCCCATTAGATGAATGTTCATACAATGAATGAGATGGAAGAGGATGGAGATGAAAGGCTGTGTACGTGTGTAGTCTCACTCACCAGGTATGGCTGACACAGATACTGTGATCCACATCACTCAGAATGAATTTGAGTAGTTTGTTGGTCAAGATACTGGCCGCATCGGCAAACCCAAAAAGAGAGTGATCCGTAAAGACAGTCCTTAACCCCATTGTCCTCGCATGCAATATGCCTTCGTGGCAGAGACTGCTGAGACTTCCATGACCATGAACAATCTCGATCTGCTCACGAATACAGATGTTCCGCAATATGGGGAAGAATGAGAAGACCGTAGGGAAAGTCGCCTGGCGATATATGACGAGGAAGGGGATGTGATAAACCTTGAGCCCGTTATTCAGATAGCGGACACCCTTGCGGTCATCGTGGGCATGTGTAATAACGATGACCTTGTGGCCTCGGTCGATGAGTTTACTCGAGAGTTGGTAGATATGAGACTCGACGCCGCCAGGTTGAGGGAAGAAGAAATCGCTGACCATGGCGATGTTATACGTTCGGCGTGTCATCTTGGCGGTGGTGAGACGGAGAAATGCAGACAAAGTCCCGTCATGGCTTATTCAATTATTCCTCCTCCAGGACCCTGGCATTGTTCCCTCCCCCCGGCTCATCTCATCTGATCCGCCTGAATATATGAGGGAAAGCGGCTGTGTGAAACTCGGAGTGATAGTATCGGCATACGGAGATATATCCACTGCTTAGGGAACTCGAACACGTCCCCAATGATGCAACCAAATGGAACTGATAAGCTCAGCGGTGTGATGCGGCAGAATCCCGATAACGGCGCAACCGCCAAATTTTTGGACGAGCTATCGCAGCTATTTGCATCCCACTTCCAAAGCTTGAGACCTCGGATGCGCCGAGGATCTTTTTCGCTTTTTGGAGGGCCAATCGATTTGAAAACATGTATGCGAGATATGTACCTCCGGCCGAAGGCCAAACGACTCCAAAAAGCTACGAGACTGCCTCTGCTCCCAAACCAGCCCCAGTCTCTACTCTTACATCTGCGCCTGCGACAGCTGCGACAACCGTCAAAGTATCTGGCGATGGTTTCAGTTACTCTCGCTACATCCCTGGCGTCAAGTCCGAGAAGAAGCCCGAAGCTATAACCCAATACTTTGATGACGAGCCGAGTCCTCCAAAGTCCAAGCGAAAGCGAGATGAGGAGGAGGAAACGTCAGAATCTCGGATCAAAAAATCGAAAAAGGCAGAAGCGAAGCAAGACATCGATGCAGTAGATGAGGCACAAGAGCGGGATGGAAGCACGAAGAAGTCAAAGAAAAGCAAGAAGAATGATAGGAACCAGGACGAGGCCCCAGAGGCGGCAGAAGGAGATGTCGATCGCGATGTGAGGAAGGACAAGAAGAGCAAAAAGAAGGACAAGGGCAAGGACAAAACTTCAGATGAGGTAGACGAAGAGGTCCATCCCGAGGCTGCGGCAACTGAGATACCGGAGGCCAATAGCTCAACAGCAGACGCCGAAATCGAGGGGAGTCCACCAAAAAAAGAGCGCCGGAAAGACAAAAAGACCACGAAAGAGGAGAAGAAAAAGAAGAAACAACCCGAAGTCGAACAGTTGGATGCAACAACTAAGGACGAAGATACCGATATGGTGGATGCGGACGCGTCAATGGTGAATGAGGATGGCGCCGAATCATCCAAGAAATCAAAGGAAACGACTGAAAGGAAGGCAAAGAAGGAGAAGAAGAAGAAACTGCAAGATGACACACCGATGGAAGAGGGCCTAGAGGAGGACCAGGATGACCAGCGACACAAGACAGTCCTTGAGCGAAAAGCCAAGTCACTGAGATTTGCTACCGAAGTTGCCAAAGCCCAAGGCGCAACCGAAGAACCAGAAGAGCCTGTCGAGCTGCACGGCTTGGAGCCGCTTCCACAACCAGAGCCAGCCGCTCCAAGCACGGCGAAACCAACATATGACACCCTTCCGTCATGGTTATCAGCTCCAATCCGTGTTTCCCAGGATACCCGCACTCCGTTTACGGACCTTGGAATCCCTCCTAAGCCAGCGCGCATGCTTGAAGAGAAGGGGTACGCCGAGGCTTTCGCGGTTCAAACGGCGGCATTGCCGTTATTGCTCCCGACGAACAAGCAGCAGCCAGGAGACCTCCTCATTTCAGCGGCCACCGGTTCCGGTAAAACACTAGCCTATGCTTTACCTATAGTCAGAGACCTTAGCAATGGTGTCGTTACCAGGCTGAGAGCCCTTGTCGTCTTGCCGACTCGAGAACTTGTCAAGCAAGCTCAAGAAGTGTTTGAGATTTGTGCTAGGGCATATGAAGGCGAGGAACGCAAGAGGGTACGGATTGGTGTTGCCGTTGGAAGTCAGTCTATGGTGTCTGAGCAAGACTCCTTGATTGGAAGCGAATCCAGATACGATCCCGAGACGTACAGAAAGCTGAAGGAACAAAAGACATCGCAGGCGACTGGAACCGACGCAGATTTTGACAAGATTTTGACTGCCACCGAAGACAAGGACCCCAGAATCGGGCCCTGGGATGGCCAGGTCGTCGACTTTTATTCAAAGGTGGATGTTTTGATCTGCACACCTGGTCGACTCGTCGAGCATATTGAGCAGACAGCAGGCTTCAGTCTTGACTACGTCCGATGGCTAGTTGTAGATGAGGCGGACAAGCTTCTTGCCCAGAGCTTCCAGGGATGGCTAGATGTGGTCTTGGATAAATTCAAGGTCAACAAGTTCAGCGCCAGAGACTTCCCCGACATGGCGTATTCAGGGGTGCGCAAGGTGATTCTCAGTGCTACGTTGACGCGGGACCTGAGTCTGTTGAACCAGCTGGCATTGAGGAGGCCGCGACTGATTGTCCTGGAGAGTGATGGGGACGTTCAGGTTGCTGAGCACGCGCTCCCAGCATCCCTGAAGGAGTTTGCCATCAGGGTTCATGATGCTAATCTCAAGCCGCTCTATCTTCTTGATCTTCTACGAAGTCAGCAGATGGCTACTGATGGCCAGAAGCTCGGAGTGGAAGGTTCCTCGGGAGCAAAGGAAGAGTCAGATTCGGACTCTAGCTCCGACTCCAGCTCCGACTCTGGTTCAGACACGAGTTCAGACTCGGATGCAAGCTCAGATTCCGATACCAGTTCAGATTCGGACTCGGACTCAAGTGCAGACGAAACTCCCTCTCCTATAAGTCAAAAATCGCAAATACCCATGTCTCTCATATTCACCAAGTCCAACGAATCCGCCCTCCGCTTATCACGACTGCTCACACTCCTCGACAAGTCTCTCGCCACGCACATCAGCACACTCACGTCCACCACGCCAACAAGTACTCGCCGAAAAACGCTACGTGCTTTCACGACCCCATCTTCGCCTCTGCGTCTTATCATCGCTTCTGATCTTGTTGCTCGTGGTATTGACATTCCCAAGCTGAGTCATGTCATCAACTATGACTTGCCGCCAAGCGTAGCGGGCTATGTTCACCGTGTAGGCCGTACAGCCCGAGCGGGTAGATCCGGTTGCGCTTGGACTCTGGTCGGCGATGGGGAGAGTGGATGGTTCTGGGGCAAGATTGCAAAGGGCGCGGGTGTAAGGAGAGCGGAGAAGGTGGATCGAGTTAGGATAGAGGAGATGAGTGAGGAGAGGGTGGAGACGTACGAAGCAGCGTTGGAGAAGTTGGGCAAAGAAGCACTTGGGCCGCGGAAAAGGTGAGGGACAGTTTAATATTGAGAAGCACTGGTCATCTTAGTGACCTGTCTTAGTCTCTAATAGCAGGAGTTTGTTCTATCCAAGAAATCATTTTCGGAATTAATGCAAATCTCGCTATTGTACTTGCAATCATACTTGTAGTTTGAGTAATGATCCCATCAACTTTTGTCCTGTGCAATGCAAACAGTTGTTTCTCTCCCTCCCAACAGCCTTTTCCTCTCAGAGCGGAAGCAAACCCCATCACGGTCAAGGATGCCTTTGTCGGAGGTGCCGGTTCAAGTTAGTTATCTGCCCAGTCATTGCGCTCGTGATGCATCGCAGAGGGCTCAACCCTGGGACCAGTCTCCTCATTCCCAGGTAGACTCTGGTATCCCCGCGGGTTAGCATCCTGCCTCTCAATGACGCCTTCTTCTTCTCCGTCTGGGACGCCTGTTAATAGAGGGCGGCTTTCATGTCGGTTCAGGCGGTGGCGTCTCCAGCCGACAGTGCGCCATGAAGACCACCAGCTGGTTCCTTCTCTCATCATGAGCAGGCCAAGGATCTGACATTCAACTCTCTGTCAGTACCAATACGAGTGGTATGTGGAATCTCGTGAGTATGCTGAAACGCACCTGCATCAAGCCCACGGCTATCACAACGCCAAAGTCCGCCCCAGCACTAGATTGCAACGCAGACCTCCATGGTCCCTTGCAGGCGAGTGTACGTCCATACATCTCGGCACAAGTATTCGCCCCCTTTGGCGGAAACGGATATGCCTTGTCCTTGAGGGAATTGAGACCACAGCAGTTCAGGGTATCCTGGATAAGCCGGATCGATTTGGCATCGTGGGCGCGGAACATACGCATCCACTCATTGTCGAGGATGCATTCGAGGCCCTGCGAGGGGACTATGCCTTCGAAGAGCAAAGTCGCGAGAACCGTGGTGATGATGGCCTGGAGCGTTTGTAGGATGACGGGGTTGAGTTGCTGCAGGCGGGAGGAGGAGGAGCGGGCGGCGTGGAGGATGCTGGGGTAGATGAAGGAATTAAGGAACGATCCGAGGGGGAGGAGGATCGTGAAGATGGTGATGACTGGGCTGATGGGGAGAGAGAGGTGGGAGCTATGAAAATGTACAACACTGTGGCATATTATATCGTCAAGGTCAGCTTTGAGCTTCGAGGGGATTATGAGAGGGAGGAGAATGAGGTGGGAGAGCTCACGCAGCAATGGCGAAGAGCACACAGCTCGCCTGAACAGTGATACGAATCAGCAATTATATCTCAGAGACTATCAATACGTGGTGATTCTTACCAGAAGATATATGAGCCCCAAATTGATGGCCATTTTGCGCTCTCACGAAGGCTGAACACTGCCAAGAGGTGGAAATCTCGTGTGACGCAGACGAAGTAGAAGAAAAGAGGGACAGCAATGATATAGCTATACGAAGTACTCGTAGCTATAGCTTGACAGCCACCGCCTGGGATCTGTCTCGGATTGGTTTGTCCTCTTCACTGCCTATTGGCCTCGACAATGCAACAACAGCGACAGTGGCGTTGTTGGTCTGATGATTCGGAGGGAATGGCCCTGGCCAGCATTTGGGGGGCCTACGGAGTACAATTGACCCCTCTCAGTGTAACCCTACGAGTACTTGCATGCTGGGGGGAACCTTGCAGGTAGGTGATGTGTTTTTCTTATAACCCAGTGCTGTAATATGGCTGTTTGGTGCTCATTATGGAGATTGATAATACATGTATAATCCTCTACACACGATACCCGATAGCAGCGTGTTTGGCAAAACAGAGAAGCTCGAGCCGTTGGGTTCATCGGGTCGCAATGAAATGAAAAAGAAACCCGAGAAACGACATATCAATCAGACTGGTCTCATCTTACGTGTGTTTTCACCATTGGTCAGACCACCCGGCTTGGCGAGTTCTTTTTATCGCGAATTGTGCAGTTCTGTGCCCTCTGCTCCGTATGTACGCTTCGTGTTCTATTCATGCAACATGCCGGTTTGCACGACAGCCTTGCCTGGATCGTAGATCGACTCGATTGAATACAGATTACAGAGGAGCAGAGCAATACTACTGCAAACTTGCAACAGCTCGGCTCTCGTGATAATAATTAACACCAGAATCGTGATAGCCTGCTCAGACACCAGACAGTGCAAAATGATTGGCAGCCAAGCCGCCCTGCACTGAGGCTTAGCAGTGGGACGTCATCCCGACCCAGCCTCCTTAATTTACCTATGTACTGATGTACTCCGTACCTAATCTCTAATTTACAGGGACATAAATATCCCGAACCGACCGGCCACATACGTCACTGCCCTTCGAATGGCTTCAAGCTTCAAGCTCCAAGTAATACTTCGTACGTGATTCTCATATCAATTGTATTCACCATCAGTCCCTGAGCATTCGCCATGGATCCAGCAAGGCTCCTCGAGGAACACAAAGCCGCCGTGGTCAAGATCCAGGAGCAGGTCAAGCACTTCTACGACAACAAGAAGCCCTTCCGCGTCTACCATGGCTCCACGAGCTCTACCCGTCCTCTGGCGTTCAAGCAGGACGCCATTGTAGACACGAGCAGCATGGATCGCCTTTTCCCCGTGAACCTGGAGACAATGACCGTCCAAGCCGAGCCGAAGGTGCCCATGGACGCCCTGGCAGCGCACACTTTGAAGCACGGCGTCCTGCCCAAGATTGTCATGGAGTTCAAGGGCATCACGGTTGGTGGTGGATACTCCGGCTTCTCTGGGGAGAGCAGCATGTACCGCTACGGCCTCTTTAACAACACCGTTTCCGATATTGAGATTGTGCTTGGAGATGGTACCCTGGAGACGGCCAGCCGCACCCACAATGCCGATCTTCTCGAGCACGCGGCTGGTAGCTTGGGAACCTTCGGAATCGTTACTCTTCTCACTATCGAGCTTATCCCTGCCACGCCCTACATCCAGCTCGAAATTCAACTTGTCGAGGACGTGGGCAGGGTGCATGACATGTTCGAGGAGGCTACCAAGGATGAATCGATTCACTTCATTGACGGCGTTTACTTCCGCAGGGGCTACATCGTTGTCATGTATGGCCGGTTTCGCGAGGCTCTACCAGCAGGCGAAAGGCCCCTGAAGCAGATGGAAGTCCACTGGTTTGCTGACACCATTGAAGACATCATCAAGAAGCAGCCTGCGCCTGAAACGCCAACGTCCGTCTACATGAACACTATTGACTATCTCTTCCGCTACGACCACGGCGCCTTCTGGGGTGGCAAGCTTGCTTTCAAGCACTTCCATGTGCCACAGAACGCATTCACCCGTCGCCTGGCCGATCCATTCCTCGACAGCCGCACATGCTACCACGCCCTGCACAAGTCCGGCCTCGCCAACGAGTATGTCGTCCAGGACTTTGGCATTCCCGCTAGCACTGTCAGGGAATTTGTTTCCTTTGTCAACGACACCTTGCCAGAGCTGCAGATTTTCTTGGCCCCCTGCAAGGCACCTAAGGAGATTGGCTTAACCTCTCGATTCAACGCACGCGTCGATGAGGTCTCTGACCAGAGAATCTTCGCCGTCGGCGTTTATGGCCGCGGTCCTCGCGACCCCAAGGCGTTTTATGAGCTCAACCGCAAGTTGGAGCTGCGAAGCGCCGAGCTGATGGGTGCCAAACTCTTGTACGCTCGGACATACTACACCGAGGACGAGTTCTGGCTCATCTACCGCAAGGACGTCTATGACGAGATGCGGAAGAAATTCAGGGCCGAGACTCTGCCCTCGATCTACGACAAGCTGAAAGCCGACATGGAAACCGGACACGGCAAGAGGAGACCCGTGCGAGGTATCCTCGAGACCATGTGGGACAAGGCTGTGGGCAACAAGAATTACATCCCGGTGAAGAAATAATCCCATTGAAGCCTCGCCACTTTTGTATCCATCGCCGACATATTTTGGCCTATATATACCCTTGATTCCTGGCCGAGGCCTTTAGTTTCGTTTAATCGAAAACTGTCGATGTTGAGCGGCTGTGGATTGCAGCTGCGTGGTGTGGACGGAGATTTTACATCTAATATATTCCATAGATCTTAATACTAAGATACCACAATTTCCTCTCAACCCCCTGACTCACACGTTGACCCCGTACACAACTTCACCAACAAAAATCCAAGCCTTTTAATTAATACGCGCCAATAATCTCGCCTACAACGCTTCGGTAGATGCCCTTGGGATCAAACTTCTGCCTCACAGCCTTGAAGCGAGCAAGGAACTACACAAGTCAGTCATTACGCTCTCCATTTTGGGGACTATGTTGCAGCTCACATTGGGATCAATGTGCTTGGCCGAGCGCCTGAAAACCTCTCGAGTGTTCTTCGTCCAGTGCGGTCGGCAGTGGAACTCATCCACCAGCGTATTCGCAAGATTAATATCTAAGCCACGGGTTAGTAAACAGAGCTGGCGAGTTTCTCAGCGGGCACTTCGTACAAAACTCCTCGTTGAATCGCTTCTGATCACCAACAGACGGGCGGAAGGTCGGGAAATCGAACATGATGGTGCCCTTGCTCCAGTCCTGACCGTCGGCAGTTCCGTACGTGACCTGGCCGAGGAAGTCGTAGTGCGGCTTGCCGAACTTGATGTTGATCCCGCTTCGATACGTCGCGGCTACGGGCTTGCCCTTCTTCTCCTCTGCGTCAAAGAGCTGACGCACGCGCTTCAACACCTCATTGGCCCTGGTGACCGGGAAGGCGAGCTCAAGAGTGTAGCCTCTGAGGCCATACTCCCACTGAGCCTTTTGGTTAGGGTACAGCCCGCCGATTAGCACGTCGTAGTTCCAGCCGTATACGGGCCAGTTGTTGATGGGCCCGTCGGTGGTCTTTTCGCGGAAGTTGGGCTTCTCCCACTGGCCGAAGAAGATGCCCTCTGCTATGATGTTGGGTATGTGGCTGATCTTGCCGCTGTTGAGAAGGATGATGGCTGCGGAGGCTTCGAGGGGCGAGACGGAGAATGTGTTTTGGAAACCCTCTTGCTCGCTCCTGTTTGCCGGGACGGCGTCGTAGTAGCGCCAGTGGAACTTGCGCTGGGAAGGCCACCACTAAAAGGGGTGTAAGCATCCAACTTGATGGCTATGGTGAGTGAACGTACCCAAAAGTTAGCAGTCAGGTATGGCGAGATCGTCTTATAGATGTCGCCCTCAAGAACGTCCCTCTCTTGAAGACTAGAAGGATGTGAGCTTTGGCTTATAAGTTGGCAGAATAGGGGAGCTCACGTTGTTTGCATGGCATAGACCTTGGTCTCAGGGAAGATTTGCATCTTAGCTCTCGCTATGATGCCCAGCAGGCCAAGAGACGTAGAGGCAGCAAGCCAATCGTCATTCTTCTCATCCCGAACCACAGTCCGAATGTTTCCACTCCCATCAATGATATCCAAAGAAAGCACACCGCCGACAACGACGGCATCCTCTCGAAGCGACGTACGATGCGCGCCCATCGCAATACTACCGCCCAGGGTGATGTTCCAGTTCACCAGGCCCGTTCCGATGTTGGCGCCTCGGTCGTGGAGATACTCTGCGAGCTGGAAGAAGGTCACGCCGCCCTCGACCACGACACTGCCGCCCGCGAGGTCGAAGTTGCTGATCTTGTTGACGTATTCGGTGCGGATGATGACGGTCTTGTCGTCTGAGCATTGGGTGTCGTACCACATGTGTCCGAGTCCACCAGCGCGGACTTGCAGGCCCCGTCTAGCTGCGTCCTTGACAAGGCTCGCCATGTGGTCGACGCTGGTGGCGTTGTGAACCTCGACTACATTGTAGCAAGCGGGAGATCCGGGGCCGTCAAAGGTGTAGTATTCGAAGGCGCTCGAGAGGCCCAGCACGGTGGCCAGGGCCGTGAGAGAACTAAGACGAACCATGTTGCCAGGCTTGGCTTCTTTCTTCAAACCTGCGGACAATGGGGTAGAGAAGCCATTTTTCCAGAGGGTCGCATTCGTAGATCTTATATATGCTGCCAATGCGTTACTGGTATCTTCGGATCTCGGCCTCCCGAGCGTAACACATCGTCACAGCCGCGGTTGCAACTCTTACCAGGGGTCCAATTGACCAATTCACACGCAGCTGGAGAGTTTCCTAGACCAGAGACATGTGAAAATGCATGTCCGCATGTTTGTTTCCAGGTATTGCGTCCGACGAAGGCTGCCCAAAGAGTGGGCGTGTCGTGACAAGACTTGATGTGTGTCCTGCAGGCGTTCATGCACTAGCACTGCAAGTGGCAGTTGGGAAATAAGCACAACACCATTGTATGGACGGCTGTTTTCTTAGCTCCCGAGTCTTTACGCTTATTAGTCTCAAGTTTAAAATAACGTCTCTGAGATTGGAGCATTGGAGCAGGGGGGGATGACCTGCGGTCTAGGGTTAGGGGAGATGATGGGGGTGGGAGAGCCGGACCACCACCACCATATACAATGGAGACTTCGGATGCGGAGACATGGGTTGAGAATGCGGGGAGAGAAGAGGAGCCGGCAGTAGTCTCGAGTTTTGTTTCCTCATCTCCTCTAGGTGAGGTGGGATTTCCTTGTACTTGATCAATGCGATGTTGGACTATCGTCAGCTGTGATATGCAGTTTTGCTGATTGATGCAAGTCAAATCATCAACTCTAGACTTGAACTCACATCATTGTGTCCCATGACAACTGAAGGACCTTCATCACCTCTGCCAATATCAAGACTCCTCCTCTCGGGTCGTCGTCCTTGGCATCCGGTCTCCGCATTCGAAAAATACCCCTTGCAGCATAACCTCATTCCCCGCATCTCAAAGCTACCCAGAGACCTTGAGACGGCACAAAAACCACAGAGCTGCGGCTTCGGTCCTTTGGCACGGGACCTGGTTTCTCGCGATCAGCTTCCACATCTAGAAACCCGTTGTTACATCGCTTTTTTCCAGTCAGACCCAGTATGGGAAGTCCAGCGCGACAGCTGCAGTAGATGCGTGCACACCACTTTTGTCCATCTCCAACAGTCTTGAGCTTTCTTGGCTTGGCTTCCGCGGGCCCCGACGTTTCCTCGACACGTCATTGAGCGTTTTAGTGTGTGTGTGAACCCTCCTGCTTGTAACACCTTCTCAGCTCATGCTTGGGATTTTCCTAGAAATGGCATCCCAGAAGTCTTGTTTTGGTCATGGACGCATATCTTGGATGACACAGAAGCTGAAATACGGGAACACGAGAGGCAGGACCAGTCCATATATTGCCGAGTAGTACGCACAGATTGGTGGAAATTCAAGTATCCGAAACTCCATACTGCTTCCCCATCAGTGAGTCCTCTTGATGCGATGAGAGCAGGTCCACTGCAGAGCAGCTCAGGTACTTGATCACTGAAACACAGACGTAAAATAAGCACAAAGTATTAGCACATCATCAAGATTGGGTGTAGTGGCAGAACTGCGTCAGTTCAGAGCCCATCTCATTCAGCGGTGCGGCATAGAAACCAGTGTTGACAGCACAAGTCAAAAGGCAGTAATTCCACAAAGAGTTGACATCAGAGGATGAGAAGTCTTTCCAAATGTTACACTAACTGCTGCTGTGTGGTGTCATAAATACTAGAGCGAGTCCTCTTGTATGATGCCTCACAACTATAGTCCCCAGCAAAAGAAGAAGAAAAAGTAGGAAGGATAATGGAAATAGAACGAATGTGCATCAAAAAAAGGAGTTGGAGGTCCGTACCGGGTTCGAACCGGTGTTTTCGGAAAATGGGTTTAATCAAAATCCAACGTCCTAGACCACTAGACTAACAGACCGGTGATTACCCGCGGTTACTCTTCGTGCAAAGTAAATGGGTTGAAGCATTGGGCGGTTCAGCCATTCTGCATCACCAGATGGATGTACTGCTTTTCGCAGTGCAGCTCTTGTTGGCTTTTATGAGCAGTAGCGTGTTTTCTGCATGACGTAATCCGATGATAGCCGTTACAAACTAGCCTTTATTGGGTAAAATCGTGTTTTTATTGCGGGAGCTCCCGGGGCCCCGCCGCGGGTCTTTTATATGGCACTACGAAATAGTACCAATGATTCTCAACGATCTAGCATCAACTCAACAAACTGGAGGCAAATCCAGGCTAGTTCGGGCTTAATAATTTAAAATCCTTTTGCTCCACCAGGCTCCGAAAGGCCGGCGGCAATTCTGGAAGGATATGCATAAACCCCGCCGATCGGTGTTAAGTCTAGTACCCATATTACCGTACCCACTCCACCATCACGTAATTCATGGCATAGTTGGTAGATGAGTGGTGATGTACTTTGTACGAAGTACGAAATAAGGACACCGGAACATTCGGGGTATGGCGACATATCAACCCCTGTACCTCATATGCGCTAGGGTAGTCCTTACGTTTCGTTTCACGATGTTGGTTGGACGGTATTACTGAGCATATTGAGGCTTAAAGGCTGCTATTTACAGTTGAAGAAGAAACCTATTTACTCGTAACCAGCCACCTTCAATAAACGCAGGATACAGTTTAACTCGGGTATGGCGTCAATATATCTAGGAGTTGGACATGGACGAAGAGGGTGCCGCGATGGGGTGGTGAAGGGGTCCTTTTTAATACAACGAGTCGTTCACACAAATATATCATTGATCAATGATTGCTTCTATGACTGTTCTTATTGCTTACCTGGTATCTAGTGTGTCGTGGCACTTTGTTTGACTCCTGAAATTACTGCAGCAATCTGCACCTCGCCTTGGATGATCCTAGGGGACTATATATAATTCAAGGACGGCATACATATGTTGAGCATGCCGTTGGATACTATTAACAACTGATGCAATCCTGAGTAGGCAATGACGTTCGTGTGAGAGCTTGTCTCTGCCATTGAACCCATATCTCGCTGGTATAAGACGGAACCCTCTTTCGTGTCCGATGAAGTTGTCCACAACGTAGCAAGCTTCTCCCTCATCGACATCTACACACCCTAGCTCTAATCACAATCACATATTGTCCTTTCTACCTAACCGGTAGATCCCCATCACAATGGCCAGCGAAACCCCTGAAACCATGAACCAGAAGCTCATCTGGAACAAACCCTACGGCCACACTGGCGGCAAGGAATTCAAAGCCGTCCAATCCGGCAAAGAAGACTACGTGACCGAGATGGAAGTCTACACCCGCCAAGAAGGTGACAACCTCGCCATCAAGGCCATCACCCTCCGCTGGAGCAACAACAAAGAAGCCACATTCGGCAAAAAAGAAGGCAAGGTGACAAAAGAAACAACAACGTTCCAGAAGACGGAGCGTATCATCAAGATGGTCATCTACGCTGGTGATTGGGTCGATTCAATTTACTACGAGTCGACGAGAATTCCTGGTGGCTGGAGGGCTGGTGGCAGTGGAGGCTCAGCGCATGAGCAGAAGACGGGGGATGGTGTCCTTGTCGGATTTTGGGGTACTGCTGGCAGTGACGTAGACAAACTCGGCGCTGTATTCGGAGGATGTTGAAAGCCTATGGCCTATGACGTCTATGGGAATCCGCACGCTGTTGATGGAAGATGAAGAAAGCCTTTGGTCGTTGTATGGAGTTCTCCTTGGAGTTTAAGCTCGGCCGGCCACTGGTGGGTTCGCATAGACTAGAAGAAATAAGAAATGCAAGACAACTTCGCAGGAGACACATAAGCAGCAAAAGGGAGACATATCGTTAACAAACTTGCATAAATTTGGATATGATATGGAGTAATCTAGCTAGATTCCATGTGTTCCCCTTCCAAAGCCTCACTAATAACATCAGGTTCTACATAACGCTTGCGGGACCAAACCAATGACGTCGCCACGTGAGCCTTCTTCGGGCTCCCTCATATTATTTGTATATAATTTTTTCTTTCATTTTACTTTAGAAGATGGCACCTCCCAGGCGGATAGCGACCGACTTGTTCTGAGTGTAGTTGGCCAGCGCAGCCTCGCCGAGCTCGCGGCCAATGCCGGACTCCTTGAAGCCACCGAAGGGCATCTGGTGGTGCAGCATGTTGTAGCAGTTGACCCAGACGGTACCGGCCTTCAGAGCGTTGCTGACACGGATAGCGGTGTTGAGGTCAGTGGTGTGAACGGCGGCAGCCAGGCCGTAGTTGGAGTCGTTGGCCAGGCCAATGACCTCCGCCTCGTCCTTGAACTTGGCAATAGCGCAGACGGGTCCAAAGATCTCCTCACGCATGATCTTCATGTCAGGGGTGACGTTGCTGAAGACGGTAGGCTGGATGAAGTAGCCCTTGTCGCCGTGGCGCTCGCCGCCGACCTCGACAGTGGCACCCTCCTCCTTGCCGGACTGGATGTAGCCCATGATACGGTCGAACTGCAGCTGGCTGACCTGGGGGCCCTGGAAGGTCTGCTGGTTGAATGGGTCGCCGACCTTGTTGGCCTGAGCACGCTGCCTGAAGGCCGCAATGAACTTGTCATAGATGCCCTCTTGGACGTAGATGCGGGTACCAGCGCAGCAGCACTGACCGTGGTTGAAGTAGACGCCAAAGTTGACCCAGGAGATGGTCTGCTCAATGTCGGCGTCGTTGAAGACAACGTTGGGGGACTTGCCACCGAGCTCGAGAGTGACCTTCTTGAGGTTGGAGGCGGCAGCAGCCTTCATGATGGTACGGCCAACAATGGTGGAACCAGTGAAGGCAACCTTGTCAATGTCCATGTGGGAAGAGATGGCAGCACCGGCGACCTTGCCGAAGCCGGAAATCAGGTTGAACACGCCAGCAGGGAAACCAGCTTCCTTGACGAGGTTGCAGAAGACGAGAGCGGACAGAGGGGTCTGCTCGGCAGTCTTCATGACAATGGTGTTACCAGTGGCTAGGGCGGGGCCGATCTTCCACGCCAGCATGAGCAGGGGGAAGTTCCAGGGAATGATCTGACCGCAGACACCAAGCTGTATTGAGAGAATTGGTCAGCAGGGCAAGCCAAGGCGTAAAGGACCGATAGAGACGTGAAGCAACTTACGGGCTCGCTTCTGGTGTAGTTGAACATATCAGGGGCAATGTCAAGGGTCTTGCCCTCAATCTTGTCGGCCCAACCACCATAGTATCGAATGCAGGCGGCGACGTTACCAACGTCTCCTCTGGCAAAGTTGATGGACTTGCCATTGTCAAGGGACTCAACCGAGGCAAGGAGGTCGATGTTCTTCTCAATCAGGTCGGCGAGCTTCAGCATGTACTTGCCACGGTCCTGGGGAGTGGCCTGCTTCCACGTGGTCTCGAAGGCCTTGCGGGCAGCGGCGACGGCGATATCGACATCCTTCTCGGTGGCCTCGCAGACAGAGGTGATGACTTCCTCGGTGGAGGGGTTGATGACTTCGAACTTCTTCTTGTCGACACCCTCAACCCACTCGTTGTTGATGAACCTGGAGGAGCCGTGTTAGTTGGTCTGGCAGCGACGAAAACTAAGAATAGGCAGAAGAAGCAGGGACACTCACAATCCAATGGGCTGCTTGTAAGGGCCCGTGATGGGCGTGTTGATTTCGACCGTCAGGCTCATGATGGCTGGCTGGTGGTGATTATGCGTTCTGATGGAGGAGAAGAAAGGAAGGGTATCTGAGGAGGAGATGGAGACGGAGACAGAGATGGAGAGGAGAAGGGGAGACGCGGACCATTTTATTTGTAACGGGATCTGGCAGAATCAATTCCCATTATTAAGTGCTTTGGCCTTTTGGCTCTGTTGTTCCCCCGCCTCCGCAGCGATGATATCCGAGACCACCACCAAAAATATCCGGACAGTGGCCTAAAATCCTTAACCGCCACCAAGCCTTCGATCCACAGCAGACATTCTGCTGCAGACACACGCTAAAGCAATGCGAGTGCGAGCCAATCAGCCAACCTGGTCCGACTGGGATGAGGTTTCCCCGCAGCCAGTGGCCAATAATGGCATTGCTGGTCATTTTGAGAGCCGACATATCTCGGCCATGATTGTCTTGATGCTCGTAGCACTCCCCAGGGACTGCGTCTGTATCGAGGTTCAATAGGCAGTTGTCTAGCATTCAATGCTTCAACCCACTCGCCAAGCTCGCCATGACCATACCCACATGGTACATCTTGATCGTGTCTTGTTTCATGTACTCCGTACGGAGTACTATTATACGCACCTACATCACACCCCACATGACGTCTTGGATAAGACAAATCATATTGAGAAAACTTTGACAAGAGTACGTACATACAGCTGTGCAAAGTACCGCTCGAGAAAGTGCCGATTCCAATAGGTGCATGACTACCTATGTACCTTGCCTACTAAGCAGATTACTGGATCCTCCCACTTCATCCTTCGCAGACCTGTTCGGGACGCAACAGCGAAACCCGCGTCCGATTTCCTGCTTATCTACTCCTTCAGCCCTTCGGCATATCTGATTTGTCCGGCCGCTCTGGGGTGCTGAGAACTCTGCATCTGTCTGCTTGAATGATTCCGGGCCGATTCCGGAGCAGTCCCTCGTAATACTTGGGGTTCAGAGCACATACGAAGTACCCCCGCTCCTCATATCTCCCTGCCGCCCGCTTCAGCCTAGGCGATGGATGGCGGCTGACCCGCTTGTGCCTACTCGGTAGAATAGTGCGAGATAGTATTTCCACTTCCCGCAATCCCACGCTTTTCAACAGCCGAATCAGGCGATGGCGCTAATAGTATTGAACGTTTGGGACCTCATGGGCTGAGGCCAAGAGCTTCCGTATAACCGGTGGGACACAGGCTTGAGCAATGACCAAGGGCTATGATATCCTAAGCTCCGTATCCTATCATCCGTCTCACCGAAGACAGCGTCATCATGCGACCAAGAGTCTCAGCAGACGGTCGTAGGGAAGAAACATACTCGTACATGCAGAGAGGCTGGTCTCAGATATGCATGTTTCTGCATGCCGTGTTCCTCAAGGTGCATAGGTAGGCATGGAAGACATGTGTATCGCTAAAACAGACATGATAGAGATGACAACAAAAAATTGGACACAAAGTAGTATTTTACTACTAGTAGTACTACCTAGGACGAAGGACTGCTCTCACCTATCACACACAGTACCCCACGCCCTTTCTCCCTCGACGTCGTGTCGCTCAAATGCACGAGTATGGAGCAGAGCAGCTTGGCAAGCGATAGTTTCCATAAACGGCATTACTATCTGCAATTTTTAGTGCTCATGTCATATCTCACATTGAGAGGCTCATCGGTATGGATCCCTCGCGGCAATTACGTAGGAACTGTGGAGATAAACAAAGCACGTCGAGTCCCAGACAGTACGAAGTATTACTTCGTACATACATACGTACTTGGTAAAGACCTTTGAAGTAAGTAACAGTAGTTATCAGTCTCACGGAAGCCACGGGCACTAATATCCATTGTCACTACTATTGCCTTTGGCCAAGTCGCCAAAATCTCACTTTTGCGAGTGCGATATTGCTATATTAGTACGAAGTACTCCGTACTCGTATTTCAAATATGCGGTTTATTAGTAATATCCCCCGCATCCGTACTCCGCCCCGAGGGAATGTTTAAGTTTTAAGTTTATTCATTCTGTCATATTCCGAGACGCGCGTTTCTCTCTTCCTTTCTTGTTTTGTTTTCTTTCGCTTTTTTCTTTCTTTTTCTTTTGGGGGAGCTGTTGGGAATAATTGGCATCTCTTTCCCCCTCCCTCCATATTATTATTTCCTGATCTTGTTTTATCAGTCATATCTTCCATGATTCGAGGCTCGTTCTTCCTAGCTCCAAGCTAGGAACTTGGGTCGTTTTCAACAAATAACCGACGGGAAATTCTTCAATCGGCTTCTAGATGAGATGCTTAAATAATCTCTGTATTGTCGTGAATTACTAGGGAAACACGGGGTACAATGTGCCGCAAGACCCATTCCAAGCTCTCATCGTAAATGCAAGCTCCACGGTATTATTATCTCACGGACAATGTGCCAGAATGAGTGATGGGGAATCACTCAACCACCTATATCAAAGAGGAAATTTAGGCAACTAAAAATTAGTAAAAAAATAATTTTCTAAAAATTTGTATCTAGTATGGCTATAATGGGCAGGAAGCAACTCAGTTAAGAAAATTGGTAGAGTCTTGAGACAGCAACCCTCAAGGCAGGAGGAGCTAGCACAGGGTCAACAGTGGTGAACTAACAATCGCCCCCTCTCACAAAACGTTGACCCTTCCTCTGCATCTCAGCACTCCCACAGTTTCGCTCCAATCACACTCTCTCCAGAGCACCATCCCATTGCAAACATCCTTCCATCCTTCAGTCAGGGAGAGAATGCCAAGCAAGTTGACCAGGTATTGCCTATATACGCATCGTGCATTGCGCATTGCGCAGTATATATACCATTGGGAACAACCAGCTAGAACCAACAAGCAACCATGTCAAACGGCGTCGCTCGAATAACAACCATCGCTGTCACCGATTCTCGACCCTGTGTACGCTGCATGTTGTCAGCTGCCTCGCAGGCATAATGCATTGCTGCGCCTTTATTCGTCTGTTGCTGATTACCTATGCATCACCCCCTCACGGCACTACACCATCAAGGGTCCCGTCGGTGGCCTGATATAGGCTCTTGTTGAATACCTTAGCCATCCGCAATCATAGTGACTGAACCTGACTGAGGTTATCGATTGTGAATTGTTCCAAATGCAACGAGTTGCGGTACCAGAGGTATCCGGACCCTGACCATTAAGGCCTGACAACCCTTGGAACTACGTCTTGGCCTCGCTCAAGTGGGAAAGTAACTCCCTCCCCGATGTCGAGAAATCAGGCTGGATATAGGTGCCCTCCTGATGAGTGATGATAGCACCACTGGCCGCATTCATTGGTTTACACGTCTGCCACCCTCATCACGTAACACTCGAGGCTGACTCCAAGTGAGTCAATCAGGTTGAAGAACGTGTCTGAGGCCACGCATGTAGCATGAGCTACTCCTTTGGTCGCCCTACTATCCGCATTGCGCAAGTGCGCATTTCCGTCTTGCGGGTTAGTTTGACTTGCCTCCAGAATAAATATGTGCTGTCCATCCCCCAGCTTTCGTATTGTTTCCTGTCCTCACTGGAACTGTCTGAATCTGCCTTGGCCATTCGAGGCTCTCCTTGAAGCCGGTACTGGATAAGGCAAAACAACAAAAGTCTATCCAGCTGCATCTAAGGATGCCCTCAGCGAGAGACAAAGCATTCAGTCTTTCTTCCAAGCGCTACAAAGCCTCTTTCAGATCCCCCAAACTATCCAAAGGAACTGTTCATTTCGGGAAGTGGATTATTAGCTGCTTCCAACACGACAGCCATCGGACGAACCGCCTGGGCAAAGGCCAAACGGATATGCCTATGGCTGGGAAAGATCAGGACCCCAAACCAAACGAGCAACCATCGAATAACTCCTCGGGGAAACCTTTGGCAGACGTACGCTTGCACAAAACTCGGTTTGACTGGTATGACCTGGAAACAGCGAATTGGGCTAACCGCTCGTTGACAGAAGTCCACTGACATTGTTTCCAAGAGGTGCGCTACGTCCCACGAGGTGGAGGATATTGGAGGGGAGCGTGGGATATCTTTAACCCCCGGGTAAGTCGGTGTTGCGCTTTTTGTGCCATCAAGAAGTCTTCATTGCAAATATAACTTTACTGACAACACAAAGCAAACCCGATTTTATCCCAACACGCCGCTGCGAAGGCGAGGATAGGTGTGGCGTGGTTTCCAAAGTGATTGGGTCCCCGATTCGAGAAACACTGCGTGCTCATACAGGTGGCGGTAGCAAAAAACCAACGGTTTCTTCGTCGGAATATCTTGAGCAGCAAGTTAGTCAACACTTACGTCGACGCAAAAAGGAAATTGTAGACAGTTTGATGGCTACCATCCTGGAATGCCTTGACAAAAAGCTCACATTATTTGAGGAAGCGTTCGATGGTGATGGGAGCCCTTCCCGATCGCAAAGCTCTAGCGGCTTGACGATGGCTCATTCTCTGCAAACGTCTAATGCGACAAGGAAGAGGCAGCTCCAGCGAGACGACCGGGAAGACACCGGGGAGGATGAAAAGGAAAACAGCAGGGATCGAAACAGTAAGCGCGCAAGAACTGCCGGCGATGATGGGTACGTTAAGTATGCATGTCCATACTACAAATTCGACCCAGAACGATTCAAGAATTGTCGGACATGCTGTGGCCCGGGATGGAAAGACGTGCACCGCGTCAAGTAAGTGTTTTCCCGCAGTTCTCCAAGCTGGTGATCTAATCCGGTTTCTCACAAAGGGAACACCTCGGTCGCTGTCATCGTCTTCCACAATACCAGTGCAACCGTTGCTGCGAGTTGTTCAGGGAGGAGGACGAGCTGAAGAAACACCAGCGAGCCGCTGAACCCTGCCCCGTCAGGGAAAAGACAACGAATCGAAATTATGCAGAAGGGTTCGATCAAGAACAATGGCAGAAATTGTTGAAGCGATCTAGGAAGCCTGGGCACGAAAAATGGATCGGGTGGTATTGTATCTTGTTCAACGTCGAGCCAAGCTCGCCAGACATTCCTTCGCCGTGTAAGCACCAAAGTCGCCTTAGACTAACATCATCATTGACCTAACAATAAAACTTTCCCTTAGACCATGGAGTATCCGACTCTAGCGATGCGCGCGCCTCTGGCTATGGTAGCTACCAACAATACTGCGATTACCTACGCCAGGAACTCCCCCCATTGATCCGCAATCAAGTGGAAGAAGAAGTGGACAAAGCCTTGGTTGGAGCTGAGGACAGGATCCGTAATAACGTCCAAGCGGCCATAAAAGGTATACCGGGAATGCTCTATCGGATCTTCCAATCCATACCACCGCCTCCCGGGGCTACCTCCACAGAAGGGGATGAGAGCCAGGATAGCCCTACGTCTGATGAGGGCATCCCAGATGACTTCGATCCCGACAACATATTTGACGGGATACAGTGGGAAGATGTCGAACTCCCTAGTGAGGACTTCCACCTTGCTCCTGGTGAGGAGTCTCTGTGCGCAGACTTTTCGGCAACGTCACGAGCGTCAGATACTCTCTATGCAGTGGAATCCTCAGTTTTGTCGGTTGAGGATGCAGAAGCGCAACCATACTTGGATGCGAGGGATTTTGAAGCATGGTCCAAGATGCAAGGGTACATGCTGCCTCAACTCACCGATTACCGCGTGGGATAGGATCGAAGGCAAATGATCGATGATGCGCCACCATGTGAAGTCATTTGGGGGGGAGGTAAGTAAATCTGATTTTTCTACAGTGTGCTATATCCCCAAGATTGAGCAAGAGGTAGATACATGATGAAAACAAAAAGTCTGTCCATTTCCTCCGGAGAGTGTGTAAGTAACCTCGAGATGAGAATCATACTATCCCACATTTGATGGCTATAACAGGCTTGAGCAGAACGTTTATGGTGCCGTATTCGTACGTCCAACAGGTCAATCTAACATGGTATGACTTGGTTTCCTCATCATATATCCACGGCTCGAGTTCTGGTTCGTAGTCGTTGACATCAAGGGCGTGCAGCAACGTCCTCTTGATCCTTTCCATGCGGCAATGGAAATCCTCCGTGCCAAAATATGTGTTATCGCAGCGATAGAAGCTGTTAGCGGGGCCAATCTCCCAATCCCAGTCGAATTTCCTCTCTTTGTTGTCCTTGCCCTGCACGGTCCGAAGCTCCCATCGACAAGGTACAGCCGATTCTCCTTCCCATGGCTCTTGGTCTGGTGGCGCGTCGAGAACCACATAGATAGTCAACGTCCCTATATTGGCGCGGTCCAATATGATCCCAACTCTTATGAAATCACTTTCAGCATAAACCATCGCCTCGGGTATGGCAATCGCTTTCTCTCTCAGGGATTGGTAGGTTAGTGCTCCGTCGTGGGAGACGTATGTATGTAGTGTTCCAGTGGGTTTCAAAAAAACCGATGACTTTGCTTGTTGGAAGGTACAGAATGTCGTGATCAGGCTCGTAATCCCGGATAAGTATGTGACTCTGGGATTCTTCCTGGAAGTGCAGATGGTAGTCTTGCTCATCGGCCCATTTTGTAATGACGGCACGGGCTTCGCGGTTGACGAAGCTGATGAGGGGCATAGGCATTGGGATACTGTCTTGAAACGGGATCAGATTGGTTTCTGTGATTGGACCATATTTGGTACTTCGATCATCTGCGTTTCTAAAGAACCAGAGCGCGGGAGGATCTCTGAAGTTGAGGAGGGAGAATTCCCAGATGAGTTCGCGGAGTTCCGGGGCAAGACGGGGGAAAGGGTGGAAGCTAGAGAGTTTGGTAACATCGACATCTGATGACTCTTCTGATTCCATGGTGTTGGATCGGTGTTTGGGGGATGGTTTTTGCTTGGGAGAAATGTGTAGTGGAGGAGGAGAGATATTGTGTGCTGCGTGGTTCACTTATCTAAGGTGCGTAACACGTGATGAGATGCGGTGTAGCGAGAAGATTCACTTGACAGAGGCTACTTTCCAGTTTCTGGTATAGAGACTCTTGTAGCTATAATCCGTACATTTGTTCACTTTTGTTTTCAGATCCTGCTCGCCTCTGGTGCCGATTCAGTTGCTTGGGCACCTGATTCGGAGGTTGACTCGTAAACTCAACTCAAGATTCAAGGTTCGACGCAAAACAAAGGGATACTGCTGCTATGACAGATAAAATAGAACTCTGTATTTGTGCCGAATTATTGAGAAGATAGGTTTTGTTAGTTGTTTTAAAGAGATCATTGACAAACAAAGTAGAGTTGCTGCCCACCAACCTGGCAACCGCCAATCCAATCATGAGGAATTTCCCATTGGCTTCTATGATCAAATCAAGGACTATTAAGTAAAATTATGACCGAAATAACTAGGTACTAACAATCTTCTATTGGGTTGAATAACATCACATCTTTTATCATGTATATACTGATGGCCTGTCTGCCTCCATTCCACTGCGGGACCAACCCTGTACCCTGCAAAATTCAGTCAACGTGATCTTTTCCTATCGCCCACATATTATCTAGTATTACCTTCACAAATACAACCTTTTCAAGCAACAACGGAAATCAGATGAATAAGGCAGCTTCAAACTAAACGAACTTTGCAAGCTTTCCATGTCCATTTCTAATGTCCACTCAAATCAAAACTTCACAAAAAAAGCTCAAATCCTCTCCCCGCCAGATTAACCCCATCCAAGCCGCCATCCAAAGCTGGATCGCAACGCTTCCACACAGAGAACCTGCAGGCGAAACGTCATGGCATGAGAGTCTTTTGAATACAGCGCCCAAGCGCTTTACCATCTACGAGCCCTTGGCTCTCCTCCCAGCTGGCAGTTTCACTAGCGAATCTTGGAGATCTACTCTGCAGAGCTGTGAGGAAAATGCATGCTCCTCATTATGGTCCTCGATCTTGAAGGAGCTTTCGAAAGATGGGAGAGGCACCGTGACGCACCTCGCAGTCAATGAGGGCATACCACTACAAAGGGAAGGGGAAGATGCTGAGAATATCCGGCGCAGTCCCAGCGGGTTACGCATGCTATTTGGTGACTTCGGACCTTCGGATATAGACAGTGAGCAGCCCGCAGCGAGCGACTTCGACAAGGCGCTATGGGTAGGGACAAAACAAAATGGTATACATCAGACCTGGGCGCCGCGCTGGACCATGTTCAGCCGCGGCAACGTCAAAGAAAAGGCCAGGGTGCTGGGTTTCAAAGGTCCCGAGCGAGGACAAGAGTGCTGGGCTGTCGACTTGTACGCAGGCATTGGCTACTTTACTTTCTCCTACGCGTCCTTGGGCATGAGAGTCTTGTGCTGGGAGATTAACCCCTGGAGTGTGGAGGGCCTGCGCCGGGGTGCCAAGGCCAACCGGTGGAGTGTCAGGGTGATTCAAGGAGAGGATCTGGCCTTGCCGTTAAGCGAGCTCATGGCTGGAGGGGAGCAGATCATGGTGTTTCTGGAGAGCAATGAGGAGGCTTGCAGACGAATCGAGGAGATGCAGGAGATGAGACTTGCCCACGATATCAGGCATGTCAACTGTGGCTTCTTGCCTACTAGCGAGCCCACATGGAAACATGCGTGGGAGATGACGCATCTGAGTCCAGAGGCTTGGCTCCACTTGCACGAGAACGTCGGTGTGAACGACATGGAGTCTCGGCGACAGTCAATCCAGGGCATCTTTGAGAGCTGGTCTACCGCAGGAGAAAGCGAGCGGACACCGAGCGCTGAGCATGTCGAGCAGGTCAAGACTTACGCGCCAGGCGTATGGCACTGTGTCTTCGATGTACATCTAACAAGGTCTAATATTACATGAATGAATGAACCCGCGCATATCGTCATCATTTCTCATCCCTAATGTGGCTTCCCACTAGCTGGGTCGCAAGAACTTTTTCGGGACGTTTTCCAGAACGATGGGCATCTTATCCAACTTCTCTAGTTTAGCCTGCTCATCCTCCATCTGCTCGTGTTTCCGGAAGTGCTCCAGGTCCTCCGGATGCGTCAAGTCCTCCAGCTTAGTGTTGTCGTCGTGGAACTTCTCCCAGTGGTGAATCTCATATTCATACTCGTCGTCACCGTGGTGGCCCGGCCCAGTGCCCATGTCCGGCAATGTCTTCCCCTGAGCTATAAACTCGGCCCATTCGTGACGGCTGACCTGGGTGTCCCTGTTGGTGTCCATCAAGTTGAGGACCTGGCGCAAGATTTCGTACTTGCGTTCCTGGGTAACGTGCTTGTTGGACTCATCCATCAGACCATATGTGCGCATGATTTCTTCGCCTCCCCAGAAGCCGTTGCTGTCGAAATCGTGTAGCATGAAGAACGAGTCTTCGGTCCAGCCTTCCGCGTGGTGCTCCTCTGGAGAAGAATAGTTAGACGTTTGTCTTAGACCTTTGAGAGAGGTACCCAAGAGGTGTCTGAGACGTACCGGCCATGTGTTTCGTCATCCAGTTGGCATTCGCGTCGACAATGGGCTTCTGGGATTTGGCGTGATCGCCATGAGCGATGACGAGGCCCGCGAGGGCAGCGCCGAGAAGGATTGTGCGCATCGTGTAAGATAGCGGGAGCTGGATTATCCAAGAAGTCAAGAAGTTGCACTTCGCTTGGTCGTGAGAGCCAAAAATGTGTTAAGGAAGATGTCAGGAGCTGAGATTTATTGGTGGCAATGCGGATGTATCAAATAGATGAAAGGTTGATGACCGCCATTAATTGACTTTCTATTAGAGGAAGCTTAGGGATTGGAGTTTAGGGGGCGGGGAGCCCTGTGGGTTTGGCTGCACGCGCCTGCAGGGACAGGGCAGCTCGTGAGCTTGTTACCAAATTCGGACTCTCAGGTGTCTACGAAGTAGCACCGATACTACCTGTCTTCGAAGATCCTCGCGTGCACTTATAAGAATTGATCAGTCAGAATCTATGAGTCATGCGACATCTATTCGATCAACGGTAATGATTTCGTGATAATATAATAATATTTCAGCCACGAAACCGGAACC
This sequence comes from Mycogone perniciosa, assembly GCA_025331125.1. Taxonomy (NCBI): domain Eukaryota; kingdom Fungi; phylum Ascomycota; class Sordariomycetes; order Hypocreales; family Hypocreaceae; genus Mycogone; species Mycogone perniciosa. The sequence continues at coordinate 188,658 of JAOALB010000106.1, forward strand.
CTCCATTCGAATCCGATGTTTGAAACCCCGGTTCGAGTCTGATTGATTGCCATCCCGTGATCTCGTGTTTCTACTCCATAGGTTTCCCCCACTGGACGCGCATCATACCGCGACTCCGGAGTACGACCTTTTCGAATCGCATCTCGATAAAAACAAGGGCAGTCACAATGAGCAAGCAGATTGAGCTAGCTTTGGTGTCGTTGATGCCTACTTATGGCTCCGACCTACCATCTTCTCTGGTTGAACTAGCCAGTTCTCTCCTTGCCCAATCTCGACACCTTGCCAGCACGCTCAAAGCCGAGGAAGAGGTTGCTCGTCCCTATGCCTGCGCACATATTGCTTGCGATAGGTAAATATCTCGTCTTCCATTGACCACGGCCATTGGACATGGACTGACAGAATCTCACAGACTCAAAATCACCCTTGACCTCCCTCCGATAGAGCCACGACCTCCTATTCCTCCCCGAGTCTACAAGCGCTTATACACCCATTTGGATAACATTCTTCCCAATTCTTCAGCCAGTGGACGCCGAGTACGGACACCAAGCTCAAAGTTGCGCGACATTGAGATTGGGAGCTCTCCAGCATCGCAGGCACGACCTCTCCCATCTAGACCGACACCAAGTAGGGAGAGCTCTCTCGCGCAGTTCCGCAGAAAGCCCAATGAGAGCGCATCGACTCCAAAAAAATCAAACGGACAGGGCCATGTCGGTGTTAGGGAGTCGGGCCTCTATCCATGGGTACAACCCGTCATACGGCATCTGTGTGTAGGATCTACATATGGGAAGCTTGCCCCTTCGATACTAGCAGGCATGGAGGTGATGCTTATCCCCGGAGGCCGAAGAACAGATCACGAGTGGACAAACAAGAACGCAACGGCTTTGTGTGCCGCTCTTATTTTCTTCGTAGCTGTGCGCGTTCAGGATATCACTCCAGAGAAGGCAGTTCAGCGCGAGGTCTATGTGCCCACTCGGAAAGAGATTCTGGGACAGTTGGAACAAGCGCGCAATGCAGTAACAATCAAGGGTTTGGATGAGGACATTCTGTGGGAGGAGTGGACTGATATTACGACGAAAGACTTCGATGCTGCGGTGGCCAAAGTGACTGAGAGCGGCTGGCTGGACGCTGACTGGTATAGGGGCATTGCGGATGTTGTTCAGTCAGATCGGCCGCAAGATGTTGACATGCTTGACGTCGAGGACGATATGGATCCGGCGCCGCAAGCTCAGGGGCAGCGGGCGGATACGATGTTACAGGAGAAATACAACTACCTGAGTGATGCCCGGAGAGCAGAGTACAAAATATGGAAGGAAAACACATTGGCAAGGATTGCAAAGATACAGGCATCTTTGGAAGCGACCGGCAGATCAGATGCCCTATGAGCAGCACGGAGATCAAATACCTAAGCGACACGATCACGCAGGGGGAACGCGAAAAGTCAGTTTTACCTTATACATACCTAATTATCCTGTCATGAATATACAGAAACTTAGTGCATCTTGCCAAGGACATACGGGTGTCCAGCACTCAGCCCTCCATCCACAGCCCACGCCTGTCCATTAACGTAGCTGCTCTCATCACTGCCGAGGAACAATGCTACGCGAGCAATCTCATCGGGGAGGCCACCGCGCTTCAATGGGTTGATCTGTCCAATCTTGCTACCATTGCCCCGTGCGCGGGCGGCTTCGAACACCGGCGCCGTCATGCCCGTCTCGATGAGGCCTGGGCAGATGGCATTGATGCGGACACCCGAGCCAGCGAGCTGGTAGGCGATAGTCTGGGCGAGGGATATGACGGCGGCTTTGGAGGCGGAGTAGGGGGAGGAGCCGGCATTGGAGCGGACGCCGGCGACGGAGGCGGTGCCGATGATGCTGCCGTTGGAGGAGGCCTTTTGAGGGGAGGTTTTCATCATGGCCGGGGCGGCATATTTGGCAGCAAGGAAGACGCTGTGATGGATTGTTTGTTAGCTTCAGTGACGCAGCTTCAAGGAGGGGGGGTGATTGAAGACTTACCTCAGGGTGTTGACCTTGAAGACGGTCATGAACTCCTCGTCGCTGAAGTCAGTAAAAGCGAGGTTCTTGCCAGTAATGCCGGCGTTGGCGAAGAAGACATCGAGGCGACCGTAACGCTCTAGCGCATCGTCGACGACGGCCTTGACTTTGGCTTCATCGGAGGCATCGAATTGCCAGGTCTGGACCTCAACATTTGGGTACAGGGAGTTGATCTCCTTCTTTTGGGCGTCAAGGTGTGAGCTGTCGAAATCGCAGAGGTAGATGGCGCGGGCGCCGTTGTCGGCGAATTCATGGGCGGTAGCGCGGCCGATGCCGAGGGGAGAGTTGGCGCCTAGAATTGCATCAGTTGAGGATGTCTTCTCCATTTCCTTTTCCAGGTCTGTTTGCTGTGGCTGTTCGTACCGGTGATGACGACGACTTTGCCCTCGACTCGCGGCGTGGAAGCCCCGGAAGCGACTTTGACAATCGGTGGAAGCTGGGAATCAGACCCAGGCTTCAATTGCTGGCCAATGGCCTGGATTCGTCTCTCAGCTTTGTCTGACATGATGAGCAAAATCACCTTTACCGTGCAAAATACTAATCAATCCCGCATTTTGGATTCAAGAATGCGACGCGCATGGCTCTTCTTATGTGCAGCGAAGACTCTCAGGCCCATAACGGGATCCGAGGCCGAGGTTCGGCTCAAGGCAATGGGAGCTAAACTGGTTCAAGTATAGAATGACTTCCCCCGCAACAACAATTCAGGAACGATCAACGATCCTGCCCTGCTAGGAGATAAGCAAAACAGGAAATATGGGGCTGACATGAATCTGATTTTTTTTTAAAATAATTGCTCCGTCAGCTTGATTCATGCAGCCCACTTGATGCCATCGCCATGATCTCTCGCCATCATGACTAATTGGCCAAATCCGACTGATTGCAAAGTCGTCAGCGACTCGCTCCTTGTCGTCCCATTTCATGCCCAAGTCATCACTGACCACGACTCAACCGCCTCGCCCCCAGCCTGCGTCATCACCGTTCTGTGCTGTGCAATGTAGCAGCTATGCAAACTAACGCAGTGCACTTCTCCTCGGCCCTTTCTAATCACTCGGTCCTTTATAATCTCTCAGTCACACCGCCAGTGGCTCTTCTCGTACACAAACAATCTTTGGGTATAGCGTCAGGAGCCAGTGCACTCTCCTGGCCTTGCAGTCAGCCCGCATGGGTCAAGAATGGACCAAGCATAAGGCAGACATATGGCAGCTTCGAATTGAGGCCTGATCTGATGTACGAAGTAGGATGGCCATGTCACGCATAGAGCCCTTATCCCACCATTCGGCTTCGAGAGAAAGGACAAGCAATATCCCACACCAAACGGACGTATTTCCATCTTGATTACGTCCAGCGCCACACCGTATGTGGAGAGGCCGGGACGAAGTTCAGCTGATTAATACCCAAGCTTCCCGCAACTCCTCGTGAATGCGACACGCGATTCTGAATACGAAGTGTTCTCCAGCAACCAGAGGCCTCTCCGCCAATCTGTTTGCTGCTACATGCAAGTTTCGGGTTCTCAACCACGCTATTTCAGCCACCTGACTGGCGATGCCGACTTTGATGGGCTCGTGTATGTCTCTGCTTCGTACTTCGTACCTGGATTAGCAAAACGTCATGAACAAGTTCCTGTGTGGTATGACGGGTATTTACCGTCCGGTGAGTGGAGCACCCCGTTCCTGTGTGCTTCTAGTATTTGCTATTCAGCGTCATCACTCCAACAGTCAAATGCAGGCAGTTATCGACTCATTCGGACACACATGCTAAATGTGCCGATCTGGAACGTACTTTGCTCTCAAATTTGCAAAATGAAGTCATTCTCATCGGTTGGCCGACCCAGCAAACGCAACCTCAATATCCGCATCTATCCTTATCGGGCTGACCTCGTATTTTCGCAAACGGTCTCAAATTATTATCGGCAGGCTTTGAGAAGATGGTAAATCAGCGCTGTGCTACCACGAAACGGCTCGCAATGTGCACCATTCATCCGTTCCGCGTTTGGGACTATTAGACAGGAACAATCAAATCTTTTCAAGATGGTCATTCCAGAATGAGACCGGAAACGATTAGGCAGTAATAAGACACCCTCCAAACTTGAGCCTTTCCAACTGGAAATCGACCCTCGCAGCAGAATCTCCACATCTGAAGTTGGACCATACATACGCTGGATGCGCTCGCGAACTGAGCAAAATCATTGGATGTTGATTGCAAGGGTTTCGTCTGACTTGTGAAGCAATGCCTTCAAACTTGACCTGGAGGCGCCCAGTCAAAACCGCGTAGGGCCGGGGTTCAGGTCACCCTTATCAGCCTGCATCGCACAAGTTTGTCGAGAGGTTATTGGCCAGCACGCATTCTCGAGGCTTACGGAGTGCATACGTTTCCCGCCATTGCCTGTTTTCGAATGGAGGACCAAGACTGTTTCCACTTGGATACATGGGCGGAGTGCTTGAAGCGTTTGCACTTTGGCTTTGATGAGCAAACCGATGAGCGATTATATGAACAATTGCGAACGAGTGGGCGGATCGGAACTGGCCAAAGCCACATTTGCAAGTGCGAATGCGGATGTTTTCCTTACTACTACTACATGCTTTGCTCTCCACGCGGCTGCCATGAGGAAGCCAAGGGCTTTGAAGCCATCGGGAGGCTAGACCCGGGTCACGGCTTGTCTCTCCACCAAGCGTAGCAAACAAGCGAGTTTCTGCTGGATCGCGCACAGCTCGACCAGGTCATGGCGCCCTCGATTTCTTTTCCGCGGTGATCACAGGATTCCACCTGGCTTCCATACATGGGCATTCGTGCTGTCAGTCCTGTCTGCTGCCTCCTCGTGCTCAATCAGGCTAGCGGGTATTCGCATCGCACGCCCTCCTTTCTCACGACCGAAGCAGCTTCCCGGCATCCGAGTACCATACGAGACTACTACTGTCGTTGGGAGCGGCGTGCCGCAGGGCCGTGTGATACCCTCCAACCTACGACTAGGGCTGATCATCTCTTCGTACACTCTGTGCCAAGGCTCGACGGCTGTTCTCATATCTGTGTTTCCTACGTTCCCCGGAGTGTCCACAGCAGTAAATGATTGAATTCGCTCAGGTTCCCTCTTCGTAATATCTACCAGTCATGCTGCTGGTTTGCTTGCGACCCATCATGGTGCCCACTTACACCTCATTTAGCAACTGACCCCCCAAGACTCATCTTTCTCCCGCATCATCCCTTCTTTCTCTCACCACACTCACTTCTGTCAAGCTTATATTATATTACTTTATTCCTTATTCTTAGAGGTCTACTTTGCTCCCGCTTGATATTCATTGTACTCTCTCATTCCATCTCCCTCTGCCAGCTGACTGTTCTGAACGCCGCTCGGCGGAGTCACTCCTTCAAACCCAACATCCTTACTCCCACCCTGTCCAGTCATCGCTTCATGGACGAAAGTCATTGCACAGAACATGCTTGGGGGTTTGTCGCAAGCAGCGTCATCGATCCGCCAAAGTGCATATCGAGTTGCCGAGAAAGGCTCATCAGATCTCTGGCACCCAAGGATGAGACATTGGAAAGTGTGTGCAAGGCACTGTCAGACAACAGCCAGTTTGGCAGAGGAGAGAAGTTTCATGAAATCTACTGCTGCGATTCTCAGCTCTGCGGTGTGAATAATCTAAATGGCGTTGGCCAAGACCGTATGTGAGCTCCTTTCCGATGGATTGTCGCTAAGCTGACAGAGGTTAGCAACCATCAACTGGCTCATCAATGCTTGCCAAGAGTAATCATCATCCATTTCTCACGAGATGGGGTCATTGGGCTAAAGAGTTTATAGCATTAGGTATCATTCCATCACTGATCCGGGACCACCGAGCCCGAGATATGTCTGTTCACGTAGCTTCTTATACGGACCGGACACTTCCTGTGAGAAGCAGGAACTTACTCTAACATCCAGGGCGGCTAAAGAGATCGCAACTCCATCGGGGTTTATTGCTGAAGGATTCAACACTGTCACAACTCGACAACAAATGCCGTCCGTATCCACAACCGTCCATGCTTCGACCACAGCCCCCCCAACCGCCTCGTCAATCCACAACCCTCCTCTGGTCGCGGCTGCAGATGCTTCCAAGGGCAACGGTGCAGATGGTGATGACACTGGAAAGCTCTCAACCGGCGTCAAAGTCACCATCGCTCTTTGCGCTGTCGTGGCTATCATTGTTGTCATCGCTATCTTTGCCTGGTATATGCGCAAGAGAGCGCAATATCGCTGCAAAAGACGAATTAGCCACCCTACCAAACCCATCGGCTCACTAGACCTAGCTGAATCTTACACGCCGCTCGTGTCTCCAAACAGTTCATATACAGGGCCAGAGAATGCACCTCTGACACCGCCACCGCGATTACGGGAACGTCGTTTCCTGCTTTCTAAGGCTCTCAGCAGTACACCTCGGTATAATGGACGGTCCCAGGCTTGGTCGGGGATACCGCTATCACCTATCTCCTTCCAGTCTCCTCCGAGGGTTCATCACAAGAGAGGAAAGCCATTGAGTCCTTACAACTCTGAAGGGATCTCGTCGGCGTTGTATCCAACATCTCCAACGGGACTTTCAAGAGAGGGTCATCACTTGGGCAACAGCCTATCCAGTATTTTGAGTGGTACCAGCACTATCAAAGCCTCTAATGTCTCAACGGACACCGCACAAGACAGGTACAGCGGCGCAACGCTCACGGAGCCTCAAAAGCCTCCACGTGTGTACGGAACACCACCAATTGTTGCCTCACCGGCCAGCCCTGGCCCGCCGCCGAAAAAAGCGCTTCCACACACTCCCTCGGACGGCCGAGCCAGTCCCATGAGGTCGCCAACGCTACCCCCGGTAGTGAGCCCGGTTCGCCGGAGCAACTTTGGCGCCACAATCAGGACACCACCACACAGTGCTGCGCAGGGATATCACGACTTGCGCGAGCCAACAGAGGGGAGCCTCAACCAACCTCGCAGCAGTTCAAGTAGTGGTGGCAGTAGCCTATCACCGCGGAGAATAAGGCATGTGAGAAGTCCTCTTTTGAACGAGGTGGACTTGGAAAGCATAATGAGACGACCGTGAGATCTCTAAAGTATCATCGGATAAAAGGGTTAAGGGTTTCAAAAAGGTGTGAGATGATGTGCCATGATAAACATATCTGGATTTGCAAGCTTTTTTGTGTTTCGATTTGTTCGCGGATTTATATATCAGGAAGATAGATATTTTGTAATTTATCATCTCACACCTATCTATCCCTTCATTTCTCTATTTTCTTTAGCCCCCGACATCTAAATGCCATGTTTCTTCAGCGAAACCACCGTATCAACAATCGTCTTCTCTAGCCCTGTCCACTCAATACCCAGCAACTTAACCGTCTCCTCATTATCATATAGAAACGTCTCCCCTTTCCTCGGCCCCTCCCCTCCCTTTACCTCCGGCCCGGGCAGCCTGTCCACATACTCGGGGAACTTGTCCTTCACAATCGTCACAATCTCACGGTTGCCCGTACTTCCCCCTACCGTGAAGAGTCGCTTGCCGCTGGCTTCTGCAACTTCCAGCGCACGAATATGCGCGCGAGCCAAGTCTCGCACGTCTACCCACAGAGGGATAGGACCCACGGAGGGGATGGCGCCCTTCCACTGGCCGCGAAGCAGGGCGACAACTCGCTCGTTGGACGTGTTGATCGCATCAAGAGATGCTAGGTGGTGCGCCACGGGACCGAGAACTAGGGGCGGGTTCACCGTGACGAGATCAAACGAGGGCTTCTCTGTCTCGACGAAGTCCCATGCTGCGCGCTCGGCGAGCGTTTTCGAGACGCGGTATGCAGTAGGTGGAGAGCGGGTTATGTCTGCTAAGCCGTCTGGATTCCACGACGTTTCTGAGAACACGTGGGTCCCATCTGTGAAGTGCTTCTCGTCGAGAATAGCGGCGAATGAAGATGTAACGACGACTCGGCGCACATTCGGGGCGTCACGCTTGATAGCTTTTAGAATGCCCGTCGTGCCGTTCACAGCGGGATCGATCAGCTCCGTCTGCGCATCGGACCACTTATAGTGGAACGGACTGGCGGTATGAAGCACGGCTTCGAGACCGTTGGCTTCCTGCGCGACGATGGCGTCAAAGGCACCGGGCTGGGCTATGTCAGGGACGATGGCGACGGAGAGGCGGTTTTGCCGGACAACTGAGGCGTGGATGGAGCGGATTTCTTGGGCTTTGGATTCAGAGCGGACGGTGGTGATGACGGTGTGGCCTTGGGAGAGGAGTTGTTCGAGGATGTGAGCTGTGTGAGTGAGTTAGTCGAGCTGACTATGTTTCTGTGATGATGCTTTCGTCTTTCGTGGAGTTTCACGTACCGGCAATGAAGCCTGAGCCCCCTATTTCATGAATGTTAGTCAAGGGGTCTTCTGAAAATAGCCCGTCATGAGTGAGGAGCAAGTCCCAGGACTGTTCATACCTGTGAGAAGAATCTTGGTCATTGTGACTTCGTGATTACTGCTAAACACACAATTCTAGGATATCAAGTTTAGACTGAATGGAAACGAAGCACTACATAACTGAGAGTTCAAGGGGAGAAAGCTAGATATATATAGCAGTCCTCGAGTCAATACATAGACACATAGTAGACCTCACACTCCACGGCTCTCACATATCTGAAAGCCGATTTCTAACATTCTCCCCATCTTGGACGTCCGAGTCATCTCGATGAGACCATACAGCCATCCCCTGCGTCGGATATACGGAGTACAAGGAGATAAAAAAGATCATTCCCATCATTAGACTTGCCAGTTGAAGTTATCGCCTAACGTCTGATTGTTGGTGAGTAAGTCCGATATTCTCTCTTAACGCCGAAAGTTTGTCACAAAAGCACAGGTCTGTTGAGTGGGACATATATACTCCGTGGATTACTCCGTACCCGGTTTCCACATGAGACTGCGGACAAGAGTCTGAACGCAAGAGAAAATGATGCATTTCGGAGGTATGTAGTCCAGGAGTTGTTTGTTCAATGTACATAGATACGGCTTTCACGCCAAAGCCGACAGGGCTGTCTCTGAAAACTCGCATGGGCCACATCGCGTTGCCCAAAGCCCACAATATGCTCCTCAGGCCAGTTGCACATTGGTCCATAGGACGAACTCTTTCGTCCCGGCTCCTCGTTGCCTAGGCCAGCACGCATCTCTGCTGTCACAAGGTAGGTCGAGGAGCCACGTGCGTAACAAGATCGCACACAACAGTGGATTCCCCTTCGGAATCCTATGCTGCACCAGAACGTCCTCACATTCACCTCCCCTCCTCATCCTAGCTATGACTTGGCAGAAGCTGGCGGGGCCGGCGACTCCGGCGGATGAGGGACGCCTAACCCAGGCGGTTGGGGAATGTCTTCGGGTATAGGCAGAGTCAGAGGTCCCTTGGGAATGATCGTCCGGCCCGGCAACTTCTCCCCTCGAATAACCCTCTCCACTTCATCCTTATCTAGTGTCTCATATTGAACCAAGGCCTGCGCCAGCAGGTCCAACTCCTTGCGCTTCTCCGTCAGGAGCTTCCTTACTTCTTCGTAGGATTTCGTCAGTGTCTTCTGAACCTCGCCCTCAATCAAGGCCTTGGTCCCAGAGCTGAGATTCTCATATCTCCTGCCATACTCAACAGGCCCCAAAGCGCTGGACATGCCAAAGTGTGTAACCATCATATAGCCCAAGTCCGTCGCTCTCTCAAGATCCTAGATAACTGTCAGCATAAAAATAGGCTCTTAGATATCACGGTAGGACTTACATTGGAAACCCCAGACGTAACCTTGTCATCGCCGTACCGGATTTCCTCTGCCATCTTGCCACCAAGTAGCACTCGAATGTTGGACATGTACTCAGCTGCTGTGTAAGAGTACTTGTCCATCGCCGGAAGATGCGCAGTGTGACCCAGTGAGGGACCCTTGGGGAGAATCGTGACCTTGTAAAGCCTGTTGGAGCTCTCCGTCTCAAAAAGTTGAACTAGAGCATGACCAGCCTCGTGATACGCCGTCATTTCCTTCTCTTTCTCCGTAACAACCATCGATTTCCTCTCTGCGCCCATGGTAATCCTGTCGAATGCCCAGTCAATGTCCTGCTTGGAAATTTCGGTAGCTTTGGCTCTACTGGCCCGAAGTGCCGCCACATTAAGCATGTTCTCGAGATCAGCTCCAGATTGTCCAGGAGAGCGCGCGGCAACGGCGCCTAGGTCGACATCATGGGATAGTCTAATCTTCTTGGCGTGGTGCTTCAAGATTGCAAGTCGGCCACGAACATCCGGAAGGTCCACATTGATATGTCGGTCAAATCGTCCGGGTCTTGTCAAGGCCTTGTCAAGCAACTTGGGCAAGTTCGTGGCCGCCATGATAATGATTTTGGTATCCGTGTCGAATCCATCGAGTTCCGTAAGCAACTGGTTCAAAGTTTGCTTGGAGTGAGCTTGATCCCGAGGATTGCGCTTTCCACCAATAGCGTCCAGTTCGTCAATGAAGATGATAGCAGGCGACTTTGCTTTGGCCGCGGAGAACAGTTCACGGACTCTCTTGGCTCCAACCCCCACAAAGATTTCGTCAAACTCGCTTCCAGACATGTAGAAGAAGGGAACACCAGCTTCTCCAGCGACAGCACGAGCAAGCAGCGTCTTTCCGGTACCAGGAGGACCAACCAGGAGTACACCCTTGGGCAACTTGGCACCAAGATCCGAGAAACTGTCGGGGTTGCGCAAGAACTCAACCACTTCCTGCAGCTCTTCCTTGGCCTCGTCGCATCCGTGGACGTCATCAAAACGCGTAGTCTGTTTCTCGGCCTTGACCTCAGAATCGTTCTTTGCCCCTGGTCCGCGTCTAAAGGTACTCAGGGTCTCGATCAGGATTGTAACAGCAGCAAAGCACAGATAGGTAAACACGATGAAAGTGGCGAAAAACTTGACCCAGCGAAAGATGAGCGAACGAGTTGACTCCTGGACAACGACGTGAATGGGCTCTCCTTTGACGCCCATTGAACCACCAAGAGCCGCGCTGCCAATTGCTTGCTCATTGCCTGACCACTGACTGCGTCCAAAAGCAGGAGATCCAGTTGCGCTAGCCACATTGTTTGTCCCAGCATTGAGCGTTGCCAGTGCCTTCTTGTAAGCATCTTCCGTAGCTGCATTCGACGCGAAACGACCGGTTTGATATCTCTCGACCAAGATGCCAGGCATGTTAGCCCTCAGAAGGAGCTGGTAAAACGCACTCTGCAGGTTCGCATTTCCGGGGTTCCTATTTGCCGATTCCTCAACACTTGCCAGTTGATTGCGCGAGATTCCATTCGATGTTCCAAAGCCTCTTTGTTGTGTAACCATAGTCCTAGACAGGATTCGAGTCGTAGAGAGCGTACGTAACGGCGAGAAGACGGTAGGAGATGATCGCATAAACAGGTTGACAAAGGGAGACGAGACGGTATCCAGAGGTTGAAAGTAAGGCCGTCGAAGGATGGGATTCGCCGCGAGCAAGCCTACGCGGCCGAGGCCCGATACCGTCGCATTGATGTTCGTTCGCTCCACTGCGCCAGGCATTGTCATCGGCGTGCGAGCCTGTATCGTCGTCTCTTGAAGGAATTCGGGTAGCTGAGGTCGTTCTACCTATTGCAGAGGATTAGCCTTGGTTCATTTCGATGGTTCCGCAGAACATCGTACCTTTGTCGCAACGTCCGCCTTGGCTTCAGCGTGCGAAGTCTCGGTGGCCGCAGAAATTGTATCAGTTTGCTGGCGGGATACAGTCGAAGGCCTCCACGGCCTCGCAAGGGTATTTGCTATTGAGGGCAAAGCATCCGCCGTGGCCGCCGCCATAGTCTTTAGTCGGTTGCGTCAGTCCACGTGTTGTTCTCACAAGAAGCGCATCAGCTGTAATTGAGTCTTCTTACCGGCAGCAAACCAACATAGAATGCCATGATCGGCTACTAAACTTGGCCAACACACAAATCCAAGATCAAGTGTGGTTCCGCAACAGATGAACGAGGGAAGAGAGAGGTGGTCTTATGACGTGAATCTGTAGCCTGCTCGGCGTTGGGCAAACGCCAGAGCCAGCGGCGGGCAGTTAACCCAGTCGTGTAAAGACAGAATGCTTTTTGGTCGCGCGCAGTCTCGTTGAGGGGACTTGGAGAAACAATCTACCTCGATACACTCATGGTGCCGACTCGAGTGCTCGCTCTTGTGATATTAACTTGCCACTCAGCCAGGTTCCCAACGTCTCGGCGTTTCTATCGGTTGACAGCTTTTCCGACTGTCATTCCTGTTATTATTAGTCAGCATTCTCGAATCAGTCACCTGACAAACTCTCTTAAAGTGACTCTAACCCATTCTTGCCGCCACCACAAATGCCAATAGGCTTTACCAGCTGAAAATGTTCAAACCGAGTAGCAGTATGCTCCTGTAATGAAGAATAATCCAGAATACCGAACAATTGATTAGTGTCAGTCATTGCGTGGAATCAATGCTACAGGTCTCCATTCCGTCATTCGGCTTGCTTGCATCACATCCTTCAGCCGAAGATCTACCGACCTTCTGGTAGTTCGATTTCCCTTTTGAGAACTCTCAACGCCACCAATGCAGCCATGATCTCATCTTGCTGTTCGTGTCTTGAATGAGTAAGTTGAGATTCGCTTTAAATCCACTGCATCTGCCACACACTCAGACGATGATAGCCTCATGGTACTTCGTAAGTCACACATTTAGTATTTATCACATTATCTTGCTAACTAAATCAATAGTACTTTGTCTGTTAAAATTAAAATCAGTACTCAATCCATCGAGCATCCAACATAAATGTTGTACTCGTGCTCGTTTCCATGTTCCATCATCCATCATATCAACATTAACCATTTGCCATGTCGCATTCCTTGTCTCCGGCCGTTCAAATGGTTCAACATCAAATGTTGCATGTTATTTTATGTTCTAATCCCACTTGACCAATCCACAGGCGGCCAACATCATGTTGAATGAAAAAAAATGAGCCAGATAGTAATAGTAAGTGACTCTATGCCTCCCAAGGGGTATATCCAACGCCATACCAGCAAGCCAGAACGCTGGGTAATCATAACATCTGCCGAACCAATAAATGCATAAAAAAGTAGTGTTACACAGAAATGTGGCCTGGTTGTGAGCCACCTTGTCACGCCATGTCCCTCTGAAGGATACTGTGGCAGATCCGAGAGGCATGTTTACATGGCCTCAATTCTGCTGCTTGGCAGCTGCATTGAGGGATCGACAAACTCGATCTTTGGTCCGCTGTACAGGTCGTAGATGCCGGATCCGAATGGCGGCAACTGTCCGATCGTGGTAACCTCCATCGGTGGTTGGTATTGGTACCACTGCTCAGGCTCAGACTGAGGCGATGAATGAGGGTATTGCTCTGGTGTGGCCTGGTTTGACGCTTGTTGCGCCTGGGCTGACATTTGCTGATGTGAGTACGCGACCATGGACGCGTGCTGCTCAACTGGCGTCGCGCTGTGCAAAGCATATGTAGCACTCTGCGGTCCATGGTGTGTGTACAGACCTTCCTGCATGGATGGACTTTGAGAGGCAGATGAAAAGCTACTCGGGCTACTGTGCAGGGAGCTGCAGATGCCCGGTGTCGAATATGGAATCTCAATTGTGGGTCGATTGACATGTTGACGAGAAACGTGGTATTGGTGTTGAATGTGGTTGGTAGTCATTGTCGCAATACCAGGGTTGTTCTGATCAATGATATAGAAGGGCTGTTGGGGCATGCTAGCAGATCGCTGGAGCACAGCCATGTGGTGATGCTGCTCCGGCATTGATGTGCCGTGAAATTCGTGCATGCCTGTCGCAATGCCATGGCGGTGAGTGAATTGCTCTCCCATATTATAGTTATTCATATGATGTCCAAAATCGGCCAAAGAGGCTGCGCGATGCGTGTGTCCTTGGGGCATCACGGCGTGGCTGGGGACCACGCCATGAGCCGGCCAGGACATGGGGGGCTGAGTTGGAGTGGATGGCGATTCGCCAGGGTCAGACTCAGAAGTATAGTCATCCATGAGCTCATTCGAGTGAATGCCACGCTGATGGGACCTGCGTTGATGCTTGACCATGGTCGTTTTCCGGCAAAAGCTATTAGATATCGTATTAGTCTTGCTGACTTGCATGTATTACCTAATAACTCTTACCTCTTTAAGCAACCATCATGGGCGCACTTGTAGGGGCGCTTGCCGGTATGAATACGGCGGTGCCTTGCAAGACTAGATGACTACACAGATAGATATAAGCACTTGTCCGTTCTTGGCATTCGATAATTACTTACGTCGGAAAATCGCTTTCCACAGCCCATATGCTGACATTGGTGAGGCTTCTCGCCGGTGTGTGTCCTGATGTGAACGGTCAGGGCACTGCGCTGGATGAAGCTCTTGCCACAGCCCGGTATCGAGCAAGAGTACGGTCGCTCATTTGTGTGGATCCTGTAGTGCCTTTGCAAGTCTGACTTGCGGTTGAAGCTCTGGTCAAATAGTTAGCATTCTACTGCACAATCGGGTAACCGCATTGGTTCCTCGTACCTTGTTACACGATTCCCAGTCACATTGGAAAGGCCTTGTGGCAGGCTCATACTCGACCAACTCCAAAAGTTCCATTGTGAGAGATATTGCCAACCTTGACTATCTGAACGTAGTTGAAGGATGTGGTATTGGAGAGACTGGCGGTCGAGAGAAACGTTCGAATAGGCTAGCCGAGATAAAAGAAGGCGAACGTATCCAAGTTTGAGGTATAGGAGTGATTGGCTCAAACAGTCATATCGATCCTCAGTAGTTTTGTAGTAGCGGCAAAGTCGACCAAGGATACTGGACAGGAGAAGTATACAGGATGTAAGAATTGGCGTGAGAAGAAGGGCTGGACGGTGTAGTTATTCTTGGACTGGCTAGGTCCCTGTGATGACTGGGTAAGCTTGTGCGACTGAGTCGATGAGAGTTTTGATGTGGTATGTGCTTGATTCGGCAATGCGGCGCTCAAATCGGGTGCAAATATGGAATTGGCGCAGCAATGGACCGGGTCACCGTATGCAAAGTAAAATGATGCCGAAGGGCGCGTGGATCCCGGCTGTTTGCTTGGCGGGGGGAGAGGCGGACAGGCTCTCGTTTTTTGTGCCAGACAAATCTCGATGAGCCGCTTCGAGGAGGGTCGTGTAACCAGAGGCGCAAAAGGCTGAAGTGATAATATTTGATGTTTGCAGGAGCAGGGAGTATTGGCGAGGACCGGAATCGCAAAGAACCGGGTTGGCGGGGAGGTTCCTGACTAGAGCAGGATAAGAGGCAGTGATGAGAGGATATTCATATAATTCGAGGTCGGGTCGAGTCGAGAGTCAAGGCAAGGTAAGACTGGTTCAGCTCAAGTAAAACACAAGTAAGTCAATGCAAGGGATGCAGCGTCGAATTGTGTCTTTGACGTGGTTGAATGGCAATGTTTCTCAATGCCTTGCGGGTGAGCAAGAGAGAAAGAGAGAGACAGAGACAGAGACAGAGATTGAGATGATCGGCAGAGGAACAGAGCAAGAAGACGAACAGGGAAGCAATGCCATGGGGATGGATATATACGTGCATCACAGGTGCAAGGAGTCGAAGTTGAGAAAGACCCAAGCATGGGGCACTACTACAACGGGCCAGAGTGGGGATTCGGCCACACTACGTCGTCGCAGTAGTAGCAGGAGGAAGACGACCTTAGCAAAAGTAGGCCTTCGCGATAGTGTAAGTGTTAATGGAGTCGTGGCGCAACCGGGGGGGGGGGTATGGCAATCACATCGGGGACCCTGGTGAGCAAGGAAGCCATCAAGGCCAGGGTATCTATCCAGCGGTTGAGTGGCCATGGCCAAGGTGGACTAGCTTGACGGATCGACACAGCGATTGGCCCCAGCCGCCGTTAGCGTATCTGGGACCCCGACAAATCGAACGAGACATTGTGTGCCAAACAAGGGACGGAGGACGTTTCTTGGGCAAATTTGAGAGGGGCGTGAAGCAATGGCAAAGGGCGAGGGGGCGTGGACAGGGTTGAACAGAGATGGGCTCTTCCAAATTGCGATAGTAGGACTCCGTACTCCGTACTCCGTAGTCGTAGTAGAAAATAGAGTCGAGCAAAAGGACAAGGCCGGGGCAAGGACGTCGTTCACTGCTTAGAACCAGGGCCAGGGCCAATCTTGCCAGGGCAGGGCCCTCAATCGCCGTGAGCCGTGAGGTCTGTCGGCCATAGCACGATGTGTCAAATATGGAGTGGCATGTTGAGAGAAAGAGGCAAACGGTCGGGTTCTCTCGTACCGTATTCGTAGCATTAGCAAGCCTGATGTGAGCGACTACTGCAAGGTCGGATACGTACGTACCTTTTGATGATGCATGTGCGCTTCTGCAGGGTTGCTGCGAGGGCCTTGAGAGAGAGCGAAAGCGCTGCTAGGGCTCAGAGTATCCCATCATCATCCATGTAGGACTAGTCCATAGCTGTGGATTGAAGTTTGGTTTGGTTTGGTTTGGATGGAGGATGTGGATTGTGGATTGTGGGTTCGGATTTACTGTGGCTGCGGGGTGAGAGACCTGTCTTGGCAGAGTGGGGGGAGGGGTGTGGCAGAAGGGGTAAGTGCATATCGCTGTATGAAGATGACAATTCCTGCTAAGCACATAACACCTAAATACAGCTGGACGCTGATATGGTTGGTACGCGCCACGCCCACGGGAGGCTGGCTGACACATCATACCCCATTCCAGATATCGGGCCAGCTAAGAGTATTGTACTATTATATCCGCCATCTGATATATGCCGCCTGGTAAGGCCACCTGGTAATGCCACGCGGTGTGCCTCACTGCGGCAAACACATTGGCTGTCTCGGTGCTATGGGGCTGCTGCTGCTACTACTACTACCGAAGCTCATCCATGTATAAGTCGCTGCATGCTAAGCATAACATGGCATGGTAAAGGTAGTAGTAGATGTGTACTTAGTCCTAATGTAGGATGTAGTATTACTCCGTACGACAAGACAGAGTACGAGTAGAGTCAGCTACTGCAGACAGATAGTGCCCACGGACCAGGTCAGTCATCTTTGTGCTGATTGTTGCGGGATGACACCTGTCACGGCATTCTCCGCCCCATATAATATATTGTGCACTTGCGTCGATATGGATCTCCCGTTTGGATTGAGAGTACTTTTACTCCGTACGGAGTATCAAATGATGATGTTGGCTGAGGGGCTTGAATCCGCTTGATTGCTTTTCCCCATAGCAATGCCCATCGCCCAGCTCCCCGC
Source organism: Mycogone perniciosa (assembly GCA_025331125.1). NCBI lineage: Eukaryota > Fungi > Ascomycota > Sordariomycetes > Hypocreales > Hypocreaceae > Mycogone > Mycogone perniciosa. The sequence continues at coordinate 205,958 of JAOALB010000106.1, forward strand.
TGCCTGGGAAAAAGCATTTCGTCCCGCCCATTACGAGCACGGAGTTGCCGTCCAATGTCCATCTGCTGCCTGCCTATCTGCTATCTGTCTATCATCAATTGAACTTGATTGAACTTGCGAGTAATACTCCTACTACTGCTATTACTACCAATTGGCATGATAATAGGGCCGTTCCGTCGCACGCAGCAGCAAAAGGTCATGGTACGCCCCGCCACCAGGGTTATCTCTTCCTGCAAAGGCTAACATCGTTCAATTGCCTCTGTGTATTAATCGGTGGTCATGTGGATATCACGGCCAGTACGATGTAGTACTGTGGCCACGCCGTGCAGTAGCATCGCCTCACCTGCATCTCGCATACACACTCGTACATACGGAGTACTCTCATAAGCATCTCATAGCGATGGCATGCTTTTCTGCCTCCTGGCTTCCTCCGGCTGTTGGGAATTATTCCCTGTCTCCTGGGTCCCCGAAACATGGAACGGATGTCTGTGTGGTAGAGCGTGCATAAGCCTGCTTCTTCGTCGTCTTCTTTTTTTTTTCATATGTCAAAACTCTCATGTTTCAAGTCAGGAAGATGGCCTCCTGGCTAAATGGCTCATGCCTTTGGGAGGATCTTCAAAGTGGCGTTGCTATTAGTGATAATAGTGATGGTAATCGCTGGCGATTGTGAGCCTCACTTCCCGGCATCTTGGAACCCACGAGTCCTTTGCCGCGGCAAACCAGCCACTTATGCAACAAGCGACAATTTTTTCCTTCTTAGTTTTTTGGGGTTTTTTTACGAATTCGGTTGGGTGTTTCCTAGAACGGACACATGTAGCTCCAAATGGGCCGAACTCGTATGGCCTGCATAACCATCAATGGACATATCTCCACAGACGCAATTCAGCCGCTCAAGCGAAGTCTAAGATCTTTAAAGAATGATTTTTGCCGTCTTTCCCGGCGTCAATTGAGAGGTTAATGCTATTATTCGGGCAATGCGGGAATTCATCTTCATGGCAGAGTGTCCCAATTGTGGACAGGAAGGCCAGCCGGGTGCGTGCTATCAGATTCTGCAAGAAATGGATTTGATCCGAGAGTGGGCATCATCTGCAGCGTCTGCTAGCGCCCTTGTAGTGGTATCTACCTATGTCGTTCTGCTTCCTTAATCTTCTCCCTCTCCCGACTCAAAATACAAAATACCAGCAGGCTGGTTGTCGCAGTCCATGAATGAGATAGAAGTAGAACCAGCATGGAAAGTGACTCCCTCCTAGCGCATCATTGGTTGTTTCATAGATTTTGTCCTATTGATATCTGAATCTAACTGTGGAGCGTCAAAGAGATACGGCAATGGGTTCTACCACAAATGCATGGGGCAATATCTGAGCACGAACGTGTTTGTGAACGTGCCATCTCGTGCCACGGACTTTTTTCTCCTCTTTTCAACGGAAGAGAAAAACATGTGGACGAAACGATAGCCTCGTACGGAGCACAAGTACTAATAATAATAATAATAATAATAATAATAATAATAATAATAATAATAATAATAATAATAATAATAATAATAATAATA
>JAOALB010000107.1:0-206523 GCA_025331125.1 Mycogone perniciosa
TGTGCGTTGGAATGAAGGAATGTGTCATGTTGTGGAATGTGCCGTGATGTGGAATAATCCGTTACTGAGGTTGACAAGGGCCCTGCCTTCCAGTACACTAATGGCTGCCAATGCCAAACAGATCGCTGATGCGCCCTATGGTTCATTCGTATACGCACCAGCGATTGACGGCGATTTCGTGCCGGGCATGCCTTCAAAGCTGGTCCTTCAAGGCGCGTTCGCTAAGGATATCTCCATCTTCGCTTCCTATGAAAGGCGCGATGGGATATTATTCACGGATCCAGCAGCTTTTAACAATGAGACATTATTCAGGCGACAGATAAGAGCCCTGTTGTCATCAGCGTCGGAAAAGAATCTTGATTTTGTGCTCAACACACTTTATCCGGCGAAATATGATGGGTCACACCCCTACAATACCTCTCTTGAGCGTGCACAATTGCTCATTGCGGAGTCTGTAATTATGTGCAATGAGAACGCTTTTCTTAAATCTGCAGTTCAGCAGCGAATTCCCGCTTTTGTCTATCAGTTTTCCGTTCATCCAGCATTGCACGGTAATGACCAGTCTTACATCTTCTCCAATGGGCCAACACGAGGGGTGGATCCTGAGGTTGCGAGCCTACTGAAGTACGCTATAGCCGGCTTTGTTACCAAGGGCTCGCCAGACCAGTCACCCATCTCCAAGGTTTCAATCCCTCCGTATGGGGAGGGTGAATCGATCCTCAATGTGGTCATAAATGGATCGACTGTTATTCGGGATCCTGCAGCGAACGAAAGATGCAATTGGTGGCAGAAGGCGTTGTATTATTAACAGATTAGTCAGATGCCTCCCGCTAAGGCGCTGAGAGGTCCTGCTTGTAGGTTAGGCCCCTGCCTAACTTGTGTTGTTTTTCATCCATATTTTCTATTCTCTTCTTTAGTGTAATATTATAAAGGCACGATTAGGAATTATTATTGGACTACGTATTCTATTTATTATTATTACTAATAACCTTATATATTGGCCTTTTTTGGAAACTATATAAGATGTTATTTATCAAATATTTGTCACGGCACCGACCGTAACGCGATATTGACGCCCTGTTACGTGAGCTCCGGTTACGTAACCAGGCCCTAACGCGTTCCTAGCTATAGCTTTCCGTAAAGCCTTAGGGCTTCCTTGCTCTCTACGGCACAATAACAATATTTGCCTTAACCTGCCTTCCTATACTGTAATAGTTTATACTGTCCTTTAACTTAGCTATACTGTCGCAAAGTATATACTTAACTAATTATAAACTTCTTTAAATTCCCCCTTTATTCCTAAACCTATAATAATGCCTTTATAGCCTAGCCTTTACCCTTTAAATCCTATACTTATAAGAAACTAATTATAAATAAAAGAAATATAAATACCTTAAACCTTACTTTATAACTTAACTTAGCTTAATAGACTATAGTCTTTACTATAAAGCTAGCGCTTTTTTTTTTCTTTTTAAAACCTTATAAAAATTTAATATTAATGGTAATTATATATATTTAATAAATGTAATTATTAAAGATAATAACTTTTATTATTAATTTTATTTTTTTAATTAAATAATAAATAAAAGTTTAATTTAATAGGAAAAATAAAAGTAAACCTTTAAATAAGCTTTTTTAAAATAAATAATTAAAAATTAAAACTTTAAAGTATAAATTAAAGTTTAAGTTAAAGCTTTAAATATAATTTTACTATTAAACTTTAAAAATAATAATTTATTTAACTACTATTAAATTAAAAACTTTAAATAATTTAATAGTAAATAAAAACATATTATTAAATATTAATAAAAATATATTAACTAATACTTTTAAATTAATATTACTTTTATAAGTAATTAATTAATCTTTTTAATTAAATTTAAAAAGATTTTATATATTATAAGCCTTTTAAAGGGAAATATATATTAACTGCAATAAAAAAACTTTAATATTATTATTAAAAAGTTTAATAACTTTACCTAATAGTATTAAAAAATTAATATAATGCTTTTTATTAATTTTAATAAATAATATAAAATAATTAACTTATTTTAAAAGGTATTGTAGTCTTTTAATAATTTATATATATTAAATAAACCGTTTTAAAACTTTATAGTAAAGTGATTTATATTAGGCAGTAAATATAATAAAACTATTAAATACATAATAAAGGCTTTAAAAATAAAAGTTTTTTAAAAATTTACTAATACTATAAAGACTTAAATAATTAAGCTAAATAAGTTTAATTTTATTAAATAATATTAACTTTATTAAATTATTTATAATAGGCTTTAAAAAAGCATTTACTATAATACTTTCTGCGCTATTTAAATAGGCCAGTTTTAATAAAACTATTAATAATAATAATATTATTATTAACGCTAGTAAAATAACTAAATAAATAATTAAATAAACAATTAAACTGCCGCTTTAATATTAACCAGTAACCTAATATAGCTAAATACTATATATACTATACTACTTTACCTTTAAATCTTTTATAAAGAATATATTATTAAAAGACTATACTTTTACTATAAAATAGTAAATTATAGCTTTAATAAATGCAATAAAAAGAAATAAGCTAATATATATTACAGAAATCTATATTAAATATAAAACTAAAATTATTAAATTTAATTATATTAGCTATAGTTTAATTTAATAGTATTTAAAAGCTAGCAGTAAAATAGCCTAGTAAAGTATAATAATTGAACCCTAATAGTATATTAATATTACCTGTAATATTTAATTAATTTATAAATCTAAGCTTTAAATAATATACCCTCTTTAAATATTAATAAAGATAATAACTATAGCGCTGCTTTATTTACTTTTAACCTAGTTTAATTTAGCTAGCTACATTTATTAAAAACTTAAACTTAACTTATAAATTAAAAAAAAGATTAATATTTATTAAAAGTTATAAACAGAGGTTAGCTATAAATAATAGTATTATTTTAAAATAGATTTACTGCTGCCTTTTTAATTAAAAGCCTTTTAAACTTAAATTAATAAATAGTAAGTTTTTTAATATAAACTGTATTATCTTTTATATATAATATTTATATTAATATAAAAGCTTTAATAAATAGCAGCTATATACTTTAAACTTTTATTAACTGCGCATTTATTAAATAATTTAGTATTACTATTTAATAACTGCTATTTATTAAAAACCTTTTTTTTATTAATAAAAATATAATTAATAAAATTTTAAACTTTTTTATTATATAAACTATAATTAGCCTTTATAAAGAACTTTACCTCTTTTTTATTATAAATATCTTTAATAATGTATTTATTATCTTTAACCTTTTATAGTTAAAAAAATATAATTTTAATATTAATTAAAAAGAATTAACTATTACTTTTAAATCCTATTACTATTATAACTATTGCCTTTTAAAAGATATAGCTAGCTTTATATAAATTTTAATAATAATTAAAATAAAGAATAACTTTATTAAAGTTAATATAAAAAATATATATTACTAGTAATTAATAATTAAAGATACTTTAAATAAAGTAAAGCTTAATTTAATTAAATAAAAAACTATATTATATTAATAACTATTAATTAAAAAAATTTAAAAAAAAGGAAAACTATAATTTAATTAAAGAGGGAGTTTATAAACTATATATTTAATGAACTTTAATATTAAATTAAAATTACTATATAATTTATAAATATAACAGAATTAATAATAAAGAAATATAAGTATAAATAATCTTAAATTAAATATATATAAAACTGCTGCTTTTTTTTATAATTTATAGTTAATAATAAAAAGGAAAACCTTTATTAAAGCTATTATTATTACCTTTTAATATACTACTTCCGCAAAATTAAACTAAACTTTAAAACTAAAAAGTATATTTGAATATAGCAGATATATAGATAATAGCAGCTATAAACTTTATTACCTTTTATTATTAATTATATATTTATATAATAAAAGTAACTTAAAAGAAATTAATAAAATTATTAAAAATGAAAAATTAATATTTACTAGCCTATTAAAGCTTTTAAATAAATTTTTCTAATAAATATTTATAAAATAAAAATATTATATTAAAGTAAAAATAATATTATTAAAAGAAATATATAATTTTATTACTAAATATTACTCTTTAATATAATTGAAAAAGATTATAGCTATTAATATAAAGAGGTTTATAGCAGGAAAGCTTAAGTTTAATAAACTAAATATTTCAAAAAACTACTATTTTAGCTATATAACCTATATAATACTTTCCTGCTAAAAATAGTATATAAACTTCCTTTATAATAAGCTTAAAACTATAAGATTAAGATATTATTAGGAAAAGACCTTTTATATTAAAAGAATAAGCTATTTTTATTTAATAAACTATAAATAATAGAAAAATAATTAAATAATAATTTACTAAAAGGATTTATTTATAAACTGCAAATATAATATACTACTCTTTTCCTTTTAGCTATAAAATTAAAAGGCAGTATCTATATCTATTAAAACTATTAAAGGTTAAATAATATTACTATTAAAAATTAATACCTATTACTATTAATCTAGGAAACCTTTAATACTTTAAGCTATATAAAAGTATATATAAAATTTAATATTATTACTGCATTTAATAACCTTTATATCGCTAAAAGAGATATATAAAAAATAATATTTATTATAAAGTTTAGCCTTTTTAAAATATTAATTATACTTCTTAGCCTTTATAATATACCTACTATATTCTAATACTATATTAACTATACTCTTTATAATCTTTTTAACTATATTTATATAGTATACTTTAATAATATCTTTATATACTGGTTAAGCTAGAAGAAATATTAAAAATATATTTATAAAATAATAGCCTGCCTTTAAAACACTAGCCTTTAAATTAATATTGTTAAATATAAATGTAAAATAATAAAAGTAAGATACTTTAGCTTAATTATTACTTTAAAAGGATTAAAGATAAATTTTAAAAAGGTTAAAGCTATATTAAACTAGTAACTATTTAAAGGAGTAAAAGACTTATAAAAATTCTTTAACTTTATAAACTTTTATTACTATTTTATTTAAAGATACTTTAAAATAGCTGTACTATTAAATAAACTTTTAAAAAAGGATTAACTATATATTTAAAGAGAAAAATAATAAAAAGCCTTTAATTTAATTAAATATATTTTTAAATTCACTTTAATTTTAGCCCTTTTAATTATAATGAGTAAATGGTCTTTAAAATAAATGCCCTTAATTAAATATGAGGCAGTATTTTATTATAATATAATAAAAAAGGCATTTTATATTTTATTGTATTCTTTTCTATAAAGTATAACATTTAAGAATATTATTATAAAATCTATAATAAGAAACTCCTAGCTATTATTAAAGTAATAAAAACGTAGCGCTTAAAATTATAAAGCTTATAAAAATTTAATATTATTATAAACTATAAAATCTTTAAATACTTTACTTTAATTAAAGCTTTAAATTAATAATAAATCTAATAGTTTAAATTTCTTTTTAACTTTAACTTTTATATTATTTATTAATTTACCTTCAACGCTATAAAGCTTAATACTTTAAATACAAAAACAGAAAATGAGTTTATAAAATTAAATCCCTTTAATAATTGAAATAAAAAGAGGTAATATATTGTCCTTTTATATAGTTCTTTTAGCTTTAAAGTTTAAATAAACCTTTAAAAAGAAATTTTATTAAATATACAAATATTTATAAAGGCTGCCCCTATAGCAATAATAATACTTATAGAAAATAAATTAATTAATAACTTAATTGCAATAGTATATAAATAAAATATTACGGTGAAAGAAATAGTAACTATACATTAAAACTTTAATATTTATTAATAATTAAAGTAGCTGTATAAATAATTATTAAATAATAAATAATAAAGTCTATTATTAAAAGCAGCTTTTTATTCCCTTTAATAATAAACTTTATATATAAATCTTATTTAAAAACTACTTTAGCAGCCTAGCTAGATATTTAAATAGGTTTAAAACTTTAAACTTTATTAGCTAAATATATTAATAGCTATAAATCTGAAAAGACACTAAAGTATTTATATAAGCCTATAAACTATATATTAAAATGAAGGCCTTATAACCTTTACTATAAAGTTTCCTTTAACTACTGCTAATCTTATTTTATATATAATTAAATATTTTTATTAACTATATTATACTACTGCTTAAATCCTACTACTATAATATTACCTATAAATATTTATTAATAGTAGTTTACTGCTTTACTAAAATATATTACTTTATACCTATTACTTTACTATTGATAAAAAAGCTAGCTAATATATTTATTAATAAAATTTACTGCCTTTATAATATACTTAATAATTTTATATTAAGATTTTAAAAATAAATTTTAAAGTAATTAAAAGTTATATTAAAGTGGTTATTAGCCTTTTATTTTAAAATTAATAGTTAAATTAAAAAGATTAATATAAATATAAAACAATACCTATAAGCTTGTATTAACTTTTACTAAAATAACTAAATCTTTTAGCTTTTATTAACTAAATTCGCTGCAAATAATATAATATTTAAAACTACTAGTGTATTATTATTTTTCGCTAATCATAATTTTAACCTTTACTTAAAAATAAAGCCTTTATAGCCTTGCCCGCCAAACCTTTCCGCAGTAAAGAAAAGAGAGTTCTTTTATACTAATACTATTATTAATTAATTTAAATGTATTATTATATAACTAAAGGCTTATATTAAAGCTTTAAAAAAGAATATAAAGAAAATATAAATATATAAAAAAAGATATTACTAGTCTATACTATTAGGCAAAAAGTCTTTATTAATATATAAAATATCAAGATTAACTAGTTAATAAAAAAGCTAAATAATAAATAAAGAGGACTTTATATCATAATAATAGTATATTTATAAGCCTATATTATTAATTTACTAAAAGGTATAAGAATCTTTCTAGTCTTATATTACTTTCTCTTATAACTTAAAACAGCTACTTTACTGCGCTTTAAGTAAAAAACAACTAATAAAGCTAAGTTAAAAAATATCTAAAGTAAAGTATTAAAAAAGGAACATAATATAAATAAAATATAAAAAAAGTAAATGTTTAAAGCGCTTTTAGATTATTATAATAATAATAGTTTTTACTATTTTATTAAATAAAGATATTATACTATTATATAATAATTAATTAAAGACCTATAAAGCTAAAAGAAAATAATATAAAGCTTTTATATAAAAAACTTAAAAAAGCTAAGCCTATTATAATAAATATTAAAAGGAATTATAAAAAAAGAAAAAAAGGAAATAGCTAAAAAAAAACTAATATTTACAGAGTATTAATTAAAGACTATACTATATTAAAGCCTATAATTAAACTATATATTACTAACACTAAAAACTATATAATTCGCCCTATTTACCTTTATATTAAAAGTATTAAAATAAATTACCTGGAATTTCAATTTATATAAGCAATATAGCTATTCGCGGCTGAATAGCGAGATAGGAGGGGGGGTACTGTTACGGCACTGACTGTAACGCGATGTTAACGCCCTGTTACGTAAGCTCTAGTCATATAACCAGGCCCTAACGCGTTCCTAGCTATGCCTTCCGTAGAGCCTTAGGGCTTCCTTGCTCTCTATAGTATAATAACGATATTTGCCCTGACCTGCCTTCCTGTGCCATAATAATATTATTAAAACATTACTTTATCTTTAACTAATTGCTGTATCTTAAGCCAGTACAGTATCTTAACTAAATAAATTAAGTCTAGGTAATAGATTTATTTGTTTAACTAATTAATTAAAGTAAATTTAATTATTTAGTAAATAACTAAATTTATTAAATAAACTTATTATAAACTTTTATTCCTTTATAATTATTAATAATTTTACTATAAATCTTATTTTATTTAAGAATTGTTAGGGTAGGTAGGCTAAAGACCTACTGCTTATTAGCGCTTATTAGCGCTAGGGAGCTTTTATTTGCTTATATAGTAGATGTAAGCTAATATATATACCGTATAAGCGATATATTAGACTATATAGGCGCTTATAATATATATTCTCTACCTTTTCCTTTATATTAGCTATATATATATATAGTAAAGCTATTATTATATATTCTTTAATAGAATTAAGCTTTATTCCTATTCTCTTTATACTTTATATAACTATACCGCGCTCTATTATAGTTATAAGCCTAGGTAATAACTTTAATTAAATTACTAGAAACTTTTATTTAATATTATTTTTTCCTTTATACCTTTTTTATGTTTATGTTTATACTATAAAACCTATTTTTAATAATAAATAACATAAAAGATTTACCTTTTATAAAGCTTAAATTACTAAAGTAGTAAATTAAATAAATAACTTTTTTATAAACTATCTAACTACTATTAAAGTATAGAAAAAGCTTAATCTAAATATCTTTTAAAAGCTAAGCGACTATTTCCCTACTCCTTTAGCGCCTACATTTACTTAAATAAAAGAAAAGGCAATAGTTAAATTTAAAGATAAAGCCGATATTAATAAAATTATAGCCTATTATTATAGTCTACTCTAAAAGTATCAAAATACTATAAATATAAATATAAAAAAAAGCAAAATTAAAACTGTAATATATAAATAAATTTAAAAGACTATTAACTATAACCTTTATAGCTTAGCCTTAACTAACCTAAAAGTAAAGTATTTATAGCTAGCTACTATAAAAGTAAATAAAGATAATAATAATAATAAAAATAATATATAAACCTAATTCTTTATTTACTAGATTATTAAAAGGTTTAGATTATACTTTTCTTTATATTAGGAAATAAATAAAGAAAAAATATATATCTTTTATTAATAAGTTTTATATAAAGCAGTATATAAAAGTATAAAATTAAAAGTATAGTATATAAATTAATTATATATCTATATATATGCTGTTTATTATAAACTATTTAAAGCTATAAAAATATTTTTTAAAATAATATTTTTAAAAGCTATTAAAGTTTACCATACTTCAAGCTTTATTATATATTATTTATATTATATAAATATATTAATTAAAAGTAATAAATAGAAAAGAACCTTTACTTTCAATTAATTTAACTGTTTTTTTCAAATAATATAAAGAATATAGCATTTAGCGCTTAAAGACTATATATAATATTTAATAACTGCTTAAATAATATAATTTTAAACAATAACTTATACTTTAATATACCTGTTAATATAAACTATTTATATATTTTTAAAAAGTATATTTAAATAGCGTTAAAATACAGTGAAGTTTAAACTATATTTACAAGAAAGCCAAATAAATTAATAAAGTATAAACTCTCCTTTAAGTAAATAAATACAATCTGCGCGCGCCTTTAAGAAAATAAATAGGCTATTTTACGCGAAAAGCTTTTATAGAAAGGTATAAATTTATTTTTATTAATTAAAAAAGGAAAAGGCCTATACTTTTAAGTAGCTTTAATTTCCTTAAGCTTACTTAATAAAAGCGAAAAGAATCCTGCTATATATATAATAAATATTTTAATATATATAAAAGGAAGGGATATACTTTATAGACTTTTATAAAGCACTTTCTTTTATACTTATAATGCTATTTAGCTAGTAAATAGCAGGAACTTCTTTATCTTTAGCTTTTTGATCTTAAATATAAAAGACAACTATATTAAAGCAGGTATAATTAAATATTTAATTTTAAAGAAAGGATATCGCTTATTTAAAGATACTTTCTGTAATTTATTAAAAGGAATTATATACTTTATTAAAGTTATAAATATCGCTATAGTAAAAGGATTTTATATTAATATTATATTAACTTTAAAGTTTTATAAAGTAAAGATTTAGCTTATAAAATATAATAATATACTGTATATCAATATAGTTAACTTAAATACTATTATAGCTATAGTAAAGTATAGGTTTAACTTTTTATTTCCTTAATATAAACCTTTATCTTTTTATATTACTCTTATATTTAAGTATTTATTATGGTATAAGAAGGCAGGTTAGGGCAAATATTATTGTTATACTGTAAAGAGCAAGGAAGCCCTAAGGCTTTACAGAAACCTATAGCTAAGAACGCGTTAAGGCCTAGTTATATAATTAAAGCTTATATAACAGGGCGTTAATATTGCGTTACAGTTAATGCTATAATAATACCCCCCCTCCTATTTTACTATTTAGCTGCAGATAGCTATATTATTTATATAAATTAAAATTTTAAGTAATTTATTTTAATACTTTTAATATACAGGTAAATAAAGTAAATTATATAGTTTTTAATATTAATAATATATAGTTTAATTATAGGCTTTAATATAGTATAGTCTTTAATTAACGCTTTATTTGCATTAATTCTTTTTTAACTATTTCCTTTTTTTCTTTTTTTATAATTCTTTTTAATACCTATTATAATAAGTTTAGCTTTTTTAAATTTTTTATATAAAGGTTTTATATTACCTTCTCTTACCTTTATAAATCTTTAGCTAATGATTATATAGCAGTATAGTATTTTTATTTAATAAAATAATAAAAACTATTTTTATTATAATAATGTAAAAGCACTTTAAACTCCTACTTCTTTTATACTTTATCTATATTATTTTCCTTTTCTAATACATTACTTTAAAGATTCTTTAATTTAGCTTTATTAATTATCCTTTACTTAAAATATAGTAAAGTAATTATTTTAAATTGTAAAAGAGAGTTATATAAAAGTAAAAAGATTTTTATACTTTTTAGTAAACTAATAGCGCAGGCTTATAAATATACCTTTATTATTATATAAAGTTTTGCCTATTTATTATTTAGCTTTGTTATTAGCTAGTTAATCTTTATATTTTATATATTTTATATATTAATAAAGACCTTTTGCTTAATTATATAAATTAATAATACCTTTTTCTATATATTTACATTTTCTTTATATCTTTTTTTTAAAGCGTTAATAAAGGCCTTTAATTATATAATAATATATTTCAATTAATCGGTAATAGTATTAATATAAAAGAACTTTCTTTTCTTTACTATAAAAAGGTTTAGTGGGCAAAGCTATAAAGGCTTTATCTTTAAGTAAAGGTTAAAACTATAGTTAACGAAAAACAGCAATACACTAATAGTTTTAAATATTATATTATTTACAGTAAATTCAGTTAATAAAAGCCAGTAAACTTAGGTATTTTAATAAAAGTTAATAAAAGTTTATAGATATTATTTTATATTTATATTAATTGTTTTAATTTTACTATTAGTTTTAAAGTAAAAGGTTAATAACTATTTTAATATAATTCTTAATTACTTTAAAAGTTATTTTTAGAATTTTAATATAAATTATATACTATAATTTAATATAATATTATTAAATATATTATAAAGGTAATAAATCCTATTAATAAATATATTAATTAGCTCTTTTATTAATAATAAAGTAATAAATATAAAGTAATATATTTTAATAAAGTAATAAACTATTACTAGTAAATACTTATAAGTAATATTATAGTAGTAGAACTTAGGTAATAGTATAATATAGTTAATAGAAATATTTAACTATATATAAAGTAAAATTAATAGTAGTTAAAGGAAACTTTATAGTAAAGATTATAAAGCCTTTATTTTAATATATAGTTTATAGGTTTATATAAATACTTTAATATCTTTTAAAATTTATAGCTATTAATATATTTAATTAATAAAGTCTAAAGTTTTAAACCTGCTTAAGTATCCGGCTAGGCTGCTAAAGTAGTTTCTAAATAGGATTTATATATAAAGTTTATGATTAAAAAGAAGAAAAAGCTGCGTTTAGTAATAAATTCTACTATTTATTACTTAACAGTTATTTATTATAATTTAAAGTTCTTTATAAAGCTGCTTTAGCTATTAGTAGATATTAAAGTTTTAAAGTATAGTTACTATTTCTTTTATTATAGTATTTGATTTATATATTACTGCAATTTATTTATTAATTAATCTACTTTCTGCAGGTAGTATTATAGTTATAAAGGCAGCCTTTATAGATATTTTTATATTTAATAAGATTTCTTTTTAAAATATTACTTAAACTTTAAAGCTAAAAGAATTTTATAGGAGGATAGTATACTGCTTGTTTTTAATTTAGTTATTAAAGGGATTTAATTTTATAAACTTATCTTCTACCTTTCTATTTAAAGTATTAAGCTTTATAGCTTTAAAGCTAAATTAATAAATAATATAAAGGTTAAAGTTAAAAAAGAATTTAAATTATTAAGTTTATTATTAATTTAAAGCTTTAATTAAGGTAAAGCATTTAAGGTTTTTATAGTCTATAATAATATTAAACTTTTATAAGCTTTATAATTTTAGGCGCTATTTTTTTATTACTTTAATAATAGCTAAAAGTTCTTTATTATAAATTTTATAGCTATATTTTTAAATATTATACTTTATAGAGAAAAATGCAATAAAGTATAAAATACCTTTTTTATAATACTGCAATAAAATACTGCCTAATATTTAATTAAACGTATTTATTTTAAAAACTATTTATTTATTATAATTAAAAAGGATTAAGATTAAAGTTAATTTAAAAGTATATGTAATTAAATTAAAAGCTTTTTACTGTTTTTCTTTTAAATATATAGTTAATCCTTTTTTAAAAGTTTATTTAATAATATAGCTATTTTAAAGTATCTTTAAATAAAATAGTAATAAAAGTTATAAAGCTAAGGAACTTTTATAGGTCTGTTACTCTTTTAAATAATTACTAGTTTACTATAGCTTTAACCTTTTTAAAGCCTATCTTTAATCCCTTTAAAGTAATAATTAAATTAAAATATTTTATTTTTATTATTTTAAACTTATATTTAATAATATTAATTTAAAGGCCAGCGTTTTAAAGGCAGTTTACTATTTTGCGGATATATTTTTAATATTCCTTTCAGCTTAAAGCGTATATAAAAATATTATTAAAGTATATTATATAAATATAGTTAAAAAGGTTATAAAAAGTGTAATTAATATAATATTAAAATATAGTAGGTATATTATAAAAGCTGAAAAGTATAATTAATATTTTAAAAAGGCTAAACTTTATAATGAACGCTATTTTTTATATATCTCTTTTAATAATATAGAGGTAATTAAATGCAGTAATAATATTAAGTTTTATATCTACCTTCATATAGCTTAAAGTATTAAAGGTTTTTTAGATTAATAGTAATAGGTGTTAATTCTTAATAATAAGATTATTTAACATTTAATAATTTTAATAAATATACATACTGCCTTTTAGTTTTATAGCGAAAAAAAAGAGTAATATATTATATTCGCGATTTATAAATAAATCCTTTTATTAAATTATTATTTAACTATTTTTTTATTACCTACAGTTTATTAAGTAAAAATAGCCTATTCTTTTAATATAAATGGTTTTTCCTAGTAATATCTCGATTTTATAGTCTTAAGCCTATTATAAAGGAAACTTACTTATTATTTTTAGCAGGAAAGTATTATATAGGTTATATAGCCAGGATAGCAGTTTCTTTTAAATATTTAGTTTATTAAATTTAAGTTTTCCTACTATAAATTTTTTTATATTAGCAGCTATAATCTTTTTTAATTATATTAAAAAGTAATATTTATTAATAAAATTATATATTTGTTTTAATAATATTATTTTAATTTTAATATAGTCTCTTTATTTTATAAATATTTATTAAAAAAACTTATTTAAAAGCTCTAATAAGCTAATAGGCGCTAATTCTTTAATTTTAATAGTTTAGTTAATCTTTTTTTAAGTTGCTTTTATTATATAGATATATAGTTAATAATAAAAGGTAATAATGTTTATAGCTACTATTATTTATATATCTGCTATATTTAAATATACTTTTTAATTTTAAGGTTTAGTTTAGTCTTATAAAAGCAGTATATTAAAAAGTAATAGTAATAGCTTTATGAAGGGTTTTCCTTTTTAGTATTAACTGTAAATTATAAAGGTAGGCAGCAGCTTTATATATATTTAATTTAAGATTATCTATATTTATATTTCTTTATTATTAATCTTACTATACTTATAGGTTATATAATAATTTTAATTTAATATTAAAGTTTATAAAATGCATAGTTTATAAACTCTCTTTTTAACTAAATTATAGTTTTCCCTTTCTTAAATATTCTTAATTAATTATTATTAGTATAGTATAGTTTTTTATTTAATTAGATTAAGCTTTACTTTATTTAAAGTATCTTTAACTATCAATTGCTAGTAATATATATTCCTTATATTAGCTTTAATAATATTATTTTCTATTTTAACTGCTATTAAGATTTATATAAAACTAGCTGTATTCTTTAAAAGGCAATAGTTATAATAGTAATAGGATTTAAAAGTAATAGTTAATTTCTTTTAATTAATATTAAACTTATATTTTCTTAGCTATAAAAAGCTAAAGATAATAGGTATATTATTATAGATATTTATAATAAAAAAAAGGTAAAGTTTTTTATAAAGGCTAATTATAGTTTATATAATAAAAAAGTTTAAAATTTTATTAATTATATCTTTATTAATAAAAAAAAGGTTTTTAGTAAATAATAGTTATTAAATAGTAATATTAAATCGCTTAATAAAAATGCAGCTAGTAAAAGTTTAAAGTTATTAAAATAATAAGGTTATACTAAACCTTATTTATATATAGCTTTTAGGAAGCTGTATACAATATAGTAATAAGGAAACGACTAAGAGTTTAATTAGGCTAATAATGCATAAACAATTAAATTGTAAATGATCTAATAGCTAGAAGCTATAGAGTATTTAGTGTATATATAGCCAGTATAGACGTAATTGTATAAATAATAGCTTTATCTTTTATAATAGTCCTCCGATTAAATAATAGGAATGCAGCAGCAGAATTAGGTTTATGGCCTTATTTCTATTTTCCGCAAAATTCATTTATATAGGACATTATCTAAATTGACTTATAGCTATATAAGCAGGAAACCATTTTAGTCAGACTTTTTACAATAGCTATTAATTAATTAATTAATTAATATACTATTAACATCCTATAATAAAAGCTATTAATCCCAGTAAAGTAAAAGGATATACAATATGAAAATTAACTACAGTATTATTAATAACTATATAGGTTCCCTTTATATAGTATTTTATTACTTTAAAGGGTATAGTCTTCTAGCTCTTTTCCTATTAATAGGTTAAGGAGTCGCGTAAATCTCGTATAGTATATTAGGTAACTGTAGTTAACTATAGCGGGGGGTTAGCCTTTACTAATTAAAACGAGGCTTAATATTAGGCCGCGAGTAAAATCCCTTATAAAATAAAAAAGAGATAAAGGAAAAAATTAAATAATTCATATTATAATTTATATTGCAGTTAATTAGGCTTCCTAGTAGTATAGGTATATTCTAGTAAAGAAGTTAAAGGCCTGCGCTATTTAAAGGAAATAGTTATAGCTAATCCCTAATAAATAAAAGGTCGGTTTATAGATTAAAGGGGCTAATCCTTATCACTATACTTGATTAATCTTCCTGTAATAAAAGATATAGTTATATACTTTCTTTTTACTGCAGCTGCAGTTTATTATTGTATTTTTATACTAAAAGCGCTTATAATACTGCGCGAAATCCCTATACTAAAACCTAGCAGCCAGTAAATAATAAAGCTCTCTTTATAGAATTATTGGTTTTTTAAGGTATTTTAAGTTAATAGTTAATTTAAAAACCCTAACCCTAATCCTCCCACTAGCATTTAAAGCTAGCTTTTAGTTTTACTTTTACCTTTTATTAAAGGAAGGTAAATATACATATTGCATTAAATAGTATTAATTATTTACAGCCTAGTTTTACTAATTAATCTGCAGCTTTATTGCCTTATATCCCTTAATAGCTGAAATATTATTAGGTATATATATTTTCTTTATATATATTCTTTAATCTTTAAAATTTAATAAAGACTTATTATAATAAATCTAATAGTATACCTTTAAGGCAGTATATTATAGCTATATTATTTAAATAAATAATAATATCCCCTATATTATTATTATTAACTAAAGCAGCTTTAAGTCCTTTTAACGCCTTAGCCGCTTTATTATTAAATACCTTTACTAAGCTTAATCGGCTACATTTATTTATAATCTCTTTATTATCTCCCTATATTAAAAAGCTATAATTAACTGCTTTTATATTAAAGTGTAATCCATATATAAATACTATTATATTTTAGGGTACTACTATAGCTATCTAGTTATTAAATTTCTTTATAGCTTTAACTTTACTGCCTAAAAAACAGCTTTAAAATCTAGTTAATTTAAAGAGAAGGGTTAGTTTTAGGAAGCTTTTAGTAAGCTATATAGTTTACTATAACTTTGTTATAGGCATTAAAGTAATATATCTATATAGGCGCTAGCTAAGGCAGGTCTTATAGACTAAAGGGTATTAATTATTTAATAATAATAGTTTAACTGTAAATTAAAGCTTTTAAGCGTTAAAGAGTTATATTATTAAAGAGATCCCAGTCTCTTTATATAAAATTAATATAAAAGTCGTTTTCTATATTAAAAGGATTGCCTTTATAGCTATTTTAAGGACTAGGCTTATATAATTAAAAATATATTGCATTTTATATACCTTTAGGCCTCTATACTATACTTTTACCCTATAGCAGAGTACTAGCTTAATATATATATAAACTGTTTAGTGCATTAAATATAATGCAGCTCTTTATATAAAGTTTAAGATACCCCAGACTATATTTATTACTATATAGGCTTTTATAGCCTATTCTTTAATATGTATCTTAAAGTTAAGCTTTTAGTTAAAGAAAACGCTAAGCTATTTAATTATACCCTTTTTAAAGGCAGTCTTTTTAATATTATTATATATTATTGGCGGGTTATTTTAAATATAGCGTTTTAAGAAATATATTACTTTTAGTTTCCTAGGATTAAATAATATTGCATTATTACTGCCCTATTACTAAAGCTTTTAAAAAGCAGCTATTACCTAGGCTATTATTTAGTTAAAGGTATTACTAATAAAAAGGAATACTATATTATTTATATAGCTGAATCTCTATAGCTTATTAATAAAGGATCGCTTAATTGCTGCTATATAAAGCTAGGCAGGGGCAGTAAATAGGTAGTATATTAAAGCTATATAAAGTAGGAAAAGGATTAAGGATACTGGTAATCCTTAAAGGAGACCGCAGCTTAAAGGAAGTAGCTAAGTTATTATTTTTTATAGTTTTATTTAAGCTTTATAGTCTATTATAAAAGAAAGGGCCTATTAGGCTATATAATTAAGCCAGCCCTATTTATATAATTAAACTATTCACCTATTAGTAAGGACTATATTAAAGCCCTTTTAAATATTAGCTATAACTAAAGTCGCTATTTTACTATTATAAAAAGCTAGCTTAACTTTATAGATTAAGGCTGTAACTAGGTTTATGCCTAATCTTTTAGGGAGGGCGCTAGCCTGTTGAGTATATAGTACCTGCTGTTTAATTGCAGCGTATACTATCTTTTATATAATAAAGCATTTAAGTCTTTTACTTAAATATAAAAGGAGAGAGATTAGCGTTTAAGCCTTTAAAGATAAAAAATCTCTCTTCTTTAGCTTAAGGCTTATTATTACCTTAACTAATTTAAAAGCTAATAAATAATACCCGATTTTAAGGCAAGTTTTATAAAGGGAGTAGATATATTCTTTAATTACTAGCTAGCAGAGATATAAAAGGTCTACTATTATGTTATTTAAGGATATATTTCCTGTATATATTGTAGCTACTGCTGCTTTTTCTAGCGAGACTGTTATTGGGAGTATAATTTAATGTTGTTAGTTAATCGGGATCTATAGGTCCTCGATATTGTTGGCTGCTGTGTGTCTTTTAAGTATAGCGTTATAGAGGGCAGTAGCCCTCTCTTCCTAAAAGGTAAAGACCTAGTCGTTTATTTATAGTGGCGGCGGTTAGAAAATTAATCCTAGCATAGCCTAGCAGGCTATATAAAAGATATCTTTGCTTTCTTTAGCTATACCGATTATATCTCGCTAGTATACCCTTTTTGCATTCTTTACTGTTTTTTTAAAGGTCTTTTAAGTGTTATAGAGATAGGCGTTTAGCGGTATAGCTGCTGTTTTTTTTAGCTGTTAGGAAAGCCTAATAGCTCTCTTTACACTTAACTCCCTATTATAGTTTAAGAGGTAGCTGACCTAGTAGTTGGCTTATTATCTTTATAGATTCGTAAAGGAGAGAGAGTAATGGCTCGGCTATCTAGTCTATAGCTGCTACTATTAATTAAAAAGGGGGAATAAATAAAATCCCTTTAACTAAAGCTAGGAAATATCCTTTATTATTATCTCCTTTTACTTTTAGCCTATTAAGTAATATTAGGCAATAAATTAAAGCTAGGATTATAATACTTAATATAGTATAATTAAAGCTAGTGAAAAGGTAGTCTTTTAATATAGCTTTTACTAATAGTATATTTAAAAATGCTAAGTTAATTATATTGCCTAGTATATAGGTTAAAGTATTTAAGGGGTTAAAGAGAGAAAGGCCGGTTTTTAAGGCCTAGTTAACTACTAGTGCGCTTCAATTACGGTTATTAGTTGCCTGCTTTAAAGAGTATATAGCATTAAAGTCTCTAGCTATTATATAGTTTTTAGCAACTAGCTATATAAATAAAGTATTAAAGGCCTTAAATATATTATATTCTTTATAAAGGTTAACAATTATAATTTTATTTATATAGACTTAAAGGAGGTTTTAAATAGTTTTAGTAAATAGTTATTTAGCTTAAATTCCTGCTTTCCTACTTATATATATTAAAACTTATAAGCGGGTACTATAGTTTACTTAAGTTATTACTAAAAAAAAGGTCTAGAATTCTTTATATTATACTATATAGCAGTATCTTTTTTAAATAATATTTATATATAGTTTTTATATTATAATAATATTATAGCCCTTTTTAGCTGTAAAGGTAAAGGCAGTATTATATATTAAGTTTAATTTGCTAATATTGGCTTAGAATATTCTTTAAGGTTTCCTGTTTTTTAGGTTTTAGTTAGGTTTCTTAAGATTTATTAAAGGATCTTTAAATTACTGTCTCTTAGTATAGTCTTTTTCCTTATAGCTAAAACTATAAAAGTCTTTCTATTACTGCTATATATAGAGATAAAGGGGGGGCAGTAGTTATTATATTTTAGGCAGTGTTTAAAGGTATAAAGGCTATAACGTAAATCTATTAAAATACCTTTATTCCCTATTAATAAACCTTTTATAGTTTCGCAATTAAAAGGTATATTAGCTTTCTATAGCTATAAAAAGGTTTAGTTATATATAGTTTCTATATAGCCTTATATAGCCTTAAACAGTTAGCGCATTAAATATTTATTAGGCAGACTTATATGTTATATTTAAGGCTACTATAAAGGCAGTATTTAAGGTTCCTTTAATATATTTACTGGGGGTAGAAATCCTAGTAGTTCTTATACTGTAATAAAGGGGCAGTCTTTTATATTAGTTTTACTATACTACTTAAATTAAAGAGAGTAAACCCTTTATTAACTGGTTTAAAAAATAAAAGTAAAACTATTTTCCCTTACTAGTTTTAGCGCGATTTATCGAGAGGGAATTAGCGCTTTAAATATATATATATACACTAACAATAACTAGAATAAAGCGCAGGAACTGCGCTTTTAATAGAACTATAAAGCTGTAATTAAATAATATAGGGACTAAAAGATACTGCAAATTATTTAATTATTATTTCTGCAGTTAAAAGCAATTAATAGTTACCTTTTTATATTTTAATAGCTATAAAATTACAGGTAAGGGTAATATATTAAAAGAGAATGCAGGTTAATTTATATTAAACTAAGTTTATCCATTTATCTTTATAGTTTTATACCTCTTTAATCTAGTAATTGCTTAAATAAGTAATTAACTTTACTTAAATAAACTAGTAAAAATGATTATAAATATATTAAATATATTAATTACCTTTAATAAAACTTTGCCTATAAATATTTATAAATAAAAAAAGTAAATCTTGATAAAACGCTTATTTAAGTAAACCTCCTAGTATTAATATTATAATTCTTTAAAGTAAACGTTAATAATATAAAGAAATAATAAAATAAATATATTATAAAAGGAAGAAAATTAAAAATAAAATTATTAGTATATATACTATTAATATCTTTATAGTTAATTTATATTAAGTTATTTTCCTTATATTAAAACTATTATAATTAAATATTTTTATTTTAATAATTTATATTTATTATTAAATATTTTAAGCTGCTATCCGTTTATTTTATATTAATTATTTTATTGCTTAAATAAATATATAGATTTACTTTTAGATATTATCTTAAACTAATTTATCTATTAATTTTAGTAAAGTTAAACTGCAGTATATATTTAAAGCTATAATTCTATAAATTTAAAGATATTAAAGTATCCTTTTTCCTATTATTACTTTAAAAGCTACTATTATAGCTTATCCTCTTTTACTTAGTTTTATAAAAGTTTTTTTATTTTTCTTTATTGCCTTTTAATTAAACTTTACAGTTATTTTTAAAACTTTTTCCTTTTTTAAGTTTTAATTATCCTTTAATTTATTAAAGCAATTATTATTTTCTTTAAAAGAAGTTAAATCCTTTTTTAAACTCTCTATATCCTTTAATAGTGCTGGCGCAGTTAATAAAGGTTTTATAGGTTATAGTATTATTAAAAAGTATATCAATTTACATTTAATTATTAATTTTACTATTACTTTTATTATTAATACTATTTAAATAATTAAACTAATAGTATTATTTTATTTTTTTACTATTAATATATTTTATATAGCTAAAAAGAATCCTTTTTTTTAACTGCAGTTAACTAAATTATATAATAGTAAATATAAATATAGTTAAAGTTAAAGGTTAAGTCTTAAAAGTTAATTTTAAATATTATATTTTAATTGATTTATATATTATTAAAACAATAAATAATTATTAAAAAAAACTATTATTATAGTAAATTAAATAGTTTTCCTTTATAAAGTTATTTACTAATACTTTCAAATTTATTAAATATTATTTATTAATCTTTATTATATTCCTTTTATAAATTATGTTTAAAGCTATTTATTAACTTTAATTAAGCTTAATTAAATAGTATTTAAGTGAAAAAGGCAGGATATCCTTTATTTTTACTTTAAAGTCTATAATTATAAGTTTATTTACAGCTATTACTTAATATAAAACCTAAACTATATCTATATAGCTTTTAGTAGAGTTTTTAAAGTATAAGTATTAGTATTAATTTTAAAGTAAAAGTTTAAACTTTTTTAAATTAATTATTTTATATTTTTTAAAGTTAAAGGAGATTAAAACTTTACTTAAAGGTTTCGCTAATTAATTTAATTTAATATTAATAAATCTTTAAAGTATTTATTAAATTTAAAACAAATTTAAATAACTGTATTTATTAAGTTTAGGTTATTTTATATATAAAACTATATAAAAGTTAAATAAATAAAGGAATTTAGCTTTTTTAAATATATAGGCTTATAGATTAAAGAATTATTATATATAGTATTTACAGTTATTTTTATTAAAGTTAAAGTAATAAAAGTACCTTTATTTATTAAAAATATAAATATATTAGTATTAAAGAAAATAAATAAACCTTATAAAGATTCTTTTTTTTTATAAAGCTATAAAGGTATTATAGTTTATAAAAGATCTTAAAAGCTTAAAATATTATTTAATTAAAAGTAGCTATACCTTTAAATATATTTTAAAGTATTAAAATCTTTATTTAAGTAGCTTTTACTATTAATAATCCTTTTACTATTATATAAAGTATTATATTTATATTAAAGTTTACTGCCTAGTTCTTATAAGAAAGGTTATATAAGAAATTATAAATATTAATAATATAAAGAAGCTAGATAAATTCTTTAATATTTAGTATTTATAAAAGTTTATTATAGTATAAAGTATTATTAGTAAATAATTTATTAATAGGTAACTATAAGTAGTTATTAATATATTAGTTAAATTAAAGGTAGATTTATATTAATTTATAGCTATATTAGCTTATTAATAAATTATTAATAAAGTTTTATTTTTTTAGTTTAAAAAGATTATTAGCGCAGTTAAAAGATATTTAATTAATATAGTAAAAGAGTAAAGTTTTTAGTTTACTTTTTATAAATTAAAAAAAGTAAAAAAAATAAGCCTTTTTTTAAATAAAATATTATAGTAAATGAAAGAAGGGGTTAAGTAAAATTAAATAATTGCAAAATAGAATTTAAGCTAAACGTAATATTTAGGCTAATATAAAATAAATTTTTAATAAATAAAAGAAAAAAAAGTATAATATTACTTTTTATTTTTTTATAGGTGCAGGTATATAGTTTAGTGTATAAACTAATTTTCTTTATTATATATAAATTACTGCTCTTTTAAAGTAACTTTTTATACTTTATTCACCTTTTTTTATTTTTTCTTTTTTCTTTTTCTTTTACTCCTTTTTCCTTTCCTCTATTTTATTATTTAATCATAAAAAAAGCTATTAAAAAAAGCTATTATTAATTACTTAATATAGTTAACTTTATTAATAGATTTATTACTAGTAAAAAGACTTTTATGGAAATTTCTTTATTTTAAAAGGGTTAAATTTAGCTTTATTCTTTTATTTAACTGTTTACTTTAAATAAAACTTTAATAAATAGGTATTATTTAATTAATATCTTTACTTTAACTCTCTTTAAGTCTAAAAGTATTTTATTATTTAAATTATTAATAGTATAAATATTAGTTAATTAAACCTGCTAATTTATTTAAAGGTTACCTTTTCCCTTTTCTTTAAATTATCTTTATTTTTATTATCTTTTATAAAAGCTTATACTTTTAAAGAATACTTTTAGCGTTATACCTTTAAAGATTTTTAATTTTATTTTTAAAATATTATATATACTATTAAAAGAAAAGTACTTAAGCTAGTTTATATTTTAATAGAGATTTTATATATTTATAGGTAATTTCTTTATACTTCTTTTAAGCGGATAAAGTATATTAAAGCTTTATTTACATGACTTTATAGGCTATATAATTTTTAATTTTATTAAAGGTGCCTTTAAACTTAATTTATTACTATTATTGCTAGTAAAAAGTATATTCTATTTCCTTTTTATAACTATATCTTTATTTTAAGTTTTTAATAAAAAGATTATTAAAATTGCCTTTAATTTAAAGCCTCTTTATATATTTAGTGATATCTTTTTAGCTATTAGCTTTAATAAAGCAATTAAAGTATAGCTATTACTTTTCTTAAAAGAAATTAAATACTTTCCTTTATTAAATTAATAGTCTTTAATTATTTTAATCCTTTAATAGCCTTTTATTTTATAAAAAACTTCCTGTATTTTATTAAATATAAAAAAGTAAAGAGTTAAGTAATTTAATATGTTTAAAAACTTATTTTAGCCTTTACTATTACAGTAAAACATTAATATAAAATAAAGTAGTTAATAAATTATTTAATTTTACAGTCTTTCTTTTTATAGTATAATTAAATTATACTTTTTATAGGCAGGGCAGTAGACTTTAATTTAATAGTTATCTTTTCCCTTTTAAAAATAGTACTTAATAATTATTTTTAAAAATATTATCTTTTACTCTTGCCTATATATCCTTTATATAAAGGTAATTATTTTAATTTATTTTATTTATCCCAGGAATTACTATTTTAAAGTATTATAAGGGACTATATTTTAGTTAATATATCTCCTCCTCCTTTAATCTGCAGATATATATCCTAGTTTTCAGTTAAATTATTTAATTTAATAACTTATATACCCTTTTAATAGTTAAAGGGTTACTATAATATTTATTAAGTTTTTAACTATTAATAATCTTAATTATAGCTTTATTAACTACTTTATTTTTAAATATATTATTGCCTATCTTTAAGCTTTTATTTATATAGGTTTCCTTATTATTTTTAGCTATTTATTAGCCGAATTTATCTTTTATAAACTTCTTTAAATATTCCTTTAAATAGGTTTTATTAAGCAGAATCTTATTTAATATTTTTAGCCTATAAGATTTTATTATTCCTATTTAAAACTTAATTTTAAATAGTTTTAGCTAATATATCTTTAACTTTATATCTTTTAATAGGTCCCTTTAGCGTTTTATATTATAAAGTAGGATAAGGTTATTAAAAAAAAAGGCTTAATTACCTTTTATAGAAAGTATTAATTATTAGCGTCTATCCTTTTAGCTAATATATAATAAAATACTATTACTTTCTTTTAAGCTATTTTTATATCTTTCTCTTTTCTTTTTAATATATAAATATACGCTATTAATTAATCTTCTATTATATAAACTTTATCTTAATCGATTAGCCGCTAAGTAAATAGTTTTACTTTTAAGGGGAAAATTAGTTTTTAACTAAATAATAAATAAAATATAAAGTATTTTATTAAGCATTTTACAGTATATCTATCAGCTATAATTGCCTTATCTAGGTTCTAGAACCACTTTTTATTGCATCTAGCCATTTTTATTAATATTAATATTAAGCTTTAATAACTAACCTCTATAAAGGCATTAGCTTTAAGGTTATATACTAATATCCAGATTATTTTAATATCTAGATTAGTTAATACCTATAAAATTATATTTTTTATTTTAGGTCCTTTATCTATAATAGCCTAAATTATTATATTAAATTAGTAAATTTATTTAAAAATAAACTTTATTATTATTATAAATAATAAAGTTAATATAAGTTTTACCTTTACTTATTTATAGAAGTTATACTTTCCTTTAAATAAATGGATATATCTATAGTCACTTAAAATATATTAAATATTAAAATAAACCTTCTCTATAAGTCTAGTGAATTGTATTACTATAGCTAGTTCCTTAAAGCAGTATAGGTTAAAGCCCTAGCATTAAAGGTATAATATAATAGCTTTATATATATTATTATATATCTATAGCTATTAATATATTTTTTTTAAAAATCAAAAAATTACTTTTTATCCTTTATAATTTATTTCTATATAGCACTATTAAATAACCTTTTTGTTTATAATTGAAGTATTAAAGATAAATATAAGCTAGTGGTAGTATTTTATTAATTTAGCCTATAACCTTTTATTTTTTATATAAAACCTTTTTACTTTATTCTTTAATTATTAAAAGTTTATAGCTAAAAGATTAAATAGTTTCTATATTATTTAAAGGTATTGCGCAATTTACTGGGACTTTCTACTATACTTTTCTCCTAGTAAAGTAAATAAAATTATACCTAAATATATATCTATAAAATCTTTTAAATCCTTTTCTTTTTAAGCTTTAACTTTATCTGCAGCAGTTATTAGTTTATAAAATAAAATATCCGCTATAGTATTCTCTTTCTTTAAGATATATTTAACTATGAAGTTAAAAAAGAGGATATAGCTAATCTATTAAGTTATATACCCATTAAAGATATTATTAATCCTACTATTTATTTAATTAATAATTACTTTAATATTTATTTTTAATATAAATAAAAATCTATAAATATAAATATATAGCCTTTTAAACGCTTAAAGTAAAGCTTTACACTCTTTCTTTGTAGTATTATACTTTATTTCCAATAAAGGCTAACACTTACTTTTATATTAAATTAAATATATCGTTCTTTTTATAATTTATATTAAAACTACCCTTTAGCCTATTATATTAGCGTTAACTATTCAAATTACCTCCCTATATCCTGTATTTATATTTAATATTATTAGTATTAAAGCAGAGGTAATAAATTCTTTAAGTTTATCTATAGCGTACTACTACTTTTCAGTGTATTTTTAAAGGGTATTTTTCTTTAATAGACTAATTAAAGGCTTTATAATTTAAGTAAAGTATTTAATTTAATATTTATAATAGCTAATTAAATTAAAAAAAAATTAAACTTTATTAATAGTCTTATAATTCTTTTACTTTTTAATTTTAATAATTTTCCTAACTATTAATTACTGTCCCTTTATATTATATAAATATTTTATTAACTTAGCCTATTCCTAATAAAAGGTTAATTGTACTGCTAAAATAGTATATCCTAACAGTTTAATATTAATAAAAGTTTTATCTAAATTTTAAAGGTACTTTAAAATATAATATTAAACCTTAAGTATCGCTTCTTTATTATTATATATAGATTTTAACTCTTATTCTTTAATATTATTTAAAAATAGTTAATATACTATAAATATAAAATTAAATAGTATCTATAAAATAATATATTAAAATTATACTATTAAGTTTATAGCATTTATTAAAAGGGTATAATATCTTAAAAGGCTAATAAGGCTTATAAATATAGTTATATCTTAACTTTTCTTATTAAAAGGGATTTAATTATATCCTAAAAAAAAGTCTAGTAATAATAATATTATATAGCCTGCAAAATCCTTGCTAAATTAGTTAGCGTTTAAGGGAATAAAGGTATCCCTAATAGTTACTTTATTTACCTATATAATAGAATTAATAAAGTAAAAGCTGCTGTCTTTCTTTTATATTAAAAAGAATAGGTTCCTATATAGCTTATAGCTTTTTTTTAAAAGGCCTTTTTTAATGCAGACTTATAGCAGGTTAACTACCTTCTTTTCTATCCCTTTAAAAATTAAAATACTGCTGCTCTGCCAGGCATTATATTTCCTATATAAATAGTCTATAATAAAGCGATTTTAAAATCTAGCTTTTTATATTCTATAAAATCCCAGAAAGTGCTATTTCCCTATTTTTTAGGATTTATATTAAGATTGCAGTTTCTTATATTATTAGTTTCCCTTTTACTATTTTCAGGATTACAGCTGATTAATCTAATATAAGCCTTAACCTAGTCTCAGTAAATAAATTTTTTAAAGTAATATAATTAGTAAAGGGAGCATTAAAGTCTAAATTATCTTTTACTTTATCCTATTTCTTTTATTTCTAATAAAAACTCTTAGCAGGAATAAAACTATTAAATAGTGCATTATCTATTAAATAGATTTTTATACATTTTTTTTATATATAATATTAGTTTTAATCCTTTTATATTTTTATACTCTCTTTTAAAATCTTCTCTTTTAATCCTCTATTTCCTTAAACTTTTACACTATCTTTTTTATTGCTTTTATTTAATCTTTTAGATTATTAGCCAATACCAGTTAAATTAAATCCTCTTTAACGTGCTTTAACAGTTAATATAAAACCTCTTTTTTAAAAGTAAATTAAAGTATTTCCAAGCTTTCTTCCATTTTATTAACTTTATACTTAGTTATAAAGTTATTATTTATTTTAGCCTTAGGTTATATAATGCCTTTATTTTATATTTTTAACAGATAGCTTTTACAGTTAAAATAATAACTTAAATATTTCTTATTTTATCTTTTATAAATAAATCCCTATTCTTTAATATATAATTAAATATTAGCTGCGCAGTTTAAATAAATAGTATTTTAAAAAGAAAAGGCATTAAAACTTTATTTAATATAATATAAAATCTCGCTATTATCTATATATTGCCTATATATACCTAAATAACAGTTTCTTTAATTATATTTACTTGCCTATTATTAAATATAATATTTACTGCTTAGCAGGGGTATACCTTTAGGCTATATTTTATAGCTAATTAATTAAAAATAATATTTCCTTTTAACCTTAAATCTATAAATGCTTTAATAAATATACTATTAGGTTATTTTAACTATACCTATATTTAAAGTAGGTCTTGTAAGTATTTAAAGATCCTTCCTATTTAAACTATATTAATTTAAGCTATTAATCTTTATTCGCGATTTACTTTATAGTTAATAGTAATATTTAATTACTTTAGCTTATAAAAGTATACTTTTAATAGTAGTAAAGTATTAAAGTTCTCGAAATTAATTAATTCCTTATTTAAAAATCCCTTTATTTATAAAGATTATAAAGGCGCAGCTTTAAAATATTAGTTTTATAGTAACTAGATAATCTATATAGTAAGGTTTATATATACAGCTATTGCATCTAGTTTCTTTAATAGTTCTTTTTTTAAAGGGTGCCTATAAGTAAAGAGAGATATTATTTAATATAAAGCAGGTTTAGAAACAGTTAAGTCAGTCTTCCTATAAAACTATATCTTAGCAATTCTTTATAATTTTATAACTAAATCCGCTTTTAAAGTATTTGCGAGTTTTAGAATAATATTTAAAAAAGTGTTAGTTTTAAGCTGAATTATATTATCTAGAATTACAGCTTAAATTAATATTTTAGCTTACTTTACTCCTAGTAATTCCTCTTTATTCCTAGTCTTTACTATTCCACTATCTTTACTGCATTATAATTTAAATAATATAGTCTTTAAAATTATACATATAAAGTTTAAATACAATTACTTTTTTTTAATCGGCTATTTTAATTAAAGCAGCAATAATTCATTTTTAATTTATTTATCTGCCTTATCGATTATCTAAACGCGCTTTTATCCTTTATTAACTATAAGGTTAGCGAGGAAAGTTAAGTTAAATAATTCCGCAATTAAACAGTCTTAGTTATATTCATCTAGGCAGTTCCTAAGGGAACCTATACTAGCCAGGTTTATAAAGATATTTTCAGCCCCTTCTATACTTATATTATTTTATTTACTATTAATTATTTAATCTCTGCCTATAAAGTATATAATATTTATTATTAATCCTATTACAGGGACTATATTTCACCTTTATAGTAGTTTAATCTTAAATATTTCCCTATACATTATTTCCTTATAAACTATATTAAAGCGTTTAGGTTTATAGTAGTTTACTTTTTAATTAAAAAAGCTAGGTTTTATCTTTTTTGCAAGTAATAGGCTTAGTAAAACTTTACTTTAAACTTTAAATAATTCTATTTAAAGGGCTAGTATTTTTTATATATAGGTTTTAATAGTTATAATTGCTGTAATAAGTTAAGCTAGGATTAAGATTTTCTATAGGCCTACTTAAACTATTCTT
Source organism: Mycogone perniciosa (assembly GCA_025331125.1). Classification (NCBI taxonomy): domain Eukaryota; kingdom Fungi; phylum Ascomycota; class Sordariomycetes; order Hypocreales; family Hypocreaceae; genus Mycogone; species Mycogone perniciosa. The sequence goes on from JAOALB010000107.1 coordinate 29,049, forward strand.
GCCTTTAGGTTATATATTATAAACCTATAGCCTTTATTATAGGCTAGCTTAGTGCAGTTTTAATAGAAATAGCTTTTATTTATATAATACTAATAATATTTTATATTTGCAGCTGCCTTTAAGTAATAGTAAAGGAAAAAGTTTAATATATTATTATATAAAAGGTCTATTATATTAATATTATTAATAGCAATTATTAATATAAAGAGTCTTTATTTAGGTTTATTACTATTAGTTATAATATAATAATACTTTTTTTCTTTTAATTAATTATTTTAGCCTTTTAATTAAAGAGATAAACCGCTAGCTTATTAAATCTTTTAAATAAAGCGTTTATTTGATCTTTAAACTGTAAAAATACATTTAATTCTATAAGTATAGGCTACTGTTTTTTCTGCCTTTTTAAGATTAAGCTTATTTCTGGCTTGAATAAATTTAATATATACCTGGTTTTAAAAGGCATCTTTATAGACTTTTAAAAATAGGCTTTTTAAATATTAAATTCTATAAGTATTTTATTATAAAAAAGTATTTAGACTTTAATATACTTTAACTCTTTAAAATTATTAATTTTTTTAATTCCTTTAAAGGCTATTATTAATTAAAGCAGCTTTAATAGTATTGCCTTAGCAATATTATAGGGATATAGTATAGCTGCCCTTTAGTTTCTTTTATTAAGATTTTAATAAAAGTATTAATATTAAAGTAATTAATTTATTATAGATTATATTCTAATAGGCTTATAATAATAAAGATTTTAAAGTTATGCGGTATATAAGTTTAATTATTCTTTATTGTACTGCTTATAATACTATATACACTCTTTCTTAACTTTATTTTAACTAGTGCTTTCTTTAATAAAGATTTAAATTATTTTCTATTCTTTTAGTTTTATAAATAGTTTTAAGTACCTCTTTGAATCTTTTATTAAAATTCCCTAATCTTTTATCTTTTACTTATAGTTCCTTAAAAATTAAAATATATTTTCGCTATTAAATTTACTTATAAAATTAATCCCTATAGGTGGCTTTATTATTTAAATATTTTTAAAAGCTTAAGTCAAAAAAAGGAACTTTTAAAAAGGTATTTTCCTATTTTCTATTAAAGAATTTAATTGTTCCTAAACTTTTATTATAATAGATTTAAAGGGTATTAGTATTAGGCTAAATATATAATTAAATAATTCCTTTAATTAAAGTTTTAAAGAAGGGGTTATATTTAATACTTTAATAATTAAAAGTTATTTATTTACTTTTAATCCCTTTATTTAAAGTTAAAATAAGCTATTAAAGTTTTAATTAAATAATCTTTTAATAATAAAATACTATTTATTTTATTAATTTAAGTTATTTAACTTAAATGCTTAGCTAATATAGCTATATTCCTTTTTCGGGTAAAAAAGGGATATACTCTTTTAGTAAAAGGGTTATAGCGGAGTATTCTTTTATAGTAGTAAATTCTTTTATAATAAAAAAGAGTTTTGTTTATTTATTTAAAATAATAAAATTAGCTATTTTTTTAAAGATAGTTTCTTTTATTAATATTAGTCTTGCAGTATTAGATTATTATCCTTTTTAAGTCTCTTTTAAGTACCTTTAATATAAGTAAAGGTAATTTATATATAAAAGATTATAAAAGTAGTAAAAATAATATTTTTATTAAAGGTTAAAGAAAGTTTAGCTAAAAAGGTTAATAAAATTAAAATAAAGTCTTTATATTAAAAGATTAAATAATTAGTTTATTTTTTACTAGTTTTTTATAATTACTTTATTAACTGGCTTATAAGGTTATAAGCGAAATAAAAGGAATAATAATATATCACTAATTTAAAGGGGATTATATTATATAAAGTTAACTATTTAATTTATATATTTACTTTTACTATATTAATTAATCTTTTTATAATTTCCTTTAATTCTTTAACCTTTTATTTGCAGGTATTATAGGCTAATACCTTTTTAAGACTTTGTTTATTTATTGTATTTTAGCGTATTACCCCTAGGTTAACTAATCCTAATTCCTGTATTTTAACAATTGCAACCAGATAACTTATATTTTCGGAATTAAATATTATATTAATCTATATTAACTGGCTATAATAAAGGGTTTTTAGGCCATTTCCTTTAGTTAATTGTTTTATACTTGCCTAGAGATTTATTAAAGTTAGCCTATAATTTTATTAATAGTTAAATAAAGGTAGGTTTTAGTGGTAGCGTAAAAGTGCTTTTAGTAATTGCTTCCTGTAATGCAATCTTTAAGATTTCCCCCTATTTTAATTTCTAGTTTTATTGAGGGGGAATCAGTGCTTTAAATATCTATGTACTAACAATAACTAGAATAAAGTACAGGAACCGCGCTTTTAATAAAACTATAAAGCTGTAATTAAGCAATATAGGGACTAAAAGATACTGTAAATTATTTAATTATAATATCTACAGTTAAAAGCAATTAACAGTTACCTCTTTACACTTTAACGGCTATAAAATTACAGGTAAAGGTAATATATTAAAAGAGAATGTAGGTTAATTATTATTAAACTAGGTCTATTTGTTTATCTTTATAGTTTTATACCTCTTTAATCTAGTAGTTGCTTAAATAAGCAATTAACTTTATTTAAGTAGGCTAGTAAAAAGGACTATAAATGTATTAGGTATATTAGCTACCCTTAATACACTATACAATTTTATTTACTATTAATTATTTAATTTTTGCCTATAAAGTATATAATATTTATTATTAATCCTTTTATAAAGATTATATTTAACCTTTATAGTAGTTTAATCTTAAATATCTCCTTATACTTTATTTTTTTATAAACTATATTAAAGAGTTTAGTTTATAATAGTTTATTTTTTAATTAAAAAAGTTAGGTTTTATTTCTTTTTATAAATAATAGGCTTCGTAAAACTTTATTTTAAGCTTTAAATAATTCTATTTAAAGCGCTAGTATTTTTTATATATAGGTGTTAATTGTTATAATTACTGTAATAAATTAAACTAAGATTAGGATTTTCTATAGGCTTACCTAAACTATTCTTGCCTTTAAGTTATATATTATAAACCTATAGCCTTTGTTATAGGCTAGCTTAATATAGTTTTAAAAGAAATAACTTTTACTTATATAATATTAATAACATTATATATTTATAACTGCCTTTAAATAATAATAAAGGACAAGGTTTAGTGTATTATTATATAAAGGGTTTATTATATTAATATTATTAATAGTAATTCTTAATATAAAGAGTTTTTATTTAAGTTTATTACTACTAGTAATAATATACTAATACTCTTTTTCCTTTAAATTAATTATTCTAGCCTTTTAGTTAAAGAAATAAACTATTAGTTTATTAAATCTTTTAGATAAAGCATTTATTTAATCTTTAAGCTGCGAAAATATAGTTAGTTTTATAGGCTTAAGCTACTGCTTTTTCTGCCTTTTCGAAATTAAACTTATTTCTAACTTAAATAAATCAAATATATACTTAGTTTTAAAGGGTATTTTTATAGATTTTTAAAAATAGGTTTTTTAAATATTAAATCCTATAAGTGTTTTATTATAAAAGAGTATTTAAACTTTAATATATATTAACTCTTTAAAATTATTAATTTCTTTAATTTCTTTAAAAGCTATTATTAATTATAGCAGCTTTAATAGTATTACTTTAATACTATTATAAAAATATAATATAGCTGCCTTTTAATTTCTTTTATTAAGCTTTTAATAAAAGTATTAATATTAAAGTAATTCATTTATTATAAATTATATTTTAATAGGCTTATAATAATAAAGATTTTAAAGCTATATAGTATATCACTTTAACTATTTTTTAGTATAGTGCTTATAATACTATATAAGCTTTTTCCTGACTTTATTTTAACTAGTATTTTCTTTAATAAAGATGTAGACTATTTTTTATTCTTGTAATTTTATAAATAATTTTAAATACCTTTTTTAATCTTTTATTAAAATTCTTTTATTTTTTATCATTTACTTATAATTCTTTAAAAACTAAAATATATTTTTAGTATTAAATTTACTTATAAGATTAGTCTTTATAAGTAGCTTTATTCTTTAAATATTTTTAAAAGCCTAAATAAAGAAAAGGAACTTTTAAAAGGGTATTTTCCTATTTTCTATTAAAAAGCTTAATTTTTCTTTAGTTTCTATTATAATAGATTTAAAGGCTATTAATATTAGGCTAGGTATATAATTAAATGTTAGGTTAGGTAGGCTAAGGACCTACCACTTATTAGCGCTTATTAGCGTTAAGGAGCTTTTATCTGCTTATATAGCAGATACCAGCTAATATATATATCGCGTAAGCGATATATTAGACTATATAAACGCTTATAACGTATATATTCTATATTTTCTTTTATATTAGCTATATATATATATAGCGAGGCCATTACAGTATATTTATTACTAAAATTAAGCTTTATTCCTATTTCTCTTTATACTTTATATAGCTGTGCCGCGCTCCGCGATAGTTATAAGCCTGGGTAGTAATTACTAGAGTTACTAGAAACTTCCTTTAATATTATATCTTTACCTTTACTCTTTCCCTTTACCTTTAAGCTCTTAAAGCTACCTTTTATAATAGATAATGCAGGAGATATTACCTTTATAAAGCTGGATTTAATAGTATAGTAAATTAAATAAATTACTATTGTAAATAACTATACAATTACAGCAAGGATCTGGAATAAAGTTAATCTTAATCTCCTTAATTAAAATAATAACTATTTCCCTGCTTTAAAGCTATTTACTTTAGCTAAGGTAAAAGAAACTGCTTTAAAAGCATTTAAAAAAGAAACTATTTGAATAGATATCTTTATTTATTATAATAGTCTGCTTTATAAATATTAATATATTATTATTTTATATATTAAAAAAAAAGAAGGTTAAGGCAGTAATCTTTAAATAGATATAAAAGACAGTAAATACTAGCATTTATACTTTAATTTTTATAGACTTTAAAGCCATAACTTAAGCTATAGCTTTAGCCTTTACTGCTATTAAAGCAGTTAATAAAAATAATAAAAACTTAAATGCTAAGTTTATTATTTATTAGATTATAAAAAAGTTTAAAAAACGATTAGCTCTTTATAAGGATATAATATATAAAAAAGTATAGATTTTATATAAATATATTTTATATAATATAAAGTATAGGAATTTAAGGCTAGAAGTATAGTATATAAAATATAGAGAACGATATTTATAGACTTAATATAATATTTAGTAACTATATAAATAAAGCTATAGTAAATAATACTATATATTTAAAAGCTTTTACTAGGAAGGAATGCCTATATAGATAAGAAAAGTATAATTAGCCTTTAAAGGATTATAATATACTATTAGCTGCGCTTAAAGGAGTATTTAATAAAAAAGGGAAATATATTTTTAACCTGTAATAAGCTATAGAAATTTATATTTGCCTTTAAAAAGATAAATAGTATATACTTTACAATAAGCTTAGTAAAAAGGGTATTAACTTTATAGCTATAGCTTAAAGAGGTATAGCTTTAATTATTATAGCTACTTTAATTTCCCTAGACTTAATTAATAAAGAAAATGTAAGCCCTGCAGTATATATAATAAATATATTAATATATACTAATATATAGGATACCCTTTACCGCCTCTTTTAAAGCACTCTCTTTAAGATTTATAGTGTTATTTATTTAATAAATAGCAGGAATTATTTTATTCCTAGCTTTTTTATTTTAAGTATAGAAAATAAATATATTAAAGCAGGAAGAGCTAGGTATTTTATAGCTAGAAAAGGATACTGCCTATTAAAGGATACTCTTTATAATTTATATTAAAAGGCAGCGCGCTTAGTAAAGTTTATAGATATAGCTGTAGTTAAAGGATTTTATATTAATATTATCGTTTTATTAAAACTTTAAAAAGTAGGAATATAGCTTATAAGGTGCAATAATATACTTTACACTAATATAGTAAATTCAAATACTATTATAGGGAAGGTAAAGTATAAGTATTTTTTTTTCTTTTTTTAATATAAACCCCTATTACTTTATATTGCCCCTATCCTTAAATATATTATTTTCAGCAGTATAACTGCTTTATTCCTTTTTTTTAGCGTAAACTATTATATTTATATAATATTAAGAAGAAAGAGAAGACTAATCTATAACCTACTAATACTATATAATAACTTAAAGAAGCTTTAGCACTTATAATCAGAATATCTAAGCCTAAAAGCACTTAAAGCACTAGTAAAGAATGCAAGGAATATATATATTAAAGGAACTATATAAATAAACTGTAAAGCCTATACTTTTATATATATAAAATAGGTTATCTCTCGCAGAATATTTAAAAGATAAATACTAAAACTATTCTTTAAAGTGCATTAAGATCTTTAAAACTATCTTTATAGTTATAATAGGGATAACTGGCTTTTAATACTTAAAGAAGAATATACTTTATAGTTATATACGCGCCCTTTATTAAATAAAGAATAAGATACGGTCTTTTATGCTTTCTTTAAATTTATAAATATAGTAAAAACGCAATATAATATTTTAGTGTATTTTCTTAGGCAGGATAATAAGAAAGCTGTAATTGCAGTTAAAGGCTTAATACGCTTTTAGATCTAAGTAAACGCAAAAGGAATTATCCTGCAGCTTGCCCCTTTTTATATATATAAGCTGAATAGTGCTTTAAAGCGCGCAAGTTAGGAAGTTATAAATAAATTAATAGAAATACTTAAAGCTGCAAGCCTTTTAACCAGTTTATAGCTTAAAAGTATAAGAGCTGCAGTATATATTATTAATATAACTTTTATATATAGCCTTAATATAATATTACCTATTAAAAAATTAAAGTAAGAGTTCCGCAATTTCATGCCCCTTTTAATAAAAGAGCTGTCTGCGGATTTATAGCTAAATTAAAGCAGACTTTATATATATAGCTGCTGCGCTTATATACTTAATAAAGACTGTAAAGCTGGCTAAAATAAAAGAGAATTTAAAATAAAGCTTAAAGGCATAATTAAATATTTTATTAAATATACTATAAATAATATATATTATATTTAATTACCTTATTTAGTAAAAGTAATTATTATAAAGAATATATAGTTTAATACAACTAGCTTTTTTAATAGTAAAAAAGAAAGTGCAGATAAACTGTTTATAATTAAGTTAAATAAACTATTTAATAAAGTTAAAGAAAATAAACTAGAATTTAAACCTTTTTTAATATATATTCTTATAATAAAGGATACCTTTATAAGTAATATAAAAAAGAGAGTATACCTTTAAAGGTAAGAATTATATAAAGTATTAAAATCAGTTTAATAAATACTTTAAGTAAACTATTAATGCATTTAAAAAGACCTTTTAGTCTTTAAATATTAAAGACTACCTTAAAACAGTTAATCTTTATAAATAAAATTAGCGCGCTAATAGGAACTTTAAATAATACTTTTAAAAGTAATTTACCCCTTTTTAAAGAAAAAGAGTTAATAGAAAAATAGCCTTATATATTAAGGGTATACTATTTAATAAAAAAGGATAAACTACTATAGCTAAAAGTAGATTAATATATAAAAGACTTATTTACTTTTATATTAAAAGAGTAGATTTTAAAGGAAAAGCTAGCTAATAATTCCTTAAACAGTAAAATAGTAGTTAATATTTATAGGAGTATAAGACTTTAAAGGAAATAACCTGTAAGAAAGGTTAATAAATATCTTTTAGTATACAAAATTAAAATATATAGCTTAAATACTGCTTTAAAAGATAATAAGCCTAATATATATTTAATAATTATAAAACTTTTTAATTTAATATTATATTAACTGCTATTTAATTAATAAAAGCTAATAAATAGTAAGTTAAAAAATATAGTAATAGTATTTACTATTTTTAATACAGTAATAGACTAAAAAGCTTCCCTTTAAAAAAGTATTACTTTTAATAAATAAACTATTTATTAAAAGGATTTAATAAAACTATTGAAAGATTAAAAAAAGCTTATAAAATATTTATTTAAAGCTAAGTTTAAATAAACTGTATATAATAAAATTAACTTTTTATATATAAAAAGAACTTAATAAAACATACTATACTTAAAGGTAAAAATAAAGCTATTACTTATATATTAGGTTTTTATCTATAAGTTTAATAAAAATAAAAATCTAAAATACTATAAAGTTTAACTTATAGTTTAAAGGGATTTATAAAAATACTTTATAATACAGAGTATATATATAGCTATATTAGCAGTATATTTTTTTATATATCTGTTACTTTAATAGTAAAATTTAACTTTAAGTTAAAGTAATATAATATTAAAAGTATTCTTTTTAATACTTTAAAGGATAAAGATTTAAAAGTATTTACATATAAGCTTTTTAAAGGTTTTCAGCTATTAAATATTTATTTAAAGCTTATTAAAGCTTTATATAGGCTAAAAGACTCGCTAAAATTATAGTTTAATAAATTATCTTTAACTTTAAAGAAATAAAGGTTAATTTTAAGCTTTAAAAAGCTTTGCCTTTTTTATAATTAAGCTTAAAAGATTTTTATTATATTTTATATAAAGAATATTTTAATTATATATTATTGTAATAATAAAGCTTTTTATATTAAGCTATTAAATACTTTTAAAGTAACATATAAGCTTTATAGTAAAGGGGATATATAATAGTTTTTAAGTATTAAAAGTACCTAAAACTATAAAAAGTATAAAATATACTTTTCCTATAAACTTTATTTTAAAAAAGTTATAAAATAATTTAAGTTTAATAATAGAATATAGCTTTTTATAGTTTTAATATTAATTATAAAGTTTAAAAAAACTATAATATAAATTATAAAAGTAACTATTAAGATATATTAAAAAAAAGTAAAATTTATACTTTATATAGCTATTATAATAAAGTTAAATATAGTATATAATGCTTTAACTTTATTATAGTTTTTAATTAACTTTAATAAAGAGTATTTTAAAGCAGTTAATTAACTAATCTGCTATTTATATATATAGTGCTTTTTAGCTTTTTAATATAAAGGGTAAAGCGAAATATAAGTTTTAATTGCTTTAAGCAATACTTTTTTCGCTAATAATATAAATACTTAAAGATTATTTTAAAGGTATTTTATTATACTCTTTTTAAGCTTTATTTTATAAAATACGATATATTAAAGTATAATTAATATATTTATAATTAAAGTAAAATTATTTACCTTTACTTAAATAGTAAAAAAGCTAATAGGTTTATATTACCTTTTCTAGGAAATAAAATTTAATTTTAATATTAATTAAAATATTAACTATAATAATTAATTAACTATATATTTTATAATTAAAAAGAGTATATAAATTAATACTTGCCTATATTATATTAATATATAAAATATATATCTTTAACAAAAATATTAAAAAATATTATTTTTAGTTTTTTATTTTTTTATTAACTTTATACCTGCTAATAGGCTTATTAAAGCTTTTCTTTAATAGTGCTTTAAGCACTTTAAAATATTATTAAATTTAATAAATATATAATTACTAGAATAAAATATACAAAAGTATAGGAAACTATTTAATTTTAATTTAAAAGCTATTTATTATAAAAGGCGCACTTTATTACTATAATAATTAATTATTTAAAGCTTTCTACCCTTTATATACCTATATATAAAAGGTATTATTATTATAATTACTTAAAGCAGCTGCCTTTTTAATATAAATTAAATCTTTTTTTTAGTAAATTAAATTAAAAATATAATGCCTTTTTATATTAAATTATTATTTAATTATATTAATTTATAAATATATAAAGAAAAAATAATATATTTATTTAATTATTATTTTTATTTATAGCTTAAAAAGTTAGTATATAATTAATTAAAAGAATATAGTAAAAGTAAAAAAGAAATATATTAAAAAGTATATTAATAGTTACTATTAAAATAAATAATATACTATTAAAAGCAGGCAATAATAATATATTAAAAGAAATCTCTTTTACTAGCAATTATTCACTTTAAATAACCTTTATAAAGAGGGGATAATCGTATAGCAGTAAAGGCAGCAGCGGGAGTAAAGGTAAAAGCAGGGATTACTGCAGGAGTAGCTATAGCGGGAGTAGTAATTAAAGCAGTAGCAGTAATAATAAAAGCAGGGGTTAAAGTAAAAGTAAGAGTAGTAATAAAAGCTATAAGAATAAAAGGAGGAGTTAATAAAGATATTATAGCGCGCAGCTTAGCGAGGGCTTCCTCGCAATTCTTAATAAGCCTTAACTTAAGATAAAAGAGAGGCCGAGTAACCAGACTAGCCGGCACAGTAATAGAAACTGGACTAGCCAGAGCAGCAGCCAGTATAAAAGCAGCAGTAGGCGTGGCCGCCTAAAGACAACTAACACTATAATAAGCTACCTTTAAAGGGCGACTGCAACTATACTTAATTAAAGAGGTATTTTTATTTTGTAATTTTATTATTAGTTAATAAAAGTGCACTATAAATAGAATACGCGAAAAGTATAATATTTACTGGGGCTATATTAATATTACTAATACTGCTATTAATAATAATAATAATATTAATAATTAAAAAGAAAAGTAAAGAATAGGGCTAAGGGATAGTTAATATATTTATTTTAGCTATTTAGGATTAATTTACCTATTTAAGGAGCTTTATTATTTAACTCCCTATTATTATAGATTAATAATAGCTATAGCGTTTATATCCCTTTTACCTTTAATAATAAAATATTAATATATATTTATAATAAAAGAGCTTTTAATTAAGTAAAAGAGGCTTTAAAAGCGCTGCTAGATAGTTATAATACTATAGATAGACTAGGATAGCAGTTACTAAGGCACTAGGAATAGCTTTATTAACTAAGGGGTATATTAGGTTAAGTAGGCTAAGGATCTACTATTTATTAACGTTTATTAGCGCTAAAGAGCTTTTATCTATTTATATAGCAGATACTAGCTGATATATATATTATATAAGCGATATACTAAACTATATAAGCGCTTATAATATATATATTCTACGTTTTCCTTTATATTAACTATATATATATATAGCGAGGCTATTATAGTATATTTATTACTAGAATTAAGCTTTATTCCTATTTCTCTCTATACTTTATATAGCTGTACCGCGCTTTGCGACATTAAATTATTCCTTTAATTAAAGTTTTAGGGAAAGGGTTATATTTAGTACTTTAATAACAAAAAGTTATTTATTTACTTTTAATCCCTTTATTTAAAGTTAAAATAAACTATTAAACTTTTAATTAAATAGTCTTTTAATAATAAAATACTGTTTATCCTGCTAGTTTAAGTTATTTAACTTAAATATTTAGCTAGGATAAGCATATTCTTTTTTTAAGTAAAAAAGGGATATATTCTTTTAGTAAAAAGGTTATAGCAGAGTATTCCTTTATAATAAAGAGTGTTTCTATAATAAAGAAAAGTTTTATTTATTTATTTAAAACAATAAAATTAACTGTTCTTTTAAAGATAGTTTCCTTTATTAATATTAATCTTACAGCATTAAATTATTATCTTTTTTAAGTCTTTTTTAAATAGCTTTAATATAAATAAAGGTAGTCTATATATAAAAGATTATAAAAGTAATAAAGATAATATTTTTATTAAAAGTTAAGGAAAGTTTGGCTAAAAAGGTTAATAAAATTAAAATAAAGTCTTTATATTAAAAGATTAAATAATTAATTTATTTTTTACTAATTCTCTATAATTGCTTTACTGGCTAGCCTATAAGGGTATAAGTGAAATACAAATTGCAATAGTATATTGCTAATTTAAGGGGGATTATATTATATAAAGCTAACTGTTTAATTTATATATTTGCCTTTACTGTATTAACTAGTCTTTTAATAATTTTCTTTAATTCCTTAACGTTTTATTAATAGGTGTTATAGGCTAATAGTCTTTTAAGATTTTACTTATTTATTATATTTTAATATATTATGCCTAAGTTAACTAATCTTAATTCCTATATTTTAGAAATTGCAATTAAATAACCCCTATTTTTAAAATTCAGTATTATATTAATTTATATTAATTAGTTATAATAAAGTGTTTTTAAGCTGTTTCTTTTAGCTAATTGTTTTATATTTACCTAAAGATTTATTAAAGTGAGCCTATAATTCTATTAATAGTTAAATAAAGGTAGGTTTTAGTGGCAGTATAAAAGTGCCTTTAATAATTGCTTCCTATAATGCAATCTTTAAGATTTCCCTTTATTTTAGTTACTAGTTTTATTAAAAGGGAATAGCGCTTTAAATATATATATATACACTAATAATAACTAGAATAAAGCGCAGGAACCGCGGTTTTAATAGAACTATAAAGCTATACTTAAGTAATATAAAGATTAAAAGATACTGTCAATCATTTAACTATAATGTCTGCAGTTAAAAGCAACTAATAGTTACCTCTTTACACTTTAATAGTTATAAAATTATAAATAAAGGTAGTATATTAAAGAAGAATACAGGTTAATTTATATCAAACTAGGTTTATCTGTTTATTTTTATAGTTTTATACCTCCTTAATTTAATAGTTACTTAAATAAGTAACTGACTTTATTTAGGTAGGCTAGTAAAAAGGACTGTAAGTATATTAGGTATATCAGTTACCCTTAATAAAGCAATTACTTTAAGAATTAGATATTAACTAAGTTTTAGCCAGTCTATATTTTCGCTTTTAGCTTAGCAGCTTTAAGGTAATCTACCTCTATATTATTAAAAGAGCTTAAAATCCTCTTTAAGTAGCCTGAAACTATATATATAAACTGTTATTAGGCTGCCTTAACCTTTATAGCGCTAAAGCAGGCATTAATTTTATTCTCTTTATTAAAAAGCTTTTATTTAATCTTTTAATTAATTAAGGTTATTAATTATCTAGTCTTTATTAATAATATTTAAAGGATAGTATTAAGTCCTTACTAAGTAATCCCTGCAATTAGTAAGCAGATCTAGTATACTTTATATTTCTATACAGCTAATTTTAAATCTAGCTTAATAAAGACTTATAGGTCCTTTTTAATACTAGTTAAAGGGATTTTAGTTTAATGTATTTTGGTTATTATTATAGTATATATTTAAGTAAAATATAATGTATTTCAAGGGAGCTTAGCGCGCAGTTTACTAGTATAAAAGTCTTTAAAAGCATTTAGCTATAATTTAGTTACGATATTATTATTACTAAAGAAATTAATAATACTTTAGGTTATTTAAATAGCGATATTATATCTTTCACCTATTAGGAATTAAGATATAGTATTATTAAATACTTTATAGACTATATAGAGAACCGCTATTTAATTTTTAAAGAGGGCTTAGCTATTAGCCTTAATACTTTCTAAAGCTTTAAAAGCATTAATTCCAGTATTTAATTATATAAAAGAGATTAAAGGTAACCTTAAAAGACTAGGTATTAAAGAGTTAAAGTTACTGTTAGTGTTAAGCTTTAAGGTAAAGTATATTTCGATATATTAACCTTCCCTTAGCGATAAGCTAGGCTTAATAGTAATAGTATTAATGCAGAGATCTATTTCTGCTCCAGCAAAAATAGTATTCCTTGCCTTTTATTATATCCTAGGTATATACTCCTTTAAGTTAAAGGGACTGCTGCTTGTAGGCTTTAAGGCTATCGCAAGCAGAGGTTTAATGCTATTAGTGGTTTAGTAGTATTATATATGAAAATATTAATACAAGGTGCCAAGACCTAGTATTATAAAAGGGAAGTTTTTTATAATAGCTATTATACCTATTATATTAAATTTAGGGTAGGCAGGGTAGCTGGTCCTATCTTAATTATTATTGTTAAAGATAATAGAAATTTCCTAACTTATATTAAGGTTCCTCTAGGAACTTGGTCCTAGTATTAGGCCTAATTCTAGGTTTAGCTAAAACAGGAAAGTTTTATATTAAAAGGGATTTACTATTTATTAATTTAAGGTTAAAAGTCTTTTAATTAAAAAGGCAGCAGTAAATTTATTTTTAAATAATAGTATTATTTACAGTTAACCTTTATTTATAACTTTTAATAAAAGTTAATTTTTTCTTTAGGTTATAAATTAAATCTAAGTTCCTAATAAGTATAACTAGCTAAATTAAAGTAAATTAAAAGTTAATAAAGCAGCGCTACTATTATTATCTTTATTAATACTTAAAGAGGGTAGATTATTTAAAGCCTAGATTTATAGGTTAACTAGGTATTGGAGGTAATATTAATATACTATTAGGGTTTAGTTATTATAGTTTACTAGGCTATTTTACTATTAGCTTTTTAAGTACTGCTAAGTTAAAGTATAGTAAGTATAGCGAAACTTAATGATTTTAGTTTTATACCTAGTATAGATTTCTTTAATATATATTAGCCTATTTCTTTTTATTATATTTATTAATACTATAACCTGCCTTTTTATAGTAAGAATATAGTCTTTTAATAATATATTCCTTATAAAAGATTTAAAGGTAAAGTAATATAGTATATATAGTATTTAACTATATTAGGTTATTAATTAATATTAAAGTAATAATTTAGTTATTTATTTATTGTTGCAGAGCGCGGTATAGCTATATAAAGTATAAAGAGAAATGGGAATAAAGCTTGATTTTAATAATAAATATACTATAATAGCCTCGCTATATATATATATAGCTAATATAAAGGAAAATATAGAATATATATATTGTAAGCGCCTATATAGTTTAATATATTGCTTACGCAATATATATATTAACTAGTATCTACTATATAAACAGATAAAAGCTTTTTAGCGCTAATAAACGTTAATAAATAGTAGGTTCTTAGCCTACTTAACTTAATATACCCTTTAGTTAATAAAGCTATTCCTAGTGCTTTATTAACTGCTATCCTAGTTTATCTATAATATTATAACTATTTAGCTGTGCTTTTAAAGCCTCTTTTATTTAATTAAAAGCTTTTTTATTATAAATATATATAAATATTTTATTATTAAAGGTAAAAGGGATATAAATACTATAGCTATTATTAATTTATAATAATAGGAAGTTAAATAATAAAGCTTTTTAAGCAGGTAAATTAATTTTAAATAGTTAAAATAAATATATTAACTATCTTTTAACTTTATTTTTTACTTTTTTTCTTTAATCATTAATATTATTATTATTATTATTAATAGTAGTATTAATAGTATTAATATAGCTTTAGTAAATATTATACTTTTCGCGTATTCCTTTTATAGTATACTTTTATTAATTAATAATAAAATTATAAAATAAAAATACCTTTTTAGTTAAGTGTAATTGCAGTTACCCTTTAAAGGTAGTTTATTATAGCATTAATTGTCTTTAAGCAGCTATACCTACTACTACTCTTACACTAGCTACTGCTCCTATACTAGGTCTTACTTTAACTAGTCTAGTTTCTATTACTGCGCCAGCTAGTCCAGTTATTTAGCCTTTTTTTTATCTAGAGTTAAGGCTTATTAAAAATTGCAAAGAAGCCCTCGCTAAGCTGCGCGCTGCAGCGTTTTTATTAGCTCCTACTCCTACTCCTGCAGCTTTTATTACTACTTTTACTCCTACTTTATCCTTTACTTTTATTATTACTGCTGCTGCTTTAATTACTGCTCCCGCTATAGCTGCTTTTATAGTAATTTTTATTTTTGCCTTTACTTTTATTACTGCCTTTACTGCTATACTATTATCCCTTTTTTATAAAGGTTATTTAAAGTTAATAATTACTAGTAAAAGAGATTTCTTTTAATATATTACTATTACCTGCTTTTAATAGTATATTATTTATTTGAATAATAACTATTAATATATTTTTTAATATATTTTTCTTACTTTTACTATATTCTTTTAATTAATTATATATTTTATAGTTATTTAATACTTATATTAATTATATATTAACTCTTTTAAGCTATAAATAAAGATAATAATTTAATAAATATATTATCTTTTCTTTATATATTTATAAGCTAATATAATTAAATAGTAATTTAATATAAAAAGGCATTATACTTTTAATTTAATTTATTAAAAAAAGAGGATTTAGTTTATATTAAAGAGGCAGCTACTTTAAATAGCTATAATAATAATACCTTTTATATATAAATATATAAAAGGTAAAAAGCTTTAAGTAATTAATTATTACAGTAATAATGTGCGCCTTTTATAGTAAATAGCTTTTAAGCTAAATTTAAATAATTTCCTATACTTTTATATATTTTATTTTAAAAAATATATATCTATTAAGTTTAATAGTATTTAAAAGTACTTAAAGCACTACTAAAAAAAAGCTTTAATAAATTTATTAATAAATATAAAGTTAATAAAGAGATAAAAGACTAAAAATAATACTTTTTAATATTTTTATTAAAGTTATATATTTTATATATTAATATAATATAAATAAATATTAATTTATATACTCTTTTCAATTATAAAATATATAATTAACGCATTATTATAGTTAATATTTTAATTAATATTAAAGTTAAATTTTATTTTTTAAAAAAGGTAATATAAACTTATTATCCCTTTTACTATTTAAGTAAAGGCAAGTAACTCTACTTTCATTATAAATATATTAACTATACTTTAATATATAATATTTTATAAAATAAAGCTTAAGAAGAATATAATAAAATACCTTTAAAATAATTTTTAAATATTTATATTATTAATAAAAAAAGTATTACTTAAACTAATTAAAATTTATATTTTACTTTACTTTTTATATTAAAAAGTTAAAAAGTACTATATATATACATAATAAATTAACTAATTAATTACTTTAAAGTACTTTTTATTAAAGTTAATTAAAAACTGCAATAAAATTAAAGTATTATATACTATATTCAGCTTTATTATAATAGCTATATAAAGTATAGAATTTACCTTTTTTTAATATATTTTAATAATTACTTTTATAGGTTATATTATAGCTTTTTTAAACTTTATAATTAATATTAAAACTATAAAAAGCTATGTTTTATTATTATACTTAAATTATTTTATAGCCTTTTTAAAATAAATTTTATAAAAAACGTATATTTTATACTTTTTATAGTTTTAAATGATTTTAATACTTAAAAACTATTATATATCCCTTTTACTATAAATTTTATACTTTACTTTAAAAGTATTTAATAGCTTAATATAAAAAGCTTTATTATTATAATAATATATAATTAAAATATTATTTATATAAAATATAATAAAAATCTTTTAAGTTTAATTATAAAACAGGCAAAGCTTTTTAAAGTTTAAAATTAACCTTTATTTCTTTAAAGTCAAAGATAATTTATTAAACTATAATTTTAGCGAGTCTTTTAGCCTATATAAAGCTTTAGCGAGCTTTAAATAGATATTTAATAGCTTAAAACCTTTAAAAAGTTTATATATAATTAATTTTAAATTTTTATCCTTTAAGGCTTTAAAAAAGGCATTTTTAATATTATATTACTTTAACTTAAAGTTAAATTTTACTGCTAACGCAATAAATATATAAAAAGAAAATATTATTAATATAGCTATATATATACTCTTTATTATAAAGTATTCCTATAAGTCCCTTTAAACTATAAGTTAAGCTTTATAGCGTTTGAAATTTCTATTTTAGTGAAACCTATATATAAAAACCTAATATATAGGTAATAGCTTTATTTTTACCTTTAAATATAATATCTTTTACTAGGTTCCTTTTATATATAAAAAGTTAATTTTATTATATATAGCTTATTTAAATTTAGCTTTAAATAAATATTTTATAAACTCTTTTTAGTTTTTTAATAGTTTTATTAAATCCTTTTAATAAATAGTTTATTTATTAAAAGTAATACTTTTTTAAAAGAAAGCTTTTTAATCTATTACTACATTAAAAATAATAAATACTATTACTATATTTTTTAATTTACTACTTATTAGCTTTTATTCATTAAGCAGTAATTAATATAGTATTAAACTAAAAAGTCTTATAATTATTCAATATATATTAAGCTTATTATCCTTTAAAGTAGTGCTTAAAGTGCGCGTTTTAGTTTTATATATTAAAAGATATTTATTAACCTTTTTTATAGGTTATTTCCCTTAAAGTTTTATACTTTTATAAATATTAATTATTACTTTACTGCTTAAAGAATTATTAATTAGCTTTTCTTTTAAAATCTACTTTTTTAATATAAAAGTAGGTAAGTCTTTTATATATTAGTCTGCCTTTAGCTATAGTGGTTTATTGTCTTTTATTAAATAATATACCCCTAATATATAAAACTGTTTTTCTGTTAACTCTCTTTCTTTAAAGAGGGGTAGGTTACTTTTAAAAGTATTACTTAAAGTTCCTATTAATATACTAGTTTTATTTATAAAGATTAACTATTTTAAAGTAGCCTTTAATATTTAAAGATTAAAAGGTCTTTCTAAATATATTAATAGTTTACTTAAAGTATTTATTAAATTAATTTTAATACTTTATATAATTTTTACTTTCAAAAGTATACTTTCTTTTTTATATTACTTATAAAGGTATTTTTTACTGCAGGAATATATATTAAAAAGAGTTTAAATTCCAGCTTATTTTTTTTAACTTTATTAAACAGTTTATTTAACTTAACTATAAATAGCTGATTTATACTTTCTTCTTTACTATTAAAGAAGTTGGTTTTATTAAATTATATATTTTTTATAATAATTACTTTTACTAAACAGGGTAATTAAATATAATATATATTATTTGCAGTATATTTAATAAAATATTTAATTAAGCCTTTAAGCTTTATTTTAAATTCTTTTTTATTTTAGCTAGCTTTATAGTCTTTATTAAGTATAGAGGTGCAGTAGCTATATAAAGTCTGCTTTAATCTAGCTATAAGTCTATAAACAGCTCTTTTATTAAACGGGGTATAAAATTGCGGAACTATTACTTTAACTTTTCAACAAATAATATTATATTAAAGCTATACATAAGACTTATATTAATAATATATACTGTAGCTTTTATATTTTTAAGCTATAAATTAGTTAAAAGGCTTATAGCTTTAAATATCTTTATCGATTTATTTATAACTTTTTAACCTGCGCACTTTAAAGCGCTATTTAGCTTATATATATAGGAAAGGGTAAACTTTAAGATAATTCCTTTTCTATTTATTTAGATTTAAAAGTATATTAAGCCTTTAACTGCAATTATAGCTTTTTTATTATTTTACTTAAAGAAATATACTAAAATATTATATTATATTTTTACTATATTTATAAACTTAAAGAGAGTATTAAAGATAATATCCTATTCTTTATTTAATAAAGGGCGTATATATAACTATAAAATATATTCTTTTTTAAGTATTAAAAGCTAATTATCCCCTTTATAACTATAAAGATAATTTTAAAGATTTTAATATACTTTAAAAAATAGTTTTAATGCTTATCTTTTAAACGTTTTGCGAGAAATAACCTATTTTATATATATAAAAGTATAGGCTTTGCATTTTATTTGCGTAGTTCCTTCAATATATATATTCCTTATATTCTTTATTAATACTTTAAGCGCTTCTAGGCCTAAATATCTTAATTATAGGTGTTAAAGCTGCTTTAAGTTATGTTATATAGTATATAAGGTCACTTATCCACGCAGATTGTCTAGAGCTTTCCTTTTGCAGGATTTATGGTCTGATAGTTATAAGCCCAGTATCGTTTCGCGCGAAATTATCCGACATAGCTCCAGGTTGCAAGTTCGACTCTGTTTAGAGGAGTTAAAAGACACTAAAATAATCCTAGATCTAGCTAGATCTAGGCAAAGACCTAGTTTAACCAGATCTAGGCAAAAGACCTAGTTTAACTAGATCTAGGCACCGCAGCTATGGTAATTAAAAAGGTTAGCAGAAAAAGTCCTCTGCGCCCTGCCTTTCATATATATAGGATTACAGGGAATTCAGGCGCTCTATTAGGACTATTGCACCTGGGGGGTGTGTTATATAGCATATAAGGTCACTTATCTACGTAGATTGTATAGAGCTTTACTTTTGCAGGATTTATAGTCTAATAAGTTATTATATAGTATTAGTAAATTATATATTAATTTTCTTTTTTTTTTTAATATTATATAAATATAGTAGTCTGCGCTAAAAAGAAAAGTTAAAGCAGTTATACTATTTAAAATAGTATACTTAAAGATAAAGGCAATATAAAGCGATAAGGGTTTATATTAAAGAAATAAAAGATTATACTTATACTTTATTTTCCCTATAATAGTATTTAAATTTGCTGTATTAATATAAAGTATATTATTTTACCCTATAAACTATATTCCTGTTTTTAAAGCTTTAATACAGATATAATATTAATATAAAATCCTTTAACTATAGCTATATCTATAAGCTTTATTAAATGCACTGCCTTTGAATATAAATTATAAAGAGTATCCTTTAATAGGCAGTGTCCTTTTCCAGCTATAAAATACCTAGCTCCTTTTACTTTAATATAGTTATTTTTTATATTTAAAATAAAAAAGCTAGACATAAGGTAATTGCTGCTATTTATTAAATAAATAACACTATAAATATTAAAAAGAGTGCTTTAAAAGAGGCAGTAAAGTATATTTTATATATTGGTATATATTAATATATTTATTATATATACTGTAAAGCTTATATCTTTTTTATTAATTAAGTTTAAAGAGATTAAAGCAACTATAATAGTTAAAGCTATATTTCTTTAAGCTAAGGCTATAAAGTTAATACCTTTTTTACTAAGTTTATTGCAAAGTGTATATTATTTATTTTCTTAAAGGTAAATATAAATTTCTATAGTTTATTGCAGGTTAAGGATATATTTCCCTTTTTTATTAGGTTTTCCTTTAAGCGCTGCTAATAGTATACTATAGTCCTTTAAAGGCTAATTATACCTTTCTTGTCTATATAAGTATTCCTTTTTAATAAAAGCTTTTAAATATATAATATTATTTACTATAGCTTCATTTAAGTAGTTGCTAAATGTTATATAAACTCTATAAATATAATTTTCTATATTTTATATATTATTTAAAAAAAACTTAATTAAATTAATTAAAAGAGAAGATTTTAATAGTTTTCCTGCTTTTAATTTAACTGTCTATATAGTATAGGTAATATAAAGTAAAGTTTAAGGTATAGTATACTTTAATAGCTTTTAAGACAGCCTTTTAGGCAGCTGTTTTTATAACTTTAAAGAGCTTATACTTTATTATATTTATATAAATGTATACCGAGTTTATATACTATACTTTTAGCTTTAAATTCCTATACTCTGTATGATATAAAACGCGTTTATATAAAATCTATACTTTTTTATATATTATATCTTTATAAAGAGTTAATTATTCTTTAAACCTCTTTATAATTTAATAAATAATAAACTTAGCGTTTAAGCTTTTATTATTTTTATTAACTGCTTTAATAGCAGTAAAGGCTAAGGCTATAGTTTAAATTGCAGCTTTAAAGTCTATAAAAATTAAAGTATAAATACTAGTATTAATTATCTTTTATATCTATTTGAAGATTACTGTTTTAGCCTTCCTCTTTTTAATATATAAAGCAATAATATATTAATGCTTATAAAGCAGACTATTATAATAAATAAAGATATTTATTAAAGTAGCTTCTTTTTTAAACGCTTTTAAAGTGGTTCTTTTTACTTAAATTAAAGTAAATAGCTTTAAAGTAAAGAAATAGTTATTATTTTAATTAAAGAGATTAAGATTAATTTTATTCTAAATCTTTATAGTAGTTATATAGTTATTTAAAACAGTAATCTATTTAATTTACTATATTATTAAATCCAGTTTTATAAAGGTAATATCTTTTATATTATTTACTATAAAAGGTAGCTTTAAAAGCTTAAAGGTAAAGGGAAAAAGTAAAGGTAAAGATATAATATTAAAGGAAGTTTTTAGTAACTTTAATACTTACTACCTAGGCTTATAACTGTCGCAAAGTGCACTATAGCTATATAAAGTATAGAGAGAAATAGGAATAAAGCTTAATTCTAGTAATAAATATACTGTAATAGCTTTACTATATATATATATAGCTAATATAAAGGAAAATGTAAAATATATGCGTTATAAGCGCCTATATAGTTTAATATATTGCTTACGCGATATATATATTAGCTAGTATCTGCTATATAAGCAAATAAAAGCTCCCTAGCGCTAATAAACGCTAATCAATAATAGGTCCTTAGCCTACCTAACCTAACATTTAGTTATTTGCTTAGTTATTTTACTAGTATTAATAATATTATTCCTATTATTAATGGTTTTATTAACGCTAGCCTATTTAAGCAGTATAAAAGGCATTATAATAAATGCCTTTTTAAAGCCTATTATAAATAGTTTAATAAAGTTAATACTATTTAATAAAATTAAATTTAATTAACTTAATTATTTAAGTTTTTATAGTATTAGTAAATTTTTAAAAAACCATTATCTTTAAAGCCTTTACTATTTACATACCACTTTTACTATATTTATTATTTAATATAAATAACTTTACTATAAAGTTTTAAAAAACTTTATTTAGTATATTTAGGTTATTAAAAGACTATAATACCTTTTAATATAAGTTAATTATTTTATATTATTTATTAAAATTAATAAAAAGTATTATATTAATTTTTTAATACTATTACGCAAGGCTATTAAAATTCTTAATAATAGTATTAAAGTTTCTTTATTATAATTAATATATATTTCCCTTTAAAAAGCCTACAATATATAACATCCTTTTAAATTTATTTAAAAGAATTAATTAATTACCTATAAAAGTAATATTAATTTAAAAGTATTAGCTAATATATTTTTATTAGCATTTAATAATATCTTTTTATTTACTATTAAATTATTTAAAGTCTTTAAGTTAATAGTAGTTAAATAAATTATTATTTTTAAGGTTTAAGGTATTTATATTTATCTCGCTTATAATTAGTTTTTTATAGGTATAGGATTTAAAGGGTAAAGGCTAAGCTGTAAAGGCATTATTTTTCACGGCACTGACCGTGACGCGATGTTGACGCCCTGTCACGTAAGCTCCGGTCACGTGACCAGGCCCCCAACGCGTTCCTAGCTATAGCTTTCCGTAGAGCCTCAGGGCTTCCTTGCTCTCCACGGCACAACAACGATATTTGCCCTGACCTGCCTTCCCGTGCCGTGATATTATTATAAGTTTAGGAATAAAAAGGGAATTTAGGGAAGTTTATAATTAATTAAGTATATACCTTGCAATAGCGCAGCTAAGTTAAAGGATAATATAAACTATTATAGTATAGGAAGGCAGGTTAAGGCAAATATTGTTATTATACTGTAGAGAGTAAGGAAGCCTTAAGGATTTATAGAAAGCTATAGCTAGGAACGTGTTAAGGCTTAGTTATATAACCAGAGCTTATATAATGAGGCGTTAATATCCCGTTATAGTTAGTGCCATAACAGTATTATAATATAAGCAGCTTAATAACTCTTTTCCTACTTTTAAATATATATAATAAAGTTTATACTGTAATAAAGATAAAAAGACTAATATATAACCCTTTATAAATATTCTTTAATTAAAAATACTTTTAATACCTATACTTTAAGCATTTTAGCTTTAAGGCATTAAAGGCATTAATAAAGAATATTAAGAATATAAAGATAAAAGGAATTAAGTATATAGACTGCAAGCACTTTACTAAAGGGGAATTGGCACTTTAAATATATATATATATATACACTAACAATAACCTAAATAAAGTGCAGGAACTGCGCTTTTAATAAAATTATAGAGCTATAGTTAGGTAATATAGAGACTAAAAGATACTGTAAATTATTTAATTATAATATCTATAGCTAAAAGCAATTAATGGTTACCTCTTTATACTTTAATAGCTATAAAACTATAATTAAAGTAATATATTAAAAGAAAATATAGGTTACTTTTTATTAAATTAAGTTTATGTATTTTATTTTTATAGTTTTATACTTTTTTAATTTAGTAGTTGCTTAAATAAATAATTAACTCTTTTTAAAAGAATTAATAAAAAAAGTATAAATATATTAAATATACTAATTACCTTTAATAACACCCTCTTTATAAGCATTTATAAATAAAAAAAGTAAATCTTATTAAAACACTTATTTTATTAATCCTTTTAATATTAATATAGTAATTTATTAAAGTAAATGTTAATAATATAAAAAAATAATAAAAGAAGTGTATTATAAAAAAGTAAAATTAAAATTAAAATTACTATTATATATACTATCAATATCCTTATATTTAATTTTTATTATATTATCCTCTTTATATTAAAACTATTATAATTGAATAGTTTTATTTTAATAATCTATATTTATTACTAGGTATTTTAAACTATTATCTGTTTATTTTATATTAATTATTTTATATTAAGTAGGTATATAGATTTAGTTTTAGATATTATTTTAAGTAGATTTATCTATTAATTTTAATAAAGTTAAACTATAGTATATATTTAAGGCTATAATTTATTGAATTTAGGGATATTAAAGTATTATTTTCTTTATTACTGCTATAAAAGCCACTATTATAGTTTATCCTCCTTTACTTAATTTTATACAGCCCTTTTTATTTTTTTTAATTGCCTTTTAATTAAATTTTATAATTACTCTTAAAACCTTGTCCTTTTTTAAGTTTTAATTATCATTTAATTTATTAAAAAAACTATTACTTTTTTTAAAAAACTTAAATCCTCTTTTAAGCTTTTAATACCCTTTAATAATATTAATATAGTTAATAAAGGTTTTATAAATTATAGTATTACTAAAAAATATATAAATCTACTTTTAATTATTAATTTTATTATTATTGTTACTATAAATACTGCTCATATAGCTAGGCTAACAGTATTATTTTATCTTTTTATTATTAATATAGTCTATAAAGCTAAAAAGAATATTTTCTTTTTTCTTTATTATAGTTAATTAAACTATATAGTAAGAGGTATAGGTATAGTTAAAGTTAAAGGTTAAATTTTAAAAATTAACTTTAAATATTATATTTTAATTTATTTATATAATATTAACAGAATAATTAATTACTAGGAAAAATTATTATTATTGTAAATTAAATAGTTTTCATTTATAAAGTTATTTACTAGGACTTTAAAATCTATTAAATATTCTTTATTAACTTTTATTATATTTTTTATAAGTTATCTTTGAAAATACCTATTAACTTTAAATAAATTTAATTAAATAATATATAATTAAAAAAAGTCAAATATTTGTTACCTTTACATTAAAGTTTATAATAGTAAATTCTTTTACTCCTATTACTTAATATAGAATTTAAATTATATTTATATTGTTTTGAATTAAATTCTTAACCTTTAATTATTAATATTAATTTTAACGTAAAAGTTTAAACCCTTTTAAGTTAATTATTTTATACTTTTTAAAGCTAAAAGAGATTAAAACTTCATTTAAAGGTTTTATTAATTAATTTAATTTAATATTAATAAATCTTTAAAGTATTTATTAAATTTTAAATAAGTTTAAATAGCTGCATTTATGACACTTAAACTATCTTATATATAAAATTATATAAAAGTTAAATAAATAAAAGAATTTAGCTTTTTTAAATATATAAGCTTATAGCTTGAAGAATTATTATATATAGTATTTATAGTTATATTTATTAAAGTTAAAGTAGTAAAAGTATTTATATTTATTAAAAATATAAGTATATTAATATTAAAGAAAATAAATAAACCTTATAAAGATTTATGTTTTTTCTATAAAAGCTTTTAAAATATTATAGCTTATTAAAAATCTTAACAGCTTAAAGTATTATTTAATTAAAAGCAGTTATACCTTTAAATATATTTTAAAATATTAAAATCTTTATTTAAGCAGCTTTTATTATTAATAGTCTTTATATTATTATATAAAATATTATGTTTAAATTAAAGTTTATTGCCTAGTCTTTATAGGAAAGGTTATATAAAATATTATCAATATTAATAATATAGAAAGACTATATATATTTTTTAATATCTAATATTTATAAAAGCTTATTATAGTATAGGGTATTTTAAATAATTAATTTATTAATAAGCAGTTATAGGTAGCTATTAATATATTAATTTAGCTACAGGTAAATCTATATTAACTTATAGCTATATTAGGTTATAAGTAAACTATTAGTAAGGTTTTATTTATATAGTTTAAATAAATTGCTAATATAGCTAAAAGATATTTACTTAATATAGTAGAAGAGTAAAGTTTTTAGTTTACTTTTTTTAATTAAAAAAATAAAGTAAAAAAGTATAAGTTTTTTTTAAATAGAATATTGCAGTAAAGAAAAAGGGGAATTAAATAAAATTAAATAATTATAAAATAGATTTTAAATTAAAAGTAATACTTAAATTAATATAAAATAACTTTTTAATAAATAAAAGAGAAAAGAGAACAAGTATAATACTGCTTTTTATTTCTTTATAAATATAGGTATATAGTTTAGTATATAAAGTAATTTCTTTTATTATATATAAATCACTACTCCTTTATAGTAACCTTTTATAATTTATTTACCTTTTCCTCTTTTTTTTCTTTTTTCTTTTTTTTATTTTCTTTTCTTTATTTTATTATTTAATTATAAAGAATTTTGCTAAAAAGGGCTCTTATTAATTGCCTAATATAGTTAACTTTATTAATACACCTATTATAAATCAAAAGACTTTTAAAGATATTTCTTTATTTTAAAAGAGTTAAACTTAATTTTACTTTTTTATTTAACTATTTACTTTAAATAAAGCGTTCATAAATAAGGATTATTTAATTAATATCTTTAACTCTTTTGAAATTTAAAGGTGTTTTATTATTTAAATTCTTAATAGTGTAAATATTAATTAATTAAACCTGTTAACCTATTTAAAAGTTACCTTTTCCCTTTTATTTATATTATTTTTATTATTTATAAAAAATTATACTTTTAAACAATACTTTTAGCGCTATACCTTTAAAGGTTTTTAGTTTTTTTTTAAAATATTATATATACTATTAATAAAAAGATAGTGAAACTACTCTATACTTTAATAAAAACTTTATATATTCATAAATAGTTTTTTTATACTTTTTCTAAATAGATAAAGTATATTAAAGCCTTATTTATATTATTCTATAGGCAGTATAATCTTTATTTCTATTAAAGGTGCCTTTAAATTCAATGTATTACTATTATAGCGGTTATAGAGTATATTTTATTGTTTTTTTATAATTCTACTTTTATTTTAAGCTTTTAGTAAAAAGATTATTTAAATTGCTTTTAATTTAAGGCCTTTTTATATATTTAGTGATATGCTTTTAACTATTAGCTTTAATAAAGTAATTTAAATACAGCTATTACTTTCTTTAAAAAAGATTAAGTATTTACCTTTATTAAGCTAATAGTTTTTAATTATTTTAATCTTTTAATAGCCTTTATTGTATTAAAAATAAAAAAGTAAAAGGTTAAGTAATTTAATAGGTTTAGAAATTTATTTTAACTTTTATTATTAAAATGTAAATAATTAATATAAATAAAGTAATTAATAAATTATTTAATTTTATAGTTGTTTTTTTATAGTATAATTAAATTATACTTTTTATAAGTAAGGTAGTAGACTTTAATTTAGCAGTTATCTTTTCCCTTTTAAAAATAATATTTAATACCTGTTTTTAAAAATCTTACTGTTTACCTTTATTTATATATCCTTTATATAAAGGTAATTATTTTAATTTATATTATTTATTTTAGGAATTATTACCTTAAAGTATAGTAAGAGAGTATATTTTAATTAATATATTCCCTCCTCCTTTAATCTGTAAATATATACTTTAATTTCTATCTAGACTATTTAATTTTATAGGCTATATATTCTTTTAGCCGTTAAAGAGTTTTTAAAAAGTCTATTAAATTCCTAGTTATTACTAATTTTAATTATTATTTTATTAACTGCTTTACCTTCAAATAAACCTTCACCTGCCTTTAAGCCTTTATCTATACAGGCCTTTTTATTATTTTTACTTATATATTACTTAAACTTATTATTTATAAACCTTTTTAAATATTCGTTTAAGTAAATTCTATTAAATAGAACCTTACTTTATATTTTTAACTTATAAGCCTTTATTATCTTTACTTAAAACTTAATTTTAAATAAACTTAATTACTATATTTTTAACTTTATATTTTTAAAAAGGTCCTTTTAATATTTTATATTATAAAGTAAAATAAAGCTATTTAAAAGGAGAAGTTTAATTACTTTCTATAAAGAGTATCAATTATTAATATTTATCCTTTTAACTAATATTTATTAAAATACTATTACTTTCACTTAAACTATTTTTATATTTTCCTATTTGTTTTTTAATATATAAATCTATACTATTAATTAATCCTTAATGATATAGAGTTTATTTTAATTAATTAACTGTTAAATAAATAGTTTTACTTTTAAAGGGAAAATTAATTTTTAGCTAAATAGTAAATAAAATATAAAATATCCTATTAAGCCTTTTATAATATACCTATCGGTTATAATTTCATTATTTAAATTCTAAAACTACTTTTTAGTATATTTAACTATTTCTATCAGTATTAATATTAAACTTTAATAATTAACCTTTATAAAACAATTAGCCTTTAGGTTATATATTAATACTTAAATAATTCTAACTTTTAAATTAATTAATATTTATAAAAGTATTTTCTTTATTTTAAGTCCTTTATTTATAATGGTTTAAATTATTATATTAAATTAATAAATATATTTAAAAATAAACTTTATTATTACAGTAAATAATAAAGTTAATATCGGTTTTACCTTTATTTATTTATAAAAGTTATATTTTCTTTTAAATAAATAAATATATTTATAATCGCTTACAATATATTAAATATTAAAGTAGACCTTTTTTATAGGCTTAATTAATTCTATTAATATAGCTAATCTTTTAAAGTAGTATAGGTTAAAGCCTTAGTATTAAAAATATACTATTATAGCTTTATATATATTATTTTATATTTATAGCTATTTGTATTTTTCTTTTAAAAATTAAAAAGTTACTTCTTGCCTTTTATAACCTATTTCTATATAGTACTATTAAACAGCTATTTTCTTTATAGTCAAGGTATTAAAGATAAATGCAGGTTAATAGCAGTATTTTATCAGCCTGGCCTATAATTTCCTATCTTTTATATAAAAGTCTTTTACCTTATTCTTTAATTATTAAAAGTCTGCAGCTAAAAGATTAAATAGTCTTTATATTATTTAAAGGTATTATGTAATTTATTAGGATTCTTACTATACTTTTTTCCTAACACTATAAATAAAATTATATTTGAATATATATTTATAAACTCTTTTAATCCTCTTTTCTTTTAGCTTTAATTTTATTTACAGCAGTTATAAGCATATAAGATAAAGTATTTGCTATAATATTCTTTTTCTTTAAAATATATTTAACTATAAAGTTAAAAAAAGGATATAGTTAATTTATTAAATTATATACCTATCAAAGATAGTATTAATCCTATTATTTGTTTAATTACCAACTATGGTAGTATAGATCTTTAATATAAATAAAAGTCTATAAATATAAATATATAGCCTTTTAAAGGCTTAAAAGAAAGCTTTATACTCCTTTTTTATAGTATTATATTCTATTTCTAATAAAAGTTAATATTGACTTTTCTATTAAATTAAATACTTTTTGCTTTTTATAATTTTCAGGATTACGGTTAATTAATTTAATATACGTTTTAACCTAGCCTTAATCGATAAAAGCTTTAAAGTAATATAATTAGCGAAAGGAGTATTAAAGTTTAAATTACTTTTTACTTTATTTTATTTTTTTTATTTTTAATAAAGACTTTGAATAAAAATAAAACTATTAAATAATATATTCTTTATTAAATATATTTCTATACTTTTCTTTTTATATATAATATTAATTTTAACCCGCTTATATTTTTATACTTTCTTTTAAAATCTTTTCTTTTAATCCTTTATTTCTTAAACTCTTTTCCTATTTTCTTTATTACGTTTATTTAATCTTTCAAGTTGTTAGCTAATATTAATCAAATTAAATCCTCTTTAACTTACTTTAATAATAAATATAAAACCTTGTTTTTAAAAGTAAATTAAAAGGTCTTTAAGCTTTTTTTTATTTTATTAACTTTATATTTACATATAAAGTTAATATTTATTTTAGCTCTCACTTATAGAATACCTTTATTTTGTATTTTTAATAAATAGCTTTTATAGTTAAAGTAATAATTTAAATACTTTTTATTTTATATTTTATATATAAATCTCTATTTTTGAATATATAATTAAATATTAACTATATAGCTTAAAGAAATAATATTTTAAAGATAAAGGGTATTAAAACTTTATTTAATATAATATAAAATCTAGCTGCTATTTATATATTACCTATATATACTTAAATAATAGTTTCTTAAATTATATTTATTTGCCTACTATTAAATATAGTATTAACTATTTAATAAAAGTATATTTGTAAATTATATTTTATAGTTAATTAATTAAAAATAATATTTCCTTTTAACTAAAAGTCTGTAAATACTTTAATAAATATACTATTAAGCTATTTAAACTATATTTATATTTATAGTAAACTTTAGAAATATTTAGAAATCCTTTTTATTCCAAGTATATTAATTTAAACTATTAATCTCGCTTCTTAATTTACTTTATAGTTAATAGTAATATTTAATTACTAAAATTTATAAAAGTATACTTTTAATAATAGTAAAGTATTTAGGTTATTAAAATTAATTAATTCTTTATTTAAAGATCCCTTTACCTATAAAGGCCGTAAAGTTATAATTTTAAAAGGTTAGCTTTATAGTAACTAAACAGCTTATATAATTAATTCCGCGTATATAGCTATTATATTTAATTTATTTAATAGCCTTTCTTTTAAAGGGTATTTATAGGTAAAGATAAATATTATTTAATATAAAGTAAATTTAAAGATTATTAAATTAAGCCTTTTATAAAACTGTATTTTAATAAACCTTTATAGTTTTATAATTAAATTAGCTTTTAAAGCATTTATAAGTATTAAAATAATATTTAAGAAATTCTTAATTTTAAACTTAATTATATTATTTAGAATTATTACTTAAATTAATATTTTAATATATTTTGCCTTTAATACCTGCTTTTTATTTTTAGCCCTTTTAACTTTACTTTCTTTATTATATTATAGTTTAAATAGTATAGGTTTTAAAGTTTTACGTATAAAGTTTAAATACTATTACTTTTTCTTCATTAACTGCTTTAATTAAAGCAGTAACAATTCCTTTAAATTTATTTATCTGCTTCATTAATTATTTAAATATACTTTTATCCTTCATTAATTATAAAGTTAATAAAAAGAGTGTATTTAATAATTCCTTAATTAAACTATTTTAACTATATTTATTTTAAGGTTCCTTTCAGGAATTATTTTAATTAAATTTATAGAAATTCTTTTAATCTTTTTTATTTATTTATTAGCTTATTTACTAATAATAATTTAATCTCTGCCTATAAAGTATATAATACTTGTTATTAATCCTTTTATAAAGATTATATTTAACCTTTATAAAGTTTTAATTTTAAATATCTCTTTATACTTTACTTTTTGATAAACTATATTAAAGAGTTTAGTTTTATAAAGGTTTACTTTTTAATTAAAAAAGTTAAATTTTATATTTTTTATAAATATTAAACTTAATAAAACTTTATTTTAAAACTTAAATAACTTTATTTAAAATACTAGTATTTTATATATATATATTATAATAGTTATAACTAATATAATAGATTAAATTAGGATTAAGGTTTTTTATAGGCTTATTGAAATTATTTTTACTGTTAGGTTATATATTATAAACCTATAAGCTTTATTATAGGCTAGTTTAATATAATTCCAGGGAAAATAGCTTTTATTTATATAATATTAATAATATTTTAAATCAATAACCGACTTTAAATAGTAATAACAGCAGCTATTTAATATATTATTATATAAAGGATTTCTTATATTAATATTATTAATAATAATTATTAAAGTAAATAATCCTTTTTTTAAGTTTATTATTACTAGTAGTAATATAATAATATTCTTTTTCTTTTAAATTAATTACTTTTCCTTTTTATTAAAAAAGCTAAATTACTAGTTTATTAAATTCTTTAAATCAAATATTTCTTTAATCTCTAAACTATAAAGTTATAGCCAGTTTTATAAACTTTAACTGCTATTCATTTTTACTTTTCTACAATTAAATTTAATTTTAACTTCAATAAATTAAATATAGCTTTAGCTTTAAAATGTATTTTTATAAACTCTTAAAAATAGGCTTTTTAAATATTAAGTTCAGTAAGCATTTTAGTATAAAAGAGTATCTAGACTTTAATATAAATTAATTCCTTAAAACTATTAATTTCTTTAATTTCTTTAAAGGCTATTATGAATTAAAATAGCTTTAATAATATTATTTTAATAATATTATAGGAATATAATATTACTGCCTTTTAATTCTTGTTATTAAGCTTTTAATAAAGCTATTAATATTAAAATAATTAATTTATTATAGACTATATTTTAATAAATCTATAGTAATAAAGACTTTAAAGCTGCCTAGGATATAACTTTCATTATTCTTTATTATATTATTTATAATACTATATACGCCCTTTTTTAACTTTATTTTAATTAATGCTTTTTTAATAAAGATTTAAACTATTTCTTAATTTTTTAATTTTATAAATAGTTTTAAGTATTTTCTTTAATCTTTTATTAAGATTCCCTAGTCTTTTATGTTTTATTTAGAATTTCTTAAAACTAAAATATACTTTTACTATTAAATTTACTTATAAAATTAATCTTTATAGGTAGCTTTATCCTGTAAATATTTCTAAAAGCTTAAGCGAAAAAGAGGAACTTTTAAAAAGGTATTTTTTTATTTTCCGCTAAAGAATTTAACTTTTCTTTAGCCTTTATTATAGCAGTTTTAAAAGGTATTAATATTAAGCTACGTATATAATTAAATAATCTTTTTAATTAAAGGTTTAAAGAACAGGTTAAGTCTAGCACTTTAATATTTAAAAGCTATTTATTTACTTTTAATTCTTTTATTTAAAGTTATAATAAATTATTAAAGTATTAATTAAATAGTCTTTTAATAATTAAATGCCCTTTTTCCCTTTAATTAAAGTTATTTAATTTAAATAGTTAGCCTTTAAAGGTATATTCCTTTTTTAAGTAAAAAAAGGATATATTCCTTTAACAAAAAGCCTATAGTAAAGCGTTTCTTTAAAGTAAAAAGTTCTTTTAAAATAAAAAAAGCTTTTGTTTATCTATTTAAGAAAATAGAACTAACTATTTTTTAAATATAGTTTCCTTTATTAATATTAATCTTAAAGTATTAGATTATTGCCTTTTCTAAGTCTCTTTTAAATAGCTTTAATATAAGTAAAAGTAATCTATATATTAAAGATTATAAAAGAGGTAAAGATAATATTTTTATTAAAAGTTAAAGAAAGTCTAGTTAAAAATATTAATAAAATTAAAATAATATCTTTATACTAGGAAATTAAATAATTAAGCTATTCCTTAGTCAATTATGTTATATTTAGCCAAAAATCTATTAAAACTAGCCTATAATTCTATTAATAGTTTAATAAAAATAACTTTTAGTAGCAGTATAAAAGTGCCTTTAATAATTACTTCCGAGAATATAATTTTTAAGATTTCCCTTTATTTTAGTTATTAGTTTGATTAAAGGGGAATTAGTACTTTAAATATATATATATATATATATATATACTAATAATAACCTAAATAAAGTAAAGGAACTGCACTTTTAAATAAAAGTATAAAGCTATAGTTAAGTAATATAGGGACTAAAAAATACTATAAGTTATTTAATTATAATATCTATAGCTAAAAGCAATTAATAGTTACCTCTTTATATTTAAGCGGCTATAAAATTATAAGAAAGGTAATATATTAAAGGAAAATATAGGGTATTTCTTCTAAAACTAAGTTTATTTGTTTTATCTTTATAGTTTTATACTTTTTTAATTTAATAATAGCTTAAATAAATAACTAACCT
The DNA here is from genome assembly GCA_025331125.1 of Mycogone perniciosa. NCBI lineage: Eukaryota > Fungi > Ascomycota > Sordariomycetes > Hypocreales > Hypocreaceae > Mycogone > Mycogone perniciosa. The sequence goes on from JAOALB010000107.1 coordinate 63,238, forward strand.
TTTTTAATACACTAGTAAAAAGGAGTATAGATATATTAAGTATATTAATTACCTTTAATAAAGCACTATGCTTTAATATATATATTATAGGTTATTTTATATAGACTATTTAATAAATAAATATTAAAACCTTTCTTTAAGGTTTATTAAAACTCTTAAAACTATCTGCAAGGATATAATCAATATAACTGGCTTTTAATACTTAAAGATAAATAATATATATAATTATATATATACTCTTTATTAAATAAAAAATATAATACTATGTTTAATACTTTTTTTAAGTTTATAAGTATAGTTAAAATATAATATAATATCTTTATATATTATATTAAATAAAATAATAAAAAGGCTATAATAGCAAGTAAAGGTTCAATATACTATTAGCTTTAGGCGGATAAAAAAGGAATAATCTTAAAGCTTTTGCCTTTATATATCTATAAGTTAAATAGTATATTAAAATGTATAGGCTAGGAAGTTATAATTAAATTAACTAAAATGCTTAACTATATTAATTTTCCAGATAACTTATAGCTTAAAGGCGCTAAAGCAGTAATATACTTTATTAATATAAGCCTATTATATATACTTAAGACAATATTACTGATTAATAAATTAAAGTAATAGTTTCGCGATTTTGCCCCTTTTTTTATAAAAAGGCTTTCTGTAGATTTATAGCTAAATTAAAATAGGATTTATACTTATAGCTGCTGCGCCTATATATTAAATAAAGACTATAAAGATAACTGAAATAAAAAAGAATTTAAAACTAAACTTAAAGGCTTAATTAAATACTTTATTAAATATACTATAAATAATATATATTATATTTAATTACTTTATTTAATAAAAGTAATTATTATAAAATATATATTATTTAATAGAAAACCTTTCTAATAGTAAAAAGGAGATTGTAAATAACTTTACTATAGTTTAATAAAATAAGTTTTTTAAAGAGGTTAAAAAAGCGGAATTAAAGTTTATACTTTTTTTAATATATATTCCTGCAGTAAAAAATACTTTTTTAAATAATAAAAAAATAAAAAGCTTGCCTTTAAAGGTAATAGACTTTAAAGTATTACTATAAACTTAATAACTGCTTAAATCAAGCTATTAGTATACTTAAAAAAAAAAGCTTTTAAAGTTTAAATATTAAAAGCTACTTTAAAAGGTTAACCTTTATAGATACAATTAGTGCGCCTATAGGTAAATAAAGTAGTGCTTTTAAAAGTATATAATAGTTTTTTAAAGAAAGTTAAAAACTAAAAGAATAGTTTTTAATATTAAAGGTATAAGAATTAATATATACTCTCCCCTATAAAAATTCTTTTACACTAATAGCTGTTATAGCTTATTAATATACAGGGTAATTTTTACAGGCCTACTAGCCTATCTCTCCGCTTAGGCTTACTAGGCCCTAATAGCGAATAAAGAGGGAGGAATTCAGAGAGCTTTACCTCCCTTAAAAGCTAGCGATAACATCTATACAGCTCTGCTGCTAGTATATTGCCTTATAAAAGGCAATAAATAACACTCTACCTTATAAAAGGTATTGCTAAAGATAATATACTGCCTCCTATACAAAAGGCCTCGAAAACTATATCGCCTTATAAAAGATCTTAACAGCTTACCTTTTAAAGGCACAGCTACTGCCTTGCAAAAGGTATTGCCGACGATAATATACTGCCTCCTGCGTAAAAGGCCTTAAAAGCTATATCGCTTTATAAAAGGTCCTGATAGCTAGCACTTAGGTTTTTCCCCTCTGTAAAGAGGGTTTTTTATCTTAATGCCTAAAGCCCTAAGCTTTAAATAACCCTTTTTCCTTTATAAATTAAAAAATAGTAAATAGCTATAAAGTTAATACCCCTGGCTATTTTCTGGCAGCTTGCTGGCTAGTTAAGCCAGTCTTAAACTGACAGGATTATATAGGGGTAACCTAATATCTTATCTATAAATAAAATAAAGACTTTAGCCGGCTTTTACCATTTTATTGCCTATAAGGGATTTATATAACTAGTTTACTTAATGGATGTAAATAGTAAAACAAATAAATAAATATAAGAATTAATATAAAGTAATTATTTATAAAGGCTAAAAGTAAACTAATATAATAAAGACTTATTTACTTTGATAATAAAAAAGGAGATTTTAAAGGAAAAGCTAGCTAAAAGTCTATTAAGTAATAAAGCAGTAATTAATATTTATAAAAGTATAAAACTTTAAAGGAAATAATTTATAAAAAAGGTTAATAAATATCTTTTAATATATAAAACTAAAATATATACTTTAAGTATTGCTTTTAAAGATAATAAGCTTAGTATATATTTAATAATTATAAAGCTTTTTATTTAATATTATATTAACTACTACCTAATAAATAAAAGTTAATAAATAGTAAATTAAAAAGTATAATAATAGTATTTATTATTTTTAATATAGTAATAAACTATAAAGCTTCCTTTTAAAAAAGTATTAACTTTAATAAATTAAATATTTAGTAAAATGATTTAATAAAACTATTAAAAGATTAAAAGGAGTTTATAAAATATTTACTTAAAGATAGGTTTAAATAAACTATATATAATAAAATTAACTCTTTATATATGAAAAGAACCTAATAAAAGATATTATATTTAAAGGCGAAAATAAAACTATGATTTATATATTAAATTTTTATATATAAATTTCACTAAAATAGAAATTTAAAATACTATAAAGCTTAGCTTATAAGTTAAAGGGACTTATAAAAGCACTTTATATTAAAGATTATATATATAATTACTTTAATAGTATGTTTATTTTATATATTTATTGCTTTTATAATACAATTTAACGTTAAGTTAAAATAATATAATATTAAAAATAGTTTCTTTAATACTTTTAAAGTAAAACTTAAAGCTAGTTATATACAAGCTACTTTAAGGTTTTAAGCAGCTAAATATATATTTAAAACTTATTAAAGCTTTATATAAGTTAAAGGACTCGCGAAAACTATAGTTTAATAAATTATCTTTAACCTTAAAATAATAAAGGTTAATTTTAAGCTTTGAAAAGCCTTATCTCTTTTATAAAAAGCTTAAAAGATCTTTATTATATACTATATATAAATAATATTTTAATTATATATTATTATAATAATAAGGCTTTTTATATTAAACTATTAAATACTTGTAAAGTAAAGTATAAGCTTTATAGTAAAGGAAATATATAATAGTTTTTAAATATTAAAATTACTTAAAACGATAAAAAGTATAAAATATACTTTTTATAAAATATATTTTATTAAAGGTAACTAATATACCTAATATACTTATACTATTTTTTACTAGTTTACTTAAAAAAAGTTAATTATTTATTTAAGTAACTATAAAATTAAAAAAGTATAAAAGTATAAAGATAAAAAAAATAGATTTAATTTAATAGAATATTAACTTGCGTTCTCCTTTAATATATTACTTTACCTGTAATTTCATGGCCGCTAAGGCGTAAAGAGGTAACTATTGGTTATTTTCGGCTGCAGATATTATAATTAAATAATCTGCAGTATCTTTTAGTCCTTATATTACTTAACTGCAGCTCTATAGTTCTATTAAAAGCGCGGTTCCTGCACTTTATTTAGGTTATTGTTATATATATATATATATATATGTATTTAGAGTGCCGATTCCCTTTTAATAAAGTATTTTAAGAAAGTTATAAAATAGTAATTTGAGCTTAATAATAAAATATAGCTTTTAGTAATTTTAATATTAATTATAAAGCTTATAAAAGCTATAATATAAGCTATAAAAGTAATTATTAAAATATATTAAAAAAAGGTAAAATCTATATATTATATAGCTATTATAATAAAGCTAAATATAATATATAGCGCTTTAGCTTTATTATAGTTTTTAATTAACTTTAATAAAAAATACTTTAAGGTAATTAACTAATTAATTTATTATTTATATATATAGCGCTTTTTAGCTTTTTAATATAAAGGGCAAGGTAATATATAAATCTTAACTGCTTTAAATAATACTTTTTTTACTAATAATATAAATACTTAGAAATTATTTTAAAGGTATTTTATTATACCTTTTTTAAGCTTTATTTCATAAAATACTATATATTAAAATACTATAAATATACTTATAATTAAAGCTAAGCTATTTCCCTTTACTTACATAGTAAAAAAGGCAATAAATATATATTACCTTTTTTAAATAATAAAATTTAACTTTAATATTAATTAAAACATTAACTATAATAGTTAATTAATTATATACTTTATAATTAAAGAAACTATATCTATTAATACTTACCTATATTAAATTAATATATAAAATATATTACTTTAATAAAAGTATTAAAAAGAGTTATTTTTAACTCTTATTTCTTTATTAACTTTATATTTATTAATAGGCTTATAAAAGACTTTCTTTAATTATACTTTAAGCACTTTAAAGTACTATTAAATCTAAGAAATATATAGTTATTAAAATAGAAAATAGAAAAGTATAAAAAACTATTTAATTTTAGCCTATAAACCATTTACTATAGAGGGTATATTTTATTACTATAAAAATTAATTATTCAAAGTTTTCTATTCTTTATATACTTATATATAAAAAGTATTATTATTATAGCTGCTTAAAGTAATAGCCTTTTTAATATAAATTCAATTGTTTTCTTTTAATAAATTAAATTAAAGGTATAATACCTTTTTATACTAAATTATTATTTAATTATATTAGTTTATAAATATATAAAAAAAGAATACTATATTTATTTAATTATTACCTTTACTTATAATTTAAAAAAGCTAATATATAATTAATATAAATATTAAAGAACTATAAATTATAAAATTAATTAAAGTAATATAGTAAAGATAAAGAAAAAATATATTAAAAAGTATATTAATAGTTATTATTAAAATAAATAGTATACTGTTAAAAGTAGGCAATAGTAATATATTAAAAGAAATCTCTTTTATTAGTAACTATTAACTTTAGATAACCTTTATAAAGAGGGGATAACAGTATAGTAGCAGGGGCAGCAGTAAAAGTAAAGGCTAAAGCAGGGACTATTGCGGGAGCAGCGATAGTAGGAGCAGTACCTGGAGCAGTAGCAGTAGTAATAGGGGCAGGGGCTAGAGCAGAAGCAGAAGCAGCAATAGAAGCCGGACTAGCTAGAGCAGGAGTAGAAGCAGTAATAGAAGCTGGACTAGCTAGCGCAAAAGTAAAAGCTAAAGCAGGAGCCAGTATAGGAGCAGTAGCAGGCATGGCCGCCTAAAGACAACTAACACTATAATAAGCTACCTCTAAAGGGCGACTGCGACTACACTTAACAGAAAAGGTATTTTTATTCTGCGATTTTATTATTAGCTAATAAAAGTATACTATAAAAGGAATACGCGAAAAGTATAATATTTACTAAGGCTATATTAATACTGCTAATACTATTAATACTGCTATTATTAATAATAATAATAATATTAATATTAATAATTAAAAAAAAAGTAAGGAATAAAGTTAAAGGGCAGTTAATATACCTATTTTAACCGTTTAAAATTAATTTACCTACTTAAAAAGCTTTATTATTTAATTTCCTATTATTATAAATTGATGATAGCTATAGTATTTTTATCCCTGTTACCTTTATAATAAAATATTAATATATATTTATAATAAAGGAGCTTTTAATTAAGCGATAACGGCTTTAAAAGCGCAACCAGACAGTTATAATACTATAAATAAATTAGGATAGCAGTTAATAAAATATTAGGAATAGCTTTATTAACTGGGGGGTATATTAGGGTAGGTAGGCTAAGGATTTACTGCTTATTAGCGCTTATTAATGCTAAGGAGCTTTTATCGGCTTATATAGTAAATATAAGCTAGTATATATACTGTATAAGCGATATATTAGACTATATAGGCGCTTATAATATATATATTCTACCTTTTCCTTTATATTAACTATATATATATATAGCAAAGCTATTATAGTATATTCTCTAATAAAATTAAGTTTTATGCCTATTCTCTCTATACTCTATATAGCTATACTGCACTCTATTATAAGAATATAATCTATAAATAATATTTATACTTTATTATATTTAATTCTATAAATATAATAATATTTTATATATTCTTAACTTTATTTATAACCTTTACAATAATTCTCTTTACGTTATTTAATTAAAGGCTTTTCTTTAGTTAATAATTAAAATTAAAATAATAAAAGAATTTAAAGTTAATTTATTTAAAATTAAAAATGTTTACTTTTATAATAGTTATTATTAAATTAAATAAAAGTATTTATTAAGTTTAAAGCTTTTATTAATGGAAATAAATCTTATATTTTATATTTTATAGATAACTTATATCTATTTAAATACTAGTTTTTAATAAAGGAATTATTTTAATATTAATATTAATATATTTAATAATAAATAAAACGTTTCCTTATATTATAAAGTTAATTAAACTATTTTTAATTATTTTAATCTCTATTGATAAAGACCTTTATAAATTAACTAAAAGACTTTATCTCTTAATTAATTAATAAACCTTTAAAATACCTATAAAAGTAAAATACCTTTTAAATAAGTTTTATTTACACTATATCTTATACATAAATTAAAATATTATTGCGTATTTAGTTATTATAACATCAGCACTATTATTATAATAACCTAAATTACCAATATATAATAAAGTAAAAGAGTAAAAAATAACTACCCCTTTTCCCTTTTTTCCCTTTCCTTTTATATAGTCCTTTACAGGAATTACTAGGGATATATTTAGGATGTTTATTTTTAGAGATTTCCTAAGGAAACAAAGAAATATTTATATAATTATTACTCTTTCATTTCCCTGCTATTCTTTGATTATAGTGCTAGCTATATTAATATAATATATTAAATACTACTTTTAAGAAAAGTTATTTATTGCCTTTTATAGTATTTTCCTTTATTATATATTTCTATATAATTATATTATAAAATATGAAGAGACAGTAATAAATATATATTTGACTTTATAAATATTATTTTTAGTTTAATTAAAAAAGAAGTAATTAAGTAACATTAAAGTAATATCTTTACTTTTATATTTTGAGTTTTAAAAACATCCTTTATAATTTAGTAATTAACTTTGGCCTTTATTTCTTTTATATAGTTTAAGTAAAGGGTTTAGTAATTATAAATTACTAAACTTTATTTTCTTTAATTAATCTAAATATATAGGCTTTAATCTATGTATATTTTAAGTATTCTTTAATGCCTTTTAAAGAAACCTTTTTATTTTACTACAATTAATAAAAGGTTTATATATAAAGATGTTTTTATAAATCCCTGTTAGGATTTTGGGTTTATAAATTAATTAAATATAAATGTTTATTTTAATAATTAATTTACTTCAAATATTAAAAATCCTTATTAATTTAATAAAGGTTATATTTTATTTAATATTATTTTAAACTTCTTTATAAAAGTATAATATGATTTATGTATATTATATTTTCCTATTCAAGATTAATAACGAACACTTTCATTTTTTTAATTTAAGCGCTTTTTATTTAACTTTAGCCTTTATATTATTAATTAACTGTTTATTATTTCATTTAGTAAAGTAAACTATTAATTACCTTTAATATTACTAAAGATTCTATTTTTTTCTTTACAATATTTTAAAGTGTTCTTTTTTTACTTTTATTTTATAGCTATCTTTCGTTTTATTATTTTTATTTTCTTTTAAATTATTTTATATTTACTTATAATATAATTGTTTATTGTTTTTAAATTATAGCTATTAGTATCTTTTATAAGTTTTTTAATTTTCTTTCTATTAATAAATACTTAAGTTTTGGCTTTATCTTTTTCTTTTATATTGTTAAATAAACTTTAACGTAAATACTGCTAATACCTTTTTTTACTAATTAGAATAGTTTAACTATTCTTCTTCTAATATTAAACATAACCTTTTAAATTTACCTTTACCTTTGTTATTTATCTTTAAATTTAAAATTTACTTTACGTTTCTCTTTTTCTTTTTCTTTCTTTTTTATATTTACTGCTTTAAATTAAGTTTAATTGCTTTATAAGTTTAAAGTACACAATTAGAAAACGATATAAATATTAAACTACTCTTTAAGTAAGGTTTATATATTAAATACTTTATTCTTTTTATTATTCAAAATAAACTAGCCTTTTATTTTAAAAGCTTTAAGATTATGAAATTTAAAATATAATATGTTTTTTTAATTTTGATTATGTTTAATCTTCTGTTTTAAATTTTGAAAGGTAATATATTTTATTATATTATTTCTTTATAGCGATTTATATACATATAATATTCAATGTAACTTGTTTTTAAAAGATAATTTAATTGAATAGTTATTTTTAATCTTTTAAATAATATTCTTTATTATTTAATCTTATTCCTATAAATAGTTTATTTAATGATATTTTAATTATAAGAATATATAAATTATAGAAAGAGAATTAAATAAGTATAATAGTGTTTATTTAATATTTGTTTAAGTGATTATCATAAAAGTATTATAATATAATATCTATAGTCTAGTCTTTTCTTTAAATAAACCTTTAATTTATAGGTATTATATAGTTAATATTAAAAGCTTAAATTTATATATTCTTTATAATATTTACTAAAACCGTTGAAGGAATTCATTATTATAGTTAAATATAATTTATTATAAAATCTCTAATTTATTTGTTATTATAGTTAAATATTATTTATTATAGGATTCTTAGTTTATTTATATTAACTTTATATAAAAGGCTTTTCTTTTAATATCTTATAGTATATTAATTATGTGTTAACATTAATAGGTATACTTTTAACAATTTATTAATTACTATTATTAAAGTATTAAGATAAGCTTTTAATAGGTTTTATTATATAATAGTGTTTATATTTATTATAAAGAGATTTACTTTAATGTTTATTTTAATAATATAAAAACAATATTTAAAAAAAGAATAAATACAATTTCTTTTAATAGTTTTAATTAGTTTATTTAGCTTTGCTTATATATATTATAATTTACGATTTCTTTATTAATTTACTTTATAAATCTAAATTTTATAAAGTTTCTAGTTACGTGTTTTTATAGTTATATTTTATCTAAATAGAATCTTAAACTATATGTATTATTTATAATTCTATTAATAACTTTATTAAATATATAATTATTATAGCTTATTAGGTTTTAAAAAGTATAGTATATTATTAATATAAATAAAAAGTAAATGTTCTTTTTTTAATTATTTAATAATAAACTTTTATTTCAAGTTTGTTATATATAATATTTATATTTATTTATTTTTAGCTATAGTATAATATTATCTTTAATAAAGGTATATATATATTTATTAAGCATTTTATCTCTTTATATTTTATTAAATTCTGTAAACCTATTTATAAAGCCTTCTTCATCGTTTTTATTTATTAAAAGCTATAATATTATATTAATAATTAAATTCAGTATTTTAAAGATATAGGATATATTACATTAAATCAACTAAGCTATTATAATATCATAATAAAGTAGTTATTTAGTTCTATACTTTTAGTAAATATTATTTTCTATTATATCATATTATAGGTTATATTATAGTTAATTAAAACTATTATAAACCTTACTTTAATTAAATTTATTATAGTTTCAGCTTTTTTCATTATTTAAAAAAATCCTATTATCTTAAATCTTATAACTTAATATTATAGTTTACCTTCTTTTAATGTCCAATTTAAAAATAAAATAAATCGTACTATTAAGGTAAAGATTTATATTTCAAAGCCTTATTAAAATCCCTTGTTAAGGTAAAATACTATTATTTTAATACCTTTTTGTTTTAATATATTAAATTAAATACACAAAAGTTTTATTTAAATACAAGTAATATTAGATTTTTATATCTACTAATACTTTATTTATATTTTAAGAAGTAGCTATATTCTTTTATTTAATATTAACTTAACTTTTAATATAAATTAAACAATTAAATAATAAAGCTATTTAATTATATTAGTGTAAACTTTAAGCTTTTATAAAGTAATTAAAAACCTTATTTCTTAGAATACTATTAGTTTTTGTTTTATATTTATTAATTTTATTTTCTTTATTAAAAATCTAAACCTTTATATTAATAAGTATATTAAAAATAATTTTATTAAGAATAATACAGTATTTTCTTCAAGTACATTAAATACTGTTTTAGTATATTTAAATGTATTATAATATTATTAATAAAAGCTGCTATAACACTTTAATAAAGCTAGAAAGTGTTATATATAAGCCTTTATAATAATAATTTACTACTCTAATATTAAATATATATTTAAAATAAATATATTATTTAATACTTTTCAATTAATTATAACTTCCTTTTTACTACTATTAACTATTTCCTTAATTATAAATATCAAATTAATAAAAACTATTAATTCAATTAGTTATTTTATATAGCTTTAATTATTAAGTATGTTAAAAGTTATATTTTAATATTTTTTATTTTCTTTATTTAAAAGGTATAGTAATAATTAAATTCTATTATTTGATTAATTATTAATTAATAAGAATTTTATATATTTAATAGGATTTATTTTAATTTGTTGAATACTTTTTTATAAATTACAAAAGGCTTTCACTAAGCTTTTAATATAATAAATTAAATTTCTATTCTTCATTTAAATATATATTTTATTCTCAATTTATATTTTCAATATATTATTATATATATATATTCTTAATTTAAAATATAGCTTTATAAGTTACTCTTATCATAAGACTATGATTTCTTTTTATTTATTTCAAGGTTTTCAAAGTGGTTTTTAATTACTTTTTTCTTTTAATAATATAATTAATAGTAAAAAGCTTTAATTCTTTTTATATTTATAAATTAAATACCTTTGAATTATATTATAATTGATATTAATCAATATTATTATTATTTGTTTTATATATATTAGCTTTTGAATATTATTAATTTTTATGTTTGAAATATATAAAACATTTTAATATAGTTGAATCTTAAAATATTAAAAGATTAATATAAACAGTATATCTTTCCTTTTAAACAATACTTTAATAGTTATAAAAATAAATTATTATGTATTATAATTAATACATAATTATAACAGTTTAAAATATTTATATTATATAAAGTATTACATTCTGACTTCAATAATATATTAACCATAATATATTTTATAATTTATACTACTATTTATAATCTTATTTTATATAGAATTGAGAGAATAAATTTAAAAGTAAATACTATATATTCAATTTAATTTCTTACTTATACCTTCTTAATATTAGTTTATTTAATAGTGTTTAATTACTTAATTTTAATATTAATAAAAAAGATATCTTTCCTATTATTATTAATTCAAGTACTTTTAAATTAATATAAATTAACCTTTTAACGTTTAATTCAATATATTTATAAATCACTTGTGTATTTAAGCTAGCTTATATATAAATAAACTTTACTTTAATAATTAAACTAGCTATTTATAATCCTTACTATATTTTTTATACTTTTTATATTATATTATATTCTTTTTTATTTATATACTTTTATAGTTTTCCCTTTTTTGAATAAGTTTCTTTATATCTTTATATACCGTTTTACTTAATCTTTTCTTATTAACATTTAATATAAAAAACTTATATTTAAATTACTTTTTTAATTCATATTAACTTTAAGCTTTTTTATATTTAGTTAACTTAATTTCTTTAATATTATGATTAATTACAATTAAAAATACTATTTTCTTAATATAAAATATTTCATTTTTTAATAAACTATAGTTTTTATTCTATTAAAATTAGGTTATATATTAAAGAAGTTTACTGCCCTTTTTCTTTATCAGTGTTTATTAATACTTAAATTTATTTTACTTTACTATAATAAAAGTAATAGTTTATATTAATTTAAAGTATTTACTATTACTGCTTATTCTATTCATTTAATAAATATTTCTCTTTCTATTTATAGTTTACTTTATTTAATAATTAATTTAACTATTATGAAAGCTATTATTCCTTTTTATTATTATTATAATAGGGGGTTAAGCCAGGTAGGTATAATATAGCCAACAAGGTATTATAAAACCTAAACTTGCCGCTTTATTAACTTATATACAGCTAGGTTAATATAGTTAAGCAAAGGGCTAGCGTTATATAGGGGACCCTATATTGCTATCCTTTATAACAGTATATACCCCTTTAAATATAGTATATATTAAAGTATATACTTTTCGGTATTATAATTATCCCTTCCTTTCTAAACAGTTATCCTAGCTATTTTATAATATTAAGGTTTTATAAATAAAGCAAGTAAAGCAGTATAATTCTTTATATTCCCTTTTAATTATTCTTTAAATCGCTTTTCCTTTATTCTTATTTTACCAGCCTTTTATATTAATTATCTTTTAACCTTTAATTCTTTAATCCTTTGTTTCATTTATCTTTACCCTATTACTTTTATTTCGCTAGCCTTTTACTTAAATGCCTTTTACTTATTGAATTTATTAAAACTAGTACTTTACGCAAAATATATACCTATTTTAAATAAACTGCTAGCTCCTGCTTTATTAGAAGCTAATATATATATATTACTTCTATATATTATTAAAGTATTATAAAAAGGCAATAAAATAGTAAAGAAAGCTTAGCGATTTAAAGCTAATTATCTATATTTTTATTAACTCTGCTCTAACTTATTACTTTTAATATATAAAGTATAATAATTCCTGTAATTAATAGGTTTTATTTAGCATTTATAAACCTAAATATATCATCCTCTTATTCCTTTATTAATTACTTTTAGCTAACTTTTTTATATTATTATAAAATTATATTTACTAAACAAATATTATTTTTAAGCTAATTAAAACTTGATATAATAATTATATTATTTTTAAGTTTAAAAATAATAAAAATAACCCCTTTTATAAATTAAAACGATCTATATATTAAAAGCTTATAAGAATTTTACTTAACCTTTACTTTACCTTTAATAATATTAAGTTAAAATATTATTAAAAGTATAAATTAATTAACGCTAAGAAAAACTAAAACTTTATAAAGTATAAAACTTTAATAACTGCCTATTAATACCTTTTAATATTTCAATAGCTTTATCTTTTAATTTAAGCTTTTTTTAATATATATTTTTACCTCCTTTAACATTACTTTTCTTTTTATTAACTATTTATATATAGGCTATTAATACTGCCTATAAATAAGCAGCTAAATAAACTATAAAAGGCTTAATAGCTTAAACTAAAAGGCAGTTCTTTAAACTCCTCTTTATTAATAATAAATATATCCTTTAATTAATCGGTTAATAAAATACTTTTATAATAATTAATAAAGTATTATTTACTAATAGGAACTTTAATTAAACTAAATATAATAAAATAATTAAATTATTACTTTAAGTAAGTTTTAATTTATAGTTATCTTATTATTTATTATTTATTTAATTTTTAAAGTATAAATAACCCTTTCCCTTTACTTTAATTAATTATTAATTAATAGTAAATTTATATTAATTCTTTAAATCTACCTTTCTTTGTCTTTAATTAAAAATTTCCTATATTTCTATAATATTAGTAAAGGCTTACTTCCTTTTAGCCTATACTTTTTAATATCACTTTATTTACTTTTAAGCATTTTTATATTACTTGTTATAATCTATTAATTATATTTAAAAGGCTATTTCTTTATTTTATTAAGTAATATATTCCCTTTAAAGCTATATATATATTATAATTTCTTTTATTCTTTACTCCTCCTTTAAATTATTTAAATCTAGTATTAATAATAGTTTATTAATAATTCTTTTTTTTTATTTATAGTTTAAATAAGTTAATATAAAGTATATTATATAAATAAAAGTTTTTTTTTTAGTATAGTGATATAGTAAGCCTATTTTTCTTTTAGTTTTAAAAATATAAAAAACTTTTATAAACTTTAATATTAACTTTTTCTTTTTACTTTTTAACTTTAAATCCTTTATTAAAAGTACTATTAAATGCCTTTATTATAAAGTTAAAGGCTTATAGCATATATTATAATAAAACACTTAGCATTTTACTATAATTTACTATTAAGCCTCTAATTTTACTTAAAGTTAATTTAAGTTTTGAAAATAACCTTATACTGCTAGTATACCTTTACTTTTTATAATACCTTTACTCTTTATTTAAAAGTTTAACTTAAAGTTATATAAAGCTTTAAGTATTAATACTTTTATTATTATATATTTTATATTATTATAAATAAATTATATTAACTTTAAAAGCTACACCTATATTCCTTACCTTTTATTTATAAAGTATTAAGAGTAATACTTTAACATTTAATTTATCCTCTTTATTTATCTATTAATTTATAAATAAAAGCTATTAATAAACAGTATTTTATTTCAAATATAAAACAAAGTTTTAGTTAAAAATTGCTTATATATATAAATCCTTTATTCAAAATAGTTTTTTATAAAAGCTTAAATATTAATTTAACTTTTATATAAAATAACCTTATTAACTTTATAGCAGTAGTTAAAGTATTAATAAATATAAATAATAAATACTTTATAAATTAATCTAGTATTACTAAAATAATATTTACCTTTTACTTTTAATATACTACTATTAATAAACTTATAATAAGGTTTATAATAATTTCTAATTATAGCCTATTTAAAATTAAAAGTAATTTTAAAGCATTATATAGGTAATATTATTATAATACTGCGCTTTAATATATACTGCAGCTATATATATATTCGCTAATATCTTTATTTATATAATATTAATAGAACTTACATTAAAGCAATACTAGTATTTATTAAATATTAAAGTAGCTTATTAGCAGGTTATTATAATATAGGTTTATTAATTCCTGGTATATTACTTTATCCTTTAATATATATAGGCGGTTTTAATATAATAGTAGTCTTTTAATACTTAATAACTAAACCCTTTAAAGTTATTGCCTATTAAGTGCTAATATAGTAGCCTTTTATTTTTTAATTTCTTTATCTCTTTTTCAAGCTTTTTAAATTAACTTTATAAAAGACTTAAAGATTAAGTCTTTTATAAACTCCTTTATTACTAGCGCTTACTTAGCAATAAAGGTTAAAATTAGTTGCTTATAATTAACCATCTCTTTAGCCTACTTAACCAAATGTAAAGGTTTTAATAGTCTTTTACCTTTATTTCTATTAATGTAAGTTATTTTATTTTATAAAGGCATTTTATTATATTAATAATAAACTTGAGTTATTTTATCCTTTAAAGGTATCTCGCTATATTTAAACTAGTTTAATATTTAAGTTCCTTTACCTTATTAAGGCATTTTACTATATATTTTATATATCTATATTGATTAAACTTTAACTAGTTTACTTTATAAATTTAACAGTAATTTAATATTTGCCTATTTTTCCTCTTTAAAGTTAAAGTGCTGTAATAGTATATTTATAAGGTTACCTTTTTTAATTAATATTTAATTATAAAATTAAATAGCGCTAAATATATATACTATTAGGCCTATTATTATAATAGCTTTTATTAATATATAAAAGTTTATAGGTTTAAGTAGTTAAATAAAACTTTTATAAAAGTCTTTATTTTATTAAAATAGTATTACTAGTATAGCAGTAACTTTATAATTGCAAATATCTTTTAATTTAAAGTTTTATAGTTTTAGTTTATATTAATAAGCCTTTACGACTAAAACGCTATTAAGTAATACTTTCCTTTGAAATTTAATTGAAATAAAATCCCTGCTATTATATTATTAAATATATTTTATTTAATATAGCTTAATAGCCTTAAATTAAAGTATAATAGTAATAATACTGCCTAAAAAGTATCTTTTCACTATTAAAATACTACCTTTTTGCTTTCTATTAATTAAATTATCTTTAACCTTTTTTTATTTTTACTGCCTTTTAATAAAGTAGTAAAAGGGGCTATTATATAAAGGTATCTTTAAATAAACTATTAATAAAAGTTATAGAGCGTTAAAAATATTTAAATACTTTTATATAATTTAAGTTTAGGCTATAATATAATTGTATTAATTTAAATAAAGTCTATTAATACTATATCTTTTAATAGGATATACTTTAAGAATTTAATACTATTTTAATAAAAGCTATATTTTAAAGGATCAATATATAATTTAATTTATATTAATTATTTTAAAACCGATTTAATATACTTTATATACCTTTCTTTAATCTTTAGGTAAATAAAGATATTATTAAAGTAAGTTATATATATAATATTAATTAATTTATATAATACTTTATAAATATAGTATTAAAAGGTTACTAGTATATTGATACGGTTAAAAGGTATTATTAAATATTGAAAGTAGCTATAATATATTTAAAATATAGTTTTCTTTTTTTTAATTTAAATATAATAGTAAACTTCCTTTATGTTAATCTTTATAAAATACTAAATACTTTAAATATAATTAACAATCTTTTAAATAAAGGGTAAAAGGTAATAATTTTTTTATTACCTTATTAAATCTATAATAGCTAATATATAGCTGCAGTATATTATCCTTTTTTAATATAAAAAGTATAAGCGCCTTTATTAAGCTTTTTAAAGGCAGATTTATGTTTTTATTAACTTCTTTTTAAAGTAAAAATCAAATTCTTTAAATTTATTTAAAGAAAGTAAATAAATGCCGCTATATAGGGGCAAAATCCTTAATAAAAGGTAAGTAAAATAATTTACAGCCTTATACTGCAGCAATATATTAATATAGGCTAAGTTAAATAATTTTAAAAGGGAGTAGAATTTTATAAAGATATTAATAATAAATCTCTCGCTTATTACTTTACTTTTATTTAATAGTTAAAGGTATTTATTTAACCTAGTAACTGTAGATATTTAAGCTGAACTTTTATATACTATTTAAAATTTATATAGCAGTAAAATCTTTTAATTTTTGTATTAATCTTTAAGCTATTAATATTTATTAATTAAGTTAATATAAATATAATATTTGATTAATATTAGTATTTTTAATAATATAAAGCTACTTAAAAGGTATAGGTTATAGTTAATACTTATATAGATATATATAAATTATCAAGTAATACTTTAAAGGTCAGTAAACTATATTAAAACCTTTTATTTACAATATAAAAAAAAAGTAAATTTCCTTATGGCTTTAAAGTTAAATATTTTTATAAATATTTAATAGAGTTAATATATTTAAGTAAAGGCTATATTAATAAAATTAACTTTAATGCAGCTATTAAAGTCTATATAAATTTTAGTATATATTTGCCTTTAAATTATAATAAGTATATAAAAGTAAATCTTAACTTTAATATTTTTTTATTTAATTATAATAAAGCTATTTACTATAATTACTAATTATTTCTTTACCCTTTTTTATAATTAATTAAATATAAATATATAAATATTAAATGCTTAATACTATTATAACAGAAATAATCTTAAAGCTTTATATTTTAAAGCGTAAATATATTATTTAAATATCTTATAGTATTATTATATTTATAACCTGCAGCTAAATTATAGTCAAATCTTTAAGGATATTTTATAAAAAAAGGTTTAAAAGTTTAGCTTCTTTTATTTCCTTTTTTATATAGTTTTACTATATTTTAAAAATAAATAAATAAAACTATTTCCTTTTTACTATTAAAGATATTATTATAATATATTTTAATTTAGTTTATAGTTTTATTTTAAACTTTATATAAAAGCTAAAGGTATATCTTTTTTTAATTTATATAAAAATTACTTTTTAATTAAATTTAAGTAAATATAAAAGTTTATTAAAGTCTAGGCTTTATATTAATAAGTATATTTAAATTATATAATACATAAAAATTCTTAATTCTTAAAATCTTTAAATATTATTATACTTTATTTTATATAGCTTAACTAGTTATTTTTAATTTCGTTTTATTCAATAGGCGAGTATTTATTAAAATATTGCTGCCACCTAAACTTATATTTAGTATCTATATTATTAAAGGCAAGAAAAATACACTCTAAATCCCTTTAAAACTTTTCTAGTACTTTATTAAAGGCTTATTTTAAATCGCTAAATTATTTAGTTTAAGCGCGGAAGTTGCCTTTAAAGTAAAGCTAAATAATATTCCTAACGCAGATTTCTCCTTAACTACTATCCGATAATATACTTAAATTTTAGCGGTGTTTTAATTATAATTTACAGGTTAAAGAGATATTACTTAACTTGCGCTTAAAGGCCTATTCCCTTTCTTTAAGGTTAAAGAGTAGCTTTAATTTACAGATCTGCTTATTAATATAGGCGTATTTCTCCTATATATTATTTTATATAAGGTTATCCTATATCTCGCCCTATAGAGGATTATCCTATATCTCGTCCTATATAAAGTCGTTTACAGTATTACTAAGGCCTGCAGTTATATTAATAGGTAGGTATATATTAATTATAGAGTCACCAGTATTTCTCCCTATATTCGCCAATATATCGGCTATAGTAAACTACTGTATTATTACTATATTAACCTAAATAACCTATAAAGAAGTTTAAGAATTATAATAAAGGGTTAAGCTAAATAGGTATAATATAACTAATAAAGTATTATAAGACTTAAATTTACCGCTTTATTAACTTATATATAGCTAGGTTAATATAGTTAGGCTATTATGGTATAGAAAGGCAGGTTAAGGCAAATATTATTGTTGTGCCGTAGAGAGCGAGAAAGCCTTAAGGCTCTATAGAAAGCTATAGCTAGGAATATATTAGGGCCTAGTTATATAACCGGGGCTTATATAACAGGGCGTTAATATCGCGTTATAGTTGGTGCTGTAACAGTACCCCCCTCTTTATTGCGCTATTTAGCCGCAAATAGCTATATTACTTATATAAATCGAAATTCCAGGTAACTTATTTTAATACTTCCGATATAAAGGTAAATAGGGCGAATTATATAGTTGTTAGTGTTAATAATATATAGTTTAGTTATAGGCTTTAATGCAGTATAGTCTTTAATTAGCGCTTTATAGGTATTAGTTTCTTTTTAGGTATTTCCTCCTTTTCCTCTTTTATAATTCCTTTTAATATTTATTATAGTAAGCCTAGCTTTTTTAAGTTTCTTTTATAAAAGTTTTATATTACATTTTCTTAACTTTATAAGTCTTTATTTAATTGCTATATAGTAGTATAGTATTTCTATTTAATAGATTAATAGAATTTATTGTTATTATAACAATCTAAAAGCACTTTAAACTTTTATTTCTTTTATATTCTATTTATATTATTTTCTTTTTTTAATATTTTACTTTAAATATTCTTTCACTTAACTTAATTAATTATCTTTTACTTAAAAAGCAGTAAAGTAGCTATTTTAAGTTATAAAAGGGAGTTATAAAAAACTAAAAAAATCTTTATACCTTTTAGTAGGCTAATAATATAAGCTTATAGGTATACTTTTACTATTATATAAAGCCCTGTTTATTTATTTTCTAGCTTTTTTATTAGCTGGTTAATCTTTATATTTTATATATTAATAAAGACTGTCTATTTAATAGTATAGACTAATAATACCTCTCTTTATAAGTTTACGTTTTTTTTATATTTTTTTAAAGCTGTAGTAAAGGCTTTTAGCTATATAATACTATATTTAAATTGCTTAGTAATAGTATTATTATAAAAGAACTCTCTCTTTTCTATTATAAAGAGGTTTAGTAGGTAAGGCTATAAAGCCTTTATATTTAAGTAAAGGTTAAAACTATAATTAGCGAAAAATAGTAATATACTAATACTTTCAAATATTATATTATTTATAGTAAATTTAGCTAATAAAAGCTAATAAACTTAATTATCCTAGTAAAAGTTAATAAAAGCTTATAGGTATTATTTTATATTTATATTAAATCTTTTAGTTTAGTTATTAATTATAAAGTAAAAGGCTAATAACTATTTTAATATAACTTTTAATCGCTTTAAAAGGTATGTTTAAAATTTTAATATAAACTATATACTATTATTTAATATAATATTATTAAGTGTATTATAAAAGCAGTAAATCCTATTAATAAATACTTATAAGTAATATTATAATAGCAGGATTTAGGTAATAGTATAATATAGTTAATAAAGATATTTAACTATATATAAAATAAAATTAATAATAGTGAAAAGAAGCTTTATAGTAAAGATTATAAGGCCTTTATTTTAATATATAGTTTATAGGCTTATATAAATACTTAAATGTCTTTTGAAATCTATAGCTATTAGTATATCTAGCTAATAACGTTTAAAGTTTTAAATCTGCTTAAATATTTAATTAGGCTACTTAAATAGTTTTTTAATAGGATTTATATATAAGGTTTATTATTAAAGGGAATAAAAAGCTACTTTTAATAGTAAATTTTATTATTTATTACTTAATAGTTATTTATTGCAATTTAAAGTTTTTTATAAAACTATTTTAACTATTACTAGATATTAAAGTTTTAAACTACAGTTATTATTTCTTTTACTATAATATTTTATTTATATACTGCTGCAATTAAGTTATCGATTAGTTTATCTTCTGCTAGTATTATTATAGCTATAGGGGCATTTTTTATAAATAGTTTAATATTTAACAAAACTTTGTCTTAAAATATCGCTTAAACTTTAAGGCTAAAAGAACTTTATAGGAAAATAATATATTGCCTGTTTTTAATTAAGTTATTAAAGGGGTTTAATTTCGCGGGCCTATTTTCTGCTTTTTATTTAAAGCGTTAGGCTTTATAGCCTTAAAGCTAGGTCAGTAAATAATATAAAAGTTAAAGCTAAAGAGGAATTTAAATTATTAAATTTACTGCTAGTTTACAGCTTTTATTAAAGTAAAGTATTTAAGGTTTTTATAGTTTATAATAATATTAAACTTTTATAAACTTTATAATTTTAGGTATTATCTTTCTATTACTTTAATAATAGCTAAAAGTTTTTTATTATAAATTTTATAGTTATATTTTTAAGTATTATACTTTATAAAAAGAAATATAATAAAGTATAAAATGCCTTTTTATTATATTATAATAAGATACTGTTTAATGCTTAATTAAAGGCATTAGTTTTAAAGACTGTTTATTTATTATAGTTAAAGAGGGCTAAAATAAAGCTAATTTAAAGGTATATTTAATTAAATTAAAGGCTTTTTATTATTTCTCTTTTTAAATATATACTTAATCTTTCTTTAAAAGTTTATTAAATAATATAGTTATTTTAAAATATCTTTAAAACAAACGGCAATAAAAGTTTATAAAGTTAAGGAACTTTTATAAATCTTTTACTTAAAGTAATTACTAGTTTAATACAGCTTTAACCTTTTTAAGATTTATATTAGTCCCTTTAAAGTAATAATTAAGCTAAAGTATTTTATTTTTATTATTTTAAATTTATATTTAATAATATTAATTTAAAGGCTAATATTTCAAAAGGGCTTAACCTTATAATAAATACTGTTTATTATATATTACTTTTAGTAATATAGAGGTTATTAAATGCAGTAATAATATTAAGTTTTATATATACTTTTATATAGTTTAAGGCATTAAAGGTTTTTTAAATTAATAGCAGTAAATCTTAATTTTTAATAGTAATATTATTTAACCTTTAATAATTTTAATAAATATAAACGCTGCTTTTTAATTTTGCAGTTAAAAGGAGGGGAGTAGTATATTATACTTGCAATTTACAGATAAATCCTTTTACTAACTTATTACTTAACTATTCTTTTATTACCTGCAGTTTATTAAGTTAAAATAGCCTATTCTTTTAATATAGTAGGTTTTTGTTAATAGTATTTTAATTTTATAGTTTTAGGCTTATTATAAAGGAAGTTTATTTACTGTGTTTAACAGGAAGGCATTATATAAGTTATATAGTTAAAATAGCAGTTTTTTTAAGATATTTAGTTTATTAAGTTTAAGTTTTATTATTATAAATTTTTCAATATTAACGGCTATAATCTTTTTTAATTATATTTAAGAGTAGTATTTATTAATAAAGTTATATATTCCTTTAAGTAATATTATATTGACTTTAATATAGTGTCTTTATTTTATAAGTATTTATTAAAAAAACTTCTTTAAAAGCTTTAATAAAGTAATAGGTATTAGTTTTATAATTTTAATAGTTTAATTAGTCTCTTTTTAGGTTATTTTTATTACGCGGATATATAATTATTAATAAAAGGTTATAAAGTTTATAGCTGCTATTATTTATATATCTGCTATATTTAAGTATACTTTTTAATTTTAAAGTTTAGTTTAGTTTTATAAAAGTAATATATTAAGAAGTAATCGTAATAGCCTTAATAAAAGTTTCCCTTTTTATTATTAACTGTAAGTTATAAAAGTAAACAGTAGCTTTATATATATTTAATTTAAAATTATTTATACTTATATTCTTTTATTATTAGTTTTATTATATTTATAGGTTATATAATAATTTTACTTTAATATTAAAGGTTATAAAATATATAGTTTAAAGGCTTTTTTTTTAATTAAATTATAGTTTATTTATTTTAAAGTATATTTAATTAATAGTTACTAGTATAATATACTTTTTTATTTAATTAAGTTAAACTTTGCTTTATTTAAATTATTTTTAATTATTAGTTACTAGTAATATATACTTTTTATATTAACTTTAATAAAGTTATTTTTTATTTTAACTATTATTAAAACTTATATAAAGCTAGTTATACTTTTAAAAGATAATAGTTATAATAGTAATAAAATTTAAAAGTAATAGTTAACTCCTTTTAATTAATATTAAAGTTATATTTTCTTAGCTATAAACGGCTAAAGATTATAAGTATATTATTAAAGATATTTATAATAAAAAAGAAGTAAAGTCTTTTATAAAAGCTAATTATAATTTATTTCATAAAAAAGTTTAAAATTTTATTAACTATACTTTTATTAATAAATAAAAGATTTTTAATAAATAATAATTATTAAATAATAATATTAAATTATTAAATAAAAGCGCAGTTAATAAAAGCTTAAAGTATATAGCCGCTATTTATTAAAGCTTTTATATTAATATAGATATTATATATAAAAAAAGTATAGTTTATATTAAAAGGGATTTACTGTTTATTAATTTAAGTTTAAGGGGTTTTCGATTAAAAAGATAGCAGTAGATTTATTTTAAGAGAATAGTTTTATTTATAATTAACCTTTATTTATAACTTTTAGCAGAAATTAATCTTTTCTTTAGTTTATAAGTTAAGTTTAGGTTTTTAATAGGTAAAGCTAGCTAAATTAAAGTAAATTGAAAGTTAATAGGGCAGTATTATTGTTATTGTCTTTATTAATATTTAAAAAGGGTATATTATTTAAGGCCTAGATTTATAGGTTATTTAAGCGTTATAGGTAATATTAGCGCGCTATTAGGGTTTAGTTATTATACTTTACTAGGCTGTTTTATTATTAGCTTTAAAGTGCTGTTAAATTAAGGCGTAGCTAGTATAGTTAAATTTAGCGATTTTGATTTTATATCTAATATAGATTGCTTTAATATATATTAAACTGCTTTTTTTTATTATATTTATGAAAGCTATAGCCTGTTTTTTTATAATAAAAGTAAAGTCCTTTAATAATATATTTTTTATAAAAGACTTCAAAGTAAAGTAGTAAGGTATATATAGTATTTAGCTGTATTAAATTATTGGCTAGCGTTAAGGCAGTAGTTTAGTTATTTTGCTGCTGTTAATAATATTACTATTAGTATTAATACTATTATTATTAATAGCTTTATTAATACTAGTTTATTTAAGTAATATAAAGGGCGTTATAATAGGCGCCCTTTTAGAGCCTATTATAAATAGTTTAGTAAAGTTAATATTATTTGGCTTAGTTATTTAAGTCTTTATAGTATTAGTAAGCTTTTAAAAGACCTTTATCTTTAAGGCCTTTATTATCTGCTTAGTAGTTTTACTGTATTTACTGCCTAGTATAAATAACTTTACTATAAAGTTTTAAAAAGGCTTATTTAATATATATAGGTTATTAAAGGATTATAATACCTTTTAAAAGAGGTTAATTATTTTATATTATTTATTAAAATTAATAAAAAGTATTATATTAATTTTTTAATATTATTACGCAGCGTTATTAAAACTTTTAATAATAATATTAAAGTTTTTTTATTGCAATTAGTATATATTTCCTTTTAAAAGACTTATAATATATAGGAATCTTTTAAGTTTAATTAAAAAAATTAATTAATTGCCTATAAAGGTAAGATTAATTTAAAAATACTAGTTAATATATTTTTATTAATATTTAATAATATCCTTTTATTTATTATTAAATTATTTAAGGTTTTTAATTTAATAGCAGCTAAGTAAGTTATTATTTTTAATAATTATATTTATTAAATATATATAGTTACTATTAATATTAGATTTTTATAAGGATTTAAAAAGAAAAGGAAAAACTATAAACTTTATAGCTAAAATTATAGTTTATTAAGCTAAATTAAGCTGCAGGGTAAAGTTTAAGGTATTTATATTTATCTTGCTTATATTTAGTTTCTTATAGATATAGGGTTTAAAGGATAAAGGCTAGGCTATAGAGGCGTTATTATAGGTTTAGAAATAAAGGGGGATTTAAAGCGAATTTATAATCAGTTAAGTATATACCTTATAACAGTATAGCTAAATTAAAGTATAGTATAAACTATTATAGTATAAAAAGGTAAGTTAGGGTAAATATTATTGTTATATAATAGAGAGCGAGAAAGCCTTAAGGCTTTATAGAAAGCTATAGCTAGGAATGCGTTAAGGCCTGGTTACGTGACCGGGGCTTACGTAACAGGGCGTTAATGTCGCGTTATAGTTGGTGCCGTAATATAGGCAAAGGGCTAGTATTATATAGGGGACCCTGTACTGCCTATCCTTTATAATAGTATATACCCCTTTAAATATAGTATATACTAAGGTATATACTCTTTAGTGTTATAATTATTATAATTACTGGAATTTTAATTAATATAAAGTCTTTTATATAAACTGTTTTTTAGCTTTTATATATATATATTACTTTAATATCTAAACCTTTTATTTATATCTTTATTTATTTATATATTAATATATTTACTTTAAAATACCTTTTAAAAATTCTTTTTAAAAAAGTAATTTAATTTTTAAAAAATAATTATTAATAAATATATATTTTAATATCTATTTACTTTAACTTTCTTTTTATCTTTTAAAATTTTATATTGAATATTAACTCCCTTTATTATATTTTAAATAGTAAAAGCTTTTTCTTAAAGTTTATTAAGCTATTTCAATATATATTCTAAATTATTTATTCTAAATATTATATTATTTTTATAGTCTGCCTTTTAATTTATATAATTATACTTTTATCTTTCTATTAATAATTTTAAAATATTTATTTAATACTATATTTAATAATAATATCAAAATCTATATAAATAATAATCTTATATATATTTAGCCTTTAGATTTATATCATTTTAATATATTAATAAATCCTTTAACCTTTCTTATATTAATATCCTTAAATTTCCTTTAATATTATTAAAAGTAATATTTTAATAAACCTATAAAATTAAATTTATCTACTTTCTTTAAATAAAACTATATTTATTTAAATGTATCTATTTTTACTTACAATAAAAAAAACTAAAAATATTAATAAAGTTAGTTTTAAAGTTAAGCAGTTGTTAAGTTATAATCCTTATTACTAATAAAAAATAGCCCTTTAAATCTTTCTATAATTTTCTTATAACTTTTTATATTCTTTAAATAATATATAGTAAAACCTTATTAAGTATTTATTATATTATATTAAAGAGGTAAAGTACTTTTATAAAATATTTTTTTTTAATAAAATTGTATATTATTTAATAGTTTAAATAATCTTTTTCATAAAAGGTTAACTACTTTTATTTTAATTATTAAATAGTTTAAATTTATAATACTTAATACAGTAACAGGTTAATAAACATATTAAGTTTATACAATTATATATATATTAAATCTTTAATCAATAAAACCAATTTAATTAATAAAGTAAAAGTATTAAATATAAGTTTATTTTTCCTTTACATTTTACTACTTTCAAATTTATACTTTATATTTATATTAAATATTATTTTTGGCTTTTAAAATAGTTTCTTTTATATATATAGCTTTACTTCTAATAATTGTAATTTAAAATATTTAATAAAATCGTTTACTCTTTTTTTTAATATATTAATTATTTTCTATTTAATTCTTTTAAAACACTTAAAAGCTATAAAAGTTTATAAACTATAATAACAGTATATAAATCCTTTAATTTATATTTTACTTTAAATTACCCTTTAAAAAACCTTTTTTTATTTTATTTTAATAATAAATTATACAAAGTCTTTTTAACTTTTACACTTTTTATTTATTTTTTAATTCTTTAAATTATATTAATAAAATTAACTCTTTTACTTTCTTACAGTCTTTATTATATATTTATAAGCAGCCTTTTTAGCTTAATATTAATACTTTAAGCTATTTTAATTTATATAGGCTTTATATAAATAAGTTATTATATAATTAAACCTTATAAAGTAATATATTATATAAGCTTTATAGTATTAGATTATTATTTATTTAAATACTATAAGAATTAGTATTATGTAATATATAATAACATAGAAAAATAAAAATAAAAGCCCCTTTTCCCTTTTTTTCACCCTCCTTTTATATAGTCTTTTAAAGGAGTTATTAGGGAAATATTTAAAAAGTCTATTTCTTAAAGATTTTCTAGGAAAACTTAGGGAAATATCTATATAGTTATTACTCCTCTATTTCCCTGCCATTTCCTAGTTATAGCGCTAGTTATATTAATATTATATATAACTTTTTCAAGAAATTATATTAATTTAAATTACATTTATTTATATATATATATTTAATATACTTTAAAATCATAATAAAAAATTATAATACTAAAATACTTTAAATATTAAAAACTTTATAGTTATTAAATAATTTAAAGTAATTGAATATAATTAATTCTTTTTATTTAAGCTATATTTAACCAAATTAATATAATATTTTTACTTATAGATTCAATTATTGAAAGAAATAAAGGGCCTTAGATTTAATTATTTCTTTCATAGATTTATTTGATTGGTTTAATCGGTATACTATACTGTCTCAGGCTGTCTATTCTCTAGTTATATCCGCAAGTTAAGCGGAGTCTAAACTAAGTAAACGCTAGGGTGGTAACCTTAACCCTATCCTATCTTGTAAACTCCACGGGGCAACGACTAAGACGTGATAAGACAGACCAATTGCAGTCCTTGAATACATCTCATCAATGGTTAGTCTGAAGGGAGCGTGCCCTGAGAGGAGCTCCTCTGCGGAGTCTCGCCGCACAATTGTCGACCTTTCTGATGTCAGTGTACCGCCCATACATCGAGGGGAGCGGGTTAAGATTCTTAAAATTTGAATATTACATATTCAATGCACTCATACGGGTCAGTTCAAGACCACCAGCAAATACAGAGAACTTAGCGCATCAATATCCCCAAATCCATATCCATCATAACACGCACAATTACATCCCCGCCACAAATGTCGGTTAGTTCTACTGCTGTGATATATATAGGCTTCCGCAGTTTAAGCCATGTTTGGCTAAAGTGGGCTTATAAGAGCGGGAAAACACTTACAAACTTCCTATGACCATTTTTCTGCGGAGTCCGCATTCTGGGCGGACTTTCAGTGGAAGTTCATATCCGCACCGACCATGAATTTGGTAGCGAGTGAAGATCACACAATGGTCGCAAATACGATTGGTTGTGTGTTTGTGTAAGATTTTAGTCAACATTTGTCAAATCATTGTGCAGTTTTAATATGCTATATATTCCAAAGGTTAGCCACTGAGTTGACTAACAAACATAGCCCCTAATTCGTCCATGCATTGTCATCTCACAGATTTCTATTCTCTCAACACTGAAGAAAATAACTGAGCTAAGTTCAAAGCATGGCAGGCTTGGTAAATTGCGTTTATCGAAGTTGGCGGGCAACCAACCCACCGACTGTTTCCAAGGCAGCTGACCCGATCTTGTTTGGTATACTGGGGGCTTCAAAGATTGCGTGGGTGCAAATACGTTTCCACAAGTTCAGGATTGGCATGACCATGATCTAACATCTCTTTTAATTGACCAAGTCCTGAAAGCTTGATAATCCCGGCTCGCACTCACCCTGATGTTGTGATTCAGGCTGTCGCTGCACGCGACAAGGAAAAGGCCAAAGCCTATGCTCACAAGTATGGCATTCCAGTGGTACTGGATTCTTATGAAGGCAAGTTGTGATCCTTATACCCTCAACTCTAATACGACATCATCTACCTTGGATCTACGCCTCCCCCGCGAGCTAATGATTTCAGATATGAATGCTAAAGCACTACTACGCGTGTATAAAGTAGTACTCAAAGCTAACAAGCCGCCAGCAATTCTCGAAGACCCAACTATAGATGTAATCTATATCGCTTTGCCAAATGGCCTCCATTTCGAGTGGGCACTGAAAGCCCTTCAAAAAGGGAAGCATGTGCTCTTGGAAAAGCCCTCGGTTTCGAATACCGAAGAAGCCGAGCTGCTCTTTCGTTCATCGCTGCTAGCTAAGCCTGACGCACCGGTAATTCTTGAAGCTGTCCACTATTATTTTGACCCAACTTGGCGATACTTCATATCCCAAATCAACCCAGCGGAAGTGGCATATGCACGTCACTCTGCATGGGCTCCTAAAGGTCTCATCCCACCCACAGATATCCGCTTTATCCATGAGCTGGGCGGTGGAGCAATTATGGATATCGGATCATACGGCATATCGGCACTACGATCTATCTTTTCCGCGGAGCCTGAAGCTTGCGAGGAGGCCAACGTCAAGACATCGCCACCACCTGGAAGCAGCCTTTGTGACTCCGGCTACGTGGCAAAGCTAAAATTTCCCAATGGTGGTATCGGAGAGATCCAAGGCAGCTACAATACTCCATGGCTAAAATTCAGACTTCCAAGTATCGAAGTAATGCACCGGCCGACACCTGTCCACGATGATTCCCTTAAGCCGGACCAAGAGAAAACAATGACTCGTAAAGTATCCTTCTACGGTCATATGATGGCGACCCTACACAATCGTATTGATACTGAAGATTTCTTCGAAGTGCGCAACAAATTTGACAATGCTCTTCTTAAGAAGTGGGCAGTGAAGAAGTCCAAAAATGTTCACTCTTTCCACGACATCGATATTGATCAACCAGGGGAGCAATACTGGAAGTCATACCGTCATCAGCTGGAGCAGTTTGTCCATCGAATCCGAGGTCGCACTGGCGATGGCGTGTGGGTCTCTGCTGAGCAGAGCATCGCACAAATGAAAGCTATCGATATGGTATATGAAAAGTCCGGTCTAGGACCGCGGCCATCTCGACAACCACGGGGAACACAGCAAAGTCAACCATAGCTGCATATTGATGGCACACAGTATATTGCTGGTATAAATTATGTTTCTATGCCGTTGAGGAAACCTCCTGCATGCTTATGGTACCTATGCTCTTGTGGTCCTTATGGCTCTCAATTATTAATAGGTCTTGGGTTGATCGGATGAATGGCTATATTGTTGTGAGTCGGAACCAAATTAGAGGTGCCTACTCCGTAATTAAATCACCAGTTAGTCAAATTAGTGGTTCTATCTTGCGGTTCCACTGTTCGAAAGTCACGGGGCGCTCGCACATGCTTGACAGAATCGACGTTGAATGCGGTATCTGGAGGGAGTGATACATTTCTGAGCCCTGGGTATAAATGGCATTGTCCATAGATCTTGCAGAAATGGAAATATTCCATTTGGCTACTGTGGTTCGGAGATGAACCTCAAATTCACTCCTCATTCCTTCACTACTCCATGGCAAGGACTTCAGCAACATGTTCTGCGACATTATACTCGCTCACTTTGCGAGCAGACTTCGCCAAAACACTAGGGAACAAACCTACAATGACACTTGTCAGTAGGTCTTCAAGCAATTAGATCCGCAAGATCGTGCTCACCCAAGATCTTCATGAAAGAGTACATGGCATACTCCTGTATCACACCCATATCACGCTTAGAGCTCTGGATCTTCTGTGCACTTTCCAAAATTTCCCTCACTCGCGGTTGACGCAGGGTCACGTATTGCTTCGCCGCTGCCTTGATTGCCTGCTTATAAGCTAATTGAGTGTCATCATCTAGGTTTCGACCCGTATCGCGGAAGCGATGCGCCAAAAAGAGTACAAACGCCTCGCAATCCTCCAATGCTTGTGACGTTCCTTGGCCAGAGGTTGGGGGGAGCGCATGTGCAGCATCACCAAGTAGGACCACACCATCTCGTTCCCAGGTAGGGAGTGGTGGTGATGTCCAAGTGGGATACATATTGTGAATTTGAGCTGACTGGATGATCGTTTGTACGACCGGGTCTTTCCACTGTGCATGTCTTTGACGTAGTTGACTGGCCACGTCGTTGATCTCCAGGTTTTTGCGGTTGGGGCATTCTTTAATTTCGTAGGTCGACCACCAGGCGAAGGACTCTCCAGGCTCTGAGACATAGTAGGGCGAGTCACGATTCGGGGCAGAGGCCGCACTATCGGAGAAGAAGTAGCCGAAGAATCCATTGCCCCCGAAGATAAAGTTCATAGATCCCTTGTTAACGAAGTTTTTGACATCAGCGGCTGGAACAAAGCCACCCACACCAACAAGGCCTCTAGAGAGAGTTGTTAACATGTGGGCTGCTAATGTGTTATCGCAGCTAATGGCCTACGAGGAATGAACAGCGACTTACTCATAGCGAGGGGGGTATGGGTCCTCCTTGACATCTGAGGACAGCGCTCTCTTGGTTGTGGACCGGACGCCGTCCGCGCCGATGACCAAATCTGCCTCCATAGGTTCGCTCCCATCAGCAAACCGAACAATATTTCTCATCTCTGCGTTGGCAACAACTTCCAAGACCTGTTTATTCACAATATGGTCATCCGGGATGCGCGTGCGTAGACACCTCCAAAGCGAATGGCGACTAGATGCCACGGAATTTAGATGTGCAGCGGAGCCAGCATTCTTCCGTGAGTTGGGACCATTGGGCTCGATGCGCATGAGCAAGTGCCCGTTGTTGTTCTTCCAAGTTGAAATGCGATACAACATATCCACCAAGGGTAACATCCTTAAGCAGATCCTCGTCAAGGCGTTGTAGGACACCGAGACCGTTGGGAGCAATTCCAAGTCCACCTCCGACAAGGAGGGTTGATGAATGGGTAGGAGTAGGGCCTTGTTCGCGTTGTTCAGCATCGACGTCCATGTTGGTGTCGTATGCCTCGTAGATAGTGATGTCGTGATCGTCTTCGGGGATGGGGGGTTTCGGGAGGTGTTTCCGGAGCTCCAGATAACTTGCTAGTCCGGCGATGCCAGCACCGATGATGACAATCTTCATGGCTCAGTCGGGTGTACTCCGTATTTACGGAGTAAGTAGTAGGTGCTATGTCTAGTTTTTGAATGCGTGTCTTCTGGAGTCTAGAGAGGCATAGTTGAGTTAGGAGTCGACGCACGGGGTATAAATACCCAGATATTAGAACGTAATACAATCATGGTGATTGCAACAATAGACAGCTATCGTTTCGATCCGATGTTCTTGGGGCTTATGAGATGTGTGCACGATTCATGGCTATTATCAGCTTCGATGCCAGAGGACGCTAATTCGCAAAGCTAACTAGATCCAGTTTAGGGTTCACCAGCACCGATGAGTGAGCAGAGATGAGTCGCAGGCTTGATTGCGTCATGACGGCGCAATTCTCTCTGACCAATAGTCCTCCGTTATCACTAGATTGAAGAATACGTACGACGTCCGCGTAGCAGTTTGGATATCAACGCAGCATCAGGGGTCAGGCGGGAATCCCTTCCAGGGGATGGACCGTTGAGCCACGGCTTGGGCCACGCAACTGCAAACGGAACCCATCTGGTCATTGTTGACACATACGAGAGCTTCATAAGCCTTTAAACGTGTATCATGACGCGTAATGTAACCTGATTGGCTTTCCTGGGGTGACTCGCACGTTGACAATTGTTCCATAATGTGTTCCGTTTGATCAGGCTTGGTTTCCGAGTGACCGCGGATCTCTAGAGACGACTTAGTGATGTGCGGTCATCCAAATCTCTGCAGTCCCAACCAGGGGCCGCGTCTGTGCTTCCTCCATCGGCATGCAATGCAAGATGTGCGTTGTTAGTGTTAAGAAATCTCCGGCTTTGCTGCTCAGTCGCCAGGGCATTGGTAGAAGATGTAAGCTGCCACACCAGCGAAACAATCATGTGAATCCGCAGACATGTCCGCAAAGCCTCCGCTCTGAACTTTCTCCTCTTGGAGTATCCTCCTAGCCGTGTCCGGGTGGTCTTGAGATGGACTCCATAAGCTGACAATCTTCAATTGTAGTACCATCATAATCGATCCACGGTCAGGGACAGAACCAGAGCGTGAACTGATGAATTCGTTAGCAGCTAGAATTGATCGCGCATGTTTTCGAGCGCGTTTACCGCACAGCGCGGCTGACGAGGAGACAAGGCGGTATAAGCGAAAGACGACCACATTGGCTGCGTTGTAGAGTGACGCGAGAGCAGCTGAAGGAATATCTGAAAAGGGCAACATAGCAAAACTGTCAGAGCCGTAAGCCAAGCTGGCAGGTGCGTCATCTCCTGGCTGAAAGCGTATTCGAGCCCCTTCGCCGGTATTCACAATGGATCTACACTGCGACCACCAGCAATTTAGTTGAGACATTGAGTGAAGGACGAGTGTCGTCAACTTTGCTTTCTGCTCCTTGCCTTGCTCCTCATGGGACCTTATTAGCCGATCGGCAACTACTAGACACCGCTGTGCGGAGAAAAGGACGTCAACGAGCACATCAAAGATCATTTTGGGATGAACCTCAAAGGGGATCGTCATCCATCTTGGGGAGGCAAAGGAATGCAGCTCATTTTCCACCATCGCCGCCACAAACTGTGAATGCCAGATATCGTGTCAAACAATAGCCTTGAGACTCATCGAATGAGCGATGGAATCAACATACCATTTGAAGTCTTAGATGGCTGAATATTTGATGCATAAATCCGCTTCGGCAGTGTTCTGGCCCTACTGCCTCAAGCATCATTGTTGCTCCCTTAACATGTTGCAGCCAAGCTTTTCGACACGCGCCAGCCGACGCCTCAAAATGGATGAGCATCGTAGTCGCACAAACCGCGCTTTCATCAAACGATATAGGCCCCTTCGATAGGAGAAAACGGAGGTCCTTCAGCGCTCTCGCGTACCACCTGCAGGCTTCCGTCCGGATAGAAAGGTCCTGGACCTGAGTGCCATAGCTTAGCATGCACGTCGCGCGTATTGAATTTTTGGCCAGAAACGGTGTGGGAGACGCGAGGAACCGAGGGAGCTCGTGAAGCCAGGTTGGGGGAATGACGCCTGGGACTGTTGGCGGCTTCATAGAGCCAAAGAAGGACTCAATGAAATGGGAAACAAACAGCTGGTCGAAGGCATCGACACGAGAAGGTTGCGGAGCTGGTAGTTTCCACAGACGCTGATCATCCAGAACGCGGAATCCTGGAGACCTGGAGATGACCATGCTCGTAGTTGCAATCGAGGAGGACTGATCCCCTGGGGGGACGCTTGGCATCGCGTACACAAAGAATGCTTCCGTCCGAGCACCAGGACAGCGCAGTCCCATGTCAGCACATCGCCAACACTCTGGGAGGGATTGGTCGCACTAGCATGGGAGCAGGCATTAAAAGGTCGCACTTCATAAAGATTGATTGGTCAACCTCGCCTTGACCTTGCGTCGTCGACAGGTCGCGCAGCCTCTGCTTCTACCAGGGACATTGACCATGTTTTCGGCGAAATACGGGGTTATCAATCAGGCCATGAATGACTAATTCGAATCTCTATTGGACAACGAATTAATTGCTTTACAATTGGATAATGAAATAATAAAAGTGTTCCGTTCACAACGAGTTTGTTATGAGTAGGTAGTAAGTCGTATTCGCTCTCTCGTGACTCTTGTTCGCCATTCAATACCCAACACAGGCGCATTTATTTATACCATCTTATCGTATTAAAAGGGTGCGACGATATTCCGAGGTCCTTCCGATATTTGTGTTCGTTCTCCGTTATCCCAATGTTGTGGTCTTCGTCTTTATTGGCCAAATCACCCCTAGCAACATCCGCCCTGTTGCGAAAGGGAGTCATGCTCCTTTCATGCCTATCATGTGCTATAACTACTACTAGTACGGAGTACGGGGTGCTACTACTGTACGGAGTAGTCTGCTCCGTACTCCGTATTTTAGCAGTTTTGGCTCCAGACCGACAGTCCAACCACATCACAGCCTCCCTTCCGTATGTCCAATAAGCACTTGCAGGATAACTCCATCGAGTCCAAGGTTTCCTCACCCCACTCAAGCCTTATTGCAAGACGTGGTTGCTTTGCCACGTCATTGTGGCTGCTGGTAGACTATACAAGAAGTACGGAGTACTACTAGTATTAGTAGCTGTACGTACGAAGTACAGTCGCCGTTCTGCTGGATGGGCACAAGTGGAGTGACAGCTCATGCCTACCAAACGACTTCGCAGCCTTAGGACCTTCAGCTGTTTCATCCCGTTATCCCCCAACTGAATGGCATTTTGTGCCTTTCAATTTCTTCTCTGGGGATCAATATCCTGTTGATCAATCACACATCCCCCAAGTCATCATGGCCGACGACCTATTATCACTGATATTCCGCGACAAAAAGATACGAAGCAAAGCTATCAGGGCGGCCGCCAGCGTTATCAAGAATGCCTCCCCCATCGTCAGGACCATCGAAGCAGGGCAAGGCATCATCAAGATAGGCGAAACCCTCCACAAGGCAAATGAGCTGGCCGGCAGGGTGAACGATTTCGCCCCCAGGGCCAACCAACTGGCCGATGGACTCAACAGATTCATCCCATCAATGCAAGTGATGGGCCAATCCGTCTGCGACAGCGCCAAGATTTTCGCGTACTTCAGCATCATTGCGACAACGGTCCAAATCGGCGCCAATCTAGTTCAGACCTACCAGGGAATCCAAGTCCTCCAACTCATCGCAGCCAGGCTTCAGGACATGTCAGTTAGTCTGGCTGCACAGACTGCCTTGATAGCACAGAAGGAATTCCCCGAGTATGTGCACAGCATGATTCGAGAACGACTCACCCAGACCTCCTCCGACCCCTCATGCGATCATTGGTTCTTTCTCTACCATCCAGACGACGACTGGTATCCCAGGTTCTTTCACTTTCTTGAGGAGAAGCCCCTCGGTCCTAGATTTTGTGGTTACACGAACCAGATCGACACTGTCTTCGTCTTCATGATTGCAGCCAGGCGACGGATAACAGAAATGGAATACAAAGCTCGAAAACGCGGGCTACCGATGCGACCCACCCGGCTGCACCTCCTGATTCCTGCATACCAGCCCATCCTCATTGCCGAAGCACTCAAGATCCCAGATGAAGTCGGAGACTTGGTGATAGAGGGCCGGATTAACAGCAACAGAGAGTTTGTCTGGCTGAGCTTGCCAGAAGATCAGCGGCACTACGTTGTGAATATTGGCAATTGGATTCCTCCAAATCCGGGCTGGTGGAACTGGACCATGTCAAAAGTTGGGTTGGCAGACAAAGTACCGGCGTTGGGGAAGCCTAGAGTTTTGGGGTCTAGGCAGCGACCACTCGAATTGATCGATCTCGACCACGACGCTGAAGATAACGACAGTCGTGTGGCGCGCCGTGGGTCGGTGTCTTCCGATAGTCGTGACGAAGGCAAAGCCGGCCGACATCAAACTGCACCCTTACACAATGGTGACCGACGACACCGTCGAAGAAAGCCATAGTTATCGGAATCAGGGCTGAGACGGACGATATTGCGGACAAGGCAAGTCATTTTTGGTCAGCTTTCATTTTAGGCGAAGACTGGAGAAACTGGATGGAGACACGAAATGTTGAAATGTGCATGCATCTTACTACGGAGTATACCCTGTTTTTATTTCCTTGGGATTTCTTTTGGATTCAGTCTGTTTTTGGATTTGTGGTAAAACAGTACATTCCGGCATTTTTATCACAACGATAGAATGAACGCCGATATATTAAATAGACGACGGGCAATTGGTCATGGGATGGGCAGCTGGGACGCATTGATTTCTTATATCCATAAAGTAGAAGACAACTACTATGACAGAGCATCTTTAAGAAGTCGGGGTTCTTCGCTTCTACGTGTCACGCTGCGGTCAATACTAGGAGTGCTATTACCACATTTTTGAAGTGATACACACTCCATCTTGGTGCCTGTCAACGCCAACGAGCGGGAGGGACCACACCGGGAGATCATAGCCAAAAACTAGATACCAGATACCAAGGTAGGTAGGCCTATCTGTTACTACCGAGCCTCAGAGCGCTCCACTGAATGAATAATCGCCCAAAGTGGTATCTATGTGGTTATTGCTAAATTCCGGTTTTCTGCCAAGGCCAAACCACAAGAACAAACATATATAGTCTTAATGATTCTACTGTAAACCTATTCTATCCTCAAGCATCCTAGACGCAGTATGTATATTTCAGAGCAACCTTGGTTTAATAGATACTAGATATGTGTTTTTAGTGTGCATTGTTTCGAGGTCTGTCCCAAGGACGGTGAGAGCCGGCAGAATACTTGCCCGCCCGTTTCACAGCATTGGAATCTGCAGTGCGGAGTACAACATGCCTCGTACAACATGCCTTACAACTCTCTCGATCCCGAATGCGTCGCCGACTATCTGCTACGCCGACTACCTAGAAGAAAGCTTTAGTGCGCTACGAAATGTCGGTCGTACCAACACATCTCGATCAGCCTTACTTGGGTGAACTCCGCAAGGCCAAAGAAGCCATGGCAGTGGCAATGACAAAACTCCGCTTTGGGCGGTGCTCAACCTGAGCAGGAGGAGTCTTCCAACTTGTCGCACTGGCTGGAGATGTTGGCAGAGCTGTGTATGAACAATCTCGCCGACCGAGCTCAATGGGACACGTCTGCCTTCGTTAATACTGTCGTTGACTATCTCGCCTACGAACCGAGCGCATAACCGGGAAGAACAAGCTGTCCAGTGACTCGATTATGGACAGTGATTTCGACTCGTCGACTCCGAATACGATGACGTACCTATACAGCCATCCTAAAGCACACATTCGCGATTTTGCCCGAAAATATTGTCCACCTACCCACGACTTATGCCTCCCTTCGTTACCCGAACGAAATTACAAACGCGGACATGCTAGGAGACACATCAACTGTGCCTGCAATCCTCATACTTCTTGACGATTCATGGCTGGAGATCCGCCTAGAGCTAGATCGGCTCGACATGGACTTGAGCTCTACTCTCTAAGATCACCCGGTTGTTCTTGTTGGTAATCCACCTTGGCAGAAAGTGAACTGAATGCAAACCCCCTACAAGAGCTCTGCGAACGGACAGAGCATGCAACTGCTTCGTCCCCATCAGACCTCCTCTAAGAGCTTGAGATGTTCAGCATGGAGGCATACACTCTTTGATCGCGCGCCGAATCGACTATCAATCTTGTTGCCATGTCAATGAGTCTTGCTTGCTCGTCTCTCGTCATCGGCCAAACCTCCGGCATCGAAAAATTGACCGAGCCCGCCTTCTTCTTCGCCCCTGTCTCCCTCATAACCTCATTTTTCTCGATGCAAGTTCACGAGCTGTTATCAGAACCGCCACCAATTTGGACCAAGGCTTGTCCCTAACCTTGGTTGTATTGTCACGTATCTCATTCGGTCGGCATTGCGATCTCCTTCTGTTCACATCGCCGTGCTCCATTACCATGCTCGACTGCCGTGTAACGATATTTAGTCATTCTTCCTCAACCAATTTGCACCCCATTGTTGGTGCCATTTGCTGCAGCACGATGACTCTAGTAGCAGCCTTCATCCTCCTGGTGCTCGGTGGTATCTGGATTGGAGCGGCGGCTACGGCTTTCTACCTCGTCATTACCCGATGGCTGGAGCCTGCAGTTCTAATACCATGCTTTATCTCGTTTATCCCCTTTGCTAGAATGTCTGCTGCCCAGATTTGGTCAGACAAAATCCTCGAATTGGGGAACAGTTTCTCCGATATGATCCTTCAGTAGATGAAAAGGATCTTTCCCAAGCGCTAGACATTGAGCTACGCTGATGATGATGACCTGGCCAAAGACGGCGTCAATACGTATAATCCACAGGCGCTTGTGCTCCTTGATCAAGTAAACACGTCTTGGCCGCATACTAACTACTTGATTCATTTGCCTCATTCTGAGCACTGGCAGTGATTCTGCCATGGACACCGTCTTAGGCACAGTACTGGAGCGAGTGAATTAGACTCACGGATTCGTGTGCCACAAGGAGACCATCAGGGGCTGCGTGATGTTCGTGAACCTCCAGAACAATTTCACATCCACTGCGATTCACATATCCCATGATCGATACAGATTATCTCCTCCCCATTTTAATGGTGCGATTCCT
The DNA here is from genome assembly GCA_025331125.1 of Mycogone perniciosa. Lineage (NCBI taxonomy): Eukaryota > Fungi > Ascomycota > Sordariomycetes > Hypocreales > Hypocreaceae > Mycogone > Mycogone perniciosa. The sequence continues at coordinate 101,881 of JAOALB010000107.1, forward strand.
CAATTTATTAAGGGACACAAGAGCTGGCGCTGTTGACATACAAAACAAAATCTTGACTTGGGCGATCTTGGTCATTCGATGACGTGGAAGATCATGAACATGATGGAAGCTTGCGAGAAAGACCAGACTGCTGCCAATTTGATGTCTCTGAAAGAGGGCGAAATTATGGGACAAAGACGTGATTTTACATATGACCCGCTCGGCTAACGGTCGAACTTCATTCGTTGCGAACTGCGCTTTTATTCCGGCTACGTTGTATGCTATCTCCAGCCTCGTCGCGATCTCCAGTGTTTATACTAATAACTCAGCCACTAAGAAGGAAGACAAGATGCCGCCCTTCTTCTAATATAGCATCACGGCCAAAAGCGCCGCCAAACGTTTGAGAGAGTGCACAAGGTGAGATGCATCGCATTGAGTGGATATTTATTTATAGGCTAAGTACTTCGTAAGGAGCTGATAAATCCCCCACATTGGTGATATGCATATGGACATATAGGAGTAGTATGTACGAAGTAGGTATATATAGTAGATACCTAGACAAATAGACTATCGCAAGTGCGGAGTATTCTGCACACGTAGTGAGGCTTAGACCGGCCTCCGCCTCTTCACGTTGAGGAGGTAGCTCCGCATAAGTTCGCTTGTCGATAGGATCTTGCCAACTTCAATCTTTGCTACTCAATAGTGCATCCCCGATAATGTCCGAACTGTTTCTCGAAGACGTGGCCATTCCATTGGCGAAGAAATGGATGCAAGAATGCTTAGAAACTCATGTGTCTTGCGCAAAAATGGCTCGGCATAGCTCAATATTCTGCACGGATAATATGCATCTTATCACGGACATTGGTGATAGTGGTTTAATGCCATCGCGACTGCTGGCAATTGGACCTCGCTCTGATGGATACTCCAACCGCGAAGACATGATTTACTTGGTGGAATGTGAGTCGTTGTGTATAGACAGCCAATATATTGCGCTCAGTCACCGATGGGGTTTGGAGAAGCCATTCACGACGACGACCTCCAATCTTCACCAGCTCACCAAAACTGGCGTGTCGCTTCATGATCTCCCCCAAACTTTCCGCGATGCGATTCAAGTTACTCGCGGGCTCGGCTACTCTTACCTCTGGATCGATTCATTATGCATTGTTCAAGACGACGAAGAGGATTGGAAAAGCGAGGCACGTCGCATGGCAATCATTTTCGACAAAGCAGTTTGCACTATCGCAGCTATGGATGGACTTAATTCCAGTAGCGGTCTGGTGATTGCAAATACCTCTCCAAATGAAGTCGCAATTCTTGACTCGAGAGCATGGGTGTGTCAGGAGTACATGATCAGTCCGCGCTCGCTGCTGTTCACAAACGAAACTATCATCTGGGAGTGCCGCGAATGCGGCGCATCAGAGGAACGCCCAACAATGCAAAAAAGAACTAAGGGTGCTGATCCTGAGGGCACGCCGAGTCATCCCAAGGATATCTTTGTTTTCTTCAGCGACTGGCGACCTCTGCAAGGCAATTCGGCTAGCAACTCTTTGGAGAGAGGCGATCAAAAGGACGGTTCATTTAGGGTCAATGATGGGAACCCTGAGATGGATGAACAACTCGAGGATCAAGATATCCACACGTTACGAGAAAAGGCCCATGATTCAACAATCGATAATACGACAAGCCATATCTACCTTGCTGATGGCGAAGCACTGCCTGGGTATACTTCCCACTTGACAATTCAAGACGGAGCTGGACAAGACCAAGAGCCAGTATCTCTTTATCCCGATGAAATCGGATCGGAACCACTTGACAACCATCTTCAGATTGTAACAGAGATATCTCATCCAAAAGATACTTACTACTCTTTCCTCAAAGCCTGGTGGCAGTTTTTGTCGCTCTATACTCCACGGCTTCTAACCTACGACTCGGACAAATTCTTAGCCATAAACGGAATCACCAGCGTCACACAGCGTTGGACTCATATGCGGAATACTTTTGGCTTGTGGTATCACTTTCTTGAGTATGATATATGCTGGTATGTCGATCCAGACGGATGTCCAGCCACCAGGCCGGATAAATGGCTTGGCCCATCATGGTCATGGGTGAGCACACGGAATGGCTGTGTCCGAAATGACATATATGCCAAGCTCCCCGTGCATGGCCAACTCCAGCTCAAACCTGAGATAAGGACACCTGTCGGAACATCATTTGATATGCCCCTTCCTTTTGCCGCCTGGAAGGGCTATCAATACCACAGCATGGACCTGAAGGGAAGTTTGAGAGAGATCACAATAACGACGGCGCAACATAGCAACGGTGGAATACTCCACACTCTCGCCTTAGACTCCGTGGGACGTCTTTCAGACAGTGAGGTGCATGAATTCCGGCCGGATAGCGCGCACGAATTCCCAGTAGGTACTGTCATAGAAGCGTATTGTTTGCATGTTTGGCACTACGACGCTGAATATTTGCACCTGCCAGAGTATATTGACATGTATCTCGTCGTTCGGCAGGTAGCAGCGAATGGTAAGAACATGGGTCTCCACTTACAGACGGAGGATGTTGCTGAGGTGGATGTGATTGCAGAGCGCAGGATGAAACGACTTGGTTACATTGAAACTCGATATGGGCCAGGCACAAGGCGCCTGGTTGATGAAATAATTCACGACAAATGGTGGTGGTGGATTCAGCTTGTATAGAGGATATAGAGTAGTAGAATATGGCAAGCCTGGAGGAACTGCGTGGAATCCTCATAACTCGGTACTAAGTGAAGTTTGAGGCTCTGTAAGCGAAGTTAGCTTAGCTTCCCTGTCAAAATGGGACTCGGTATCGGTATTCTCAGAGTAACCTAGACTCCATATGTGTTAGTATCTTAAAGGAATAGAGAGCGATATGTTTGTCAGGGGACTGGCTTCTTGGGACGTCAAAGTGTCGGCAGGTATTGTTTCGGTCTTGGCCCTCGGAGTAATGTCCGCTGCGAAACATGGCTGTCTTAGCCCGCATCTCGAGTTCAGATTCATCAATCATTTCTTAATCCCTCAGTAAAGATAATTTTAAATGTGGTTAAATGTTGTTCTGTGAAGGGAAGATTTCAGACAATATGACAGGATTTCTCTGCATTCCGTCCATTTACACCCCAGTTTTGAGCCTTTTCTGAATGATGCTCGCTAGAATTTGATAGGTTTCCCATCATTCACTGCACAAGTTGAATGCAGGTATCCGAAATCCGTATAGGACCAACTCCGTACGAACTCCGCACCGCATTCTCGCATTCTCAACTCCGCTGCCAAGGCCAAGATTTCCACGCCAGAAGCAGGACGACTGGTGTTCTCTGAATATTTTCCCTACATCTTTTCAGCCCCAAGGCCAGGCCTCCGCATTTCTGTTGAAAGGTTAGGGGAACTGTATGTTGCCCAGAGAATTGGTTACCATGATTTCTAATCTAAAGCATTCAGTCAGGGCCATTTGAAATACACGTGGCATTTGATCTTGCGGAGGCTTCCAGGCTCCCACTCCGCAGCCGGGAAACGATGGTGATCCTCACTTCAGCTCATCCACCGTCAATAGAATTTGTCAGTGCCAATATCTCGACTGGAATTATTAATGCATATCACATATTACGTTGCCTGAGGCCTTCTGTGGAAACTCCAGGGCGAGATGCCAATTATGTATAAGGCTCGAGGGTATCACTTCAGAATAGAAATCAGTCAAAACAAGATAATCAGATCTCGCTTGTTCACTACTACAGCCACTCAACTAAGCATTACTCTTGGATCAACATGTCGACCAAGACGGTGGTCGCTATCGCCGGTGCAGGTGACTTGGCCAAATATATCATCGAGGAAGCAATCAAAAAGGGGAACATCTCCATTGTCATTTTGACCCGTGACAAGAAGGAATGGTTTGAGACCAGATCGCCAGACGTCACAGTCCATATTACGGATTACAGTGTCCCTTCAATCGTCTCTATCCTGGATTCAACTGGGGCTACATCCCTATTCAGCGTCATTCACTCTTTCGAGTCTGATATCTACCTCGGTCTTCATCGTGCCATGCTAGAAGCCTGCAAACAGTCGAAGATATGCAAGCGATATTCGCCAAGCTACTATGGTGGTAATATTGACCTTCTCCCCGGCTTCCCTCGGGTCTACAAAGATGCGCATCAGGCCTTTGTTGATGAGATCCGTGAGAGCGCGGGCGAAATCGAATGGACCGTCATCCTCCAGGGCTGGATTATGGATTATATCGTCATCTTCGAAGACGATGGGGAGTACAGCGATAAGAGCTACATGAAAGCGGTCCCGGCACTGTGGCCAATCGACATGAAGAACTGGAAGATCGTAATTCCAGGCAACGGAAATGAACCCGCTGCTTTTGCTTCTGCTCGTGATGTGGCCAAGGCTGCCGTCGCATTGGCTACGACCTCCAAATCGTGGGATGCTCATACGTACGTCTTGGGAGAGCAGATTACATGGAATGTCATGGTTGAAAAGCTTGAGAAGTTTTATGGTAAGCTCGGGATAAAAAACATTGAAGGGCTGGGACAACCGTTGAGGCTGATTTTTAATTGTACAGGTCGAAAATTCGAGGGTGACAATCGCAAATACAGGTCTCTCGAGGAAATCCAACGCGAACTTGATTCACCGGCCAACCAGGACAACTACTATTACTTGGCCGGGCTACAGGCCGATGAATGGACGGCCTTAGGAGGTCAGAGCCTCCCATTGGATGTGGCCATAAGACAAAGGAACACATACTTTGAGGGAATCCGCTTCAGGACCGTGGATGAGTTCTTGGCAGACTCCAAGACAATGACGATTGTGTAAATCACACATACTGTACCAATGTATAGGGTAATCAGATCCTACTTTTCAGTCAATTAGATAGATCAGATTTTGATTTTCAGACTCTGAAATCACATACCGTTAAAAGCGAAAATGTTCCAGTAGCCCATTGATGATGCAGAGTAGAAAAGGGCAACCCTTCAGAGTAATTGCATATGTCCTACTTGAGTAAAAGAATCGGCTTTGACTGTTTGTCCTATCGAGACTGGTTACAAATTTTACTAAAAACTCCAAGACTCCAAGACTTATACCCTGACGATATGTAACGAGATGGAGTAAGGGTTTGTGGAATTGTTCATTTAATGTAGTTAAATAGCTTGTGAGTTGCTTGCTCTTGCAAAGAGGTGATAGGCGCTTCGTATTGAACTCGCTGCAAACCTCATCTAGTGGTCACACCAGTGCCCAGTCCAGTTTAATTCAGTAAATTATATAAACGTCAGAGAACGCATCTTTTCCTGTCGAACATCGTCACTAAGATAGTTTTGGCAGCGAGGGAGATGGCACCCGGCAAAGACACATGACTGCTGTATCTAGGAAAGTGATGAATAATGAATAGGAGCTTCGGGTGTTAGCAATATGGTCGTATCTTGCCATTTCGTTCTCGCTGCTAGTTCGAGTTTAGTTACTCTTTTGTTTCCAATATGGACCTTTTCTCTCCAAACTTTTAGCACCCGGGGTTTTTCTGAGCGAGATCCAACCCTGGAATGACAACCGTCGGGGGTCCTTGCACGGAGTGATACCTCTGACTAGTTCCGTTGGCGTACAAATCGAACATCTGTTGAAGCAGTGGAGGCTATTATCATGGACACTCTCGAGATGTTGGTCACGTTTGTCTTTGCCTGAAGCTGGGGGTTGACCCCAGAAGACCATGTATCACTACCACTAGTTTTTCGACTCCGTAGTACTATTATCTCATGCAACACTCCAAGAGCCAGTAATAAGTCTACATTTTACCCGTGGTCTGGGGTTGATCAGAAATCCTGGGAACTCTTGGGGTCATAGCGTGTGCTAGTATCACACTAACTAGTATAATCTGCGGCTATGCCGTGATATTAGTATAATGGGCATATTTGTCAGGATGATCCCCTACAATCAAAGATCCTAGGACCTTGCATCGAACCAGCGCTTACGCATGAATGAGTAGTACTATGCCCGTTAACCATTAGTATTCAAGATGGGCGGGTATTGATATGAAGGGCGCACGAGCAGCAGTTGCTTCTTTTATCTGTAGTGGTTTGTTCACTGATCCCGCTGCCTGATACTCTTGCTTATACGCAGTCGCAGTACCCCATACACACATGTCCTTTAACTCATAGTACTCCGTAGTAAGCTACTCTATTTAATTAGCAAAATCACTAATGATTAGATCATGAATTGGGCTCCAACAGGATATACTGATTAGACAGCCCCATATAACTCCTCGATAATCTTCAAAGCAATAAATATGCTCATATACGATAGAAAGGATATACTCCACTATTATGACTAGTAATATGGAGTAGTACGTAAACCTTCGTGCCGTCGTGTGATATCGGTTAGATCACATGCGCCCGCAACCAAACGTCGTCTAAATTTCACTCCAGAAATCTAACATGTTAACACCTCGCAAACGTCTGTGATTTCGAGAGTGCCTACGTGTTAGTCACAGTCACTGCTCGCCCGGCTATGCGCTAATATCGATTTTACAATTCTCTACTAATTAGGCCTTTCCATTCTCGTATAAGGGATCCGTATGTTTAGTGCTGACGTTGATAATCCCCAATGTTGCCAAGGCACCAATACTATCAGAAAACACCTATTAATTGAGCGACAGTACTCCGTACTCGCATCTGGATCGGCTTGCCCGGAGAAAGAGAAGGCCAGCGCGGATGGAATTGGCGCTGTGGCTTTGCCACCAGTTTACAAGACGATATGTCTTGGCAACGCCGCTCATCGTGCCGCCAATTTGCAACGCCACACCAGGCTCTTGGGATTTCAGCCGCCAAGCAAATGATTACGTTGTTATGAAGCGGAATCAGATGTTTGTGGCGCGGGTCGTCGGGTAACACAACTTCCACGGTGCCACGGAGTATCGTCCGCTCCATGGTGGTGTAAGAGTCTCTAGAGATAGATGACTTCCTTTTTTCACCTTTACTGACTCATTAGACTAGTAGTTAGTGATAGTAGGTTGCACTGTAGGCAGGAGGAAGGACTGGACAACCACCGTCTCACTATAGTTCCATCGCCACAGATGATCGCTAATAAAACGAAATGCGGCTACCGGATGAAGCGTTATTTGTCATCGAAATTTCTGCTTGAATATTAATACAGGCTACTACATAATTGGCTACGTAATTGTAGGTTCCAGGAACGCGGTTTATCTTAGTTAGTTTTCGGTAACACCACAAGTACTCCATAATTGGGCTTCATCTGACGGTGCAATTGTATGTTTTCGGCGATAGGCAAAACGGTGGTGGCGGTCTCGAACTAAGAAGGCTTTTAAATAGGATCAAATGAGATCAGGTGATGATTGCAGAAATTATGATTTGGAAACCGATACGGAGTGGGAGTAGCGTCTCGAGCGTCTAGATTCTAGAATCTTGAAACGAGAAATGGGGACATCTTAATTTTAACCGGCCAGGGCATATCACACTAGCAGCATACTTGGAGAAACGGGCTTGGTCAGTCTTTGTGGGGATCTCTTCATGCTGGCTGTGTGTCACCCATGTTTCGAGCAGGGCCACATAAACTTTTATGCTTAAATTTTGAGAGTGGGATTTATCAGCCTTTTGCCTAGAAGGGGCTTCTGCAAGTCAAAGCCTCAAAACCTCATACTCGGTAGGTGCTTTACCTATGCGTCCTGGGTCTTGGCACGGAGGTGGTGTAAAGGCTGTATGTTGTTGCTTGTTTTGACTAGGAAACCATTGAAACCTGTTCTTGATGGATAGTGGAGACACCGGGCGCTGATTGAGTGCAATGTCACCTTTCTCATACGGAGTTCATCTTTCTGCCGTATGACTACATCTCACGAGTACTGAGAAGGCATGTTAGCGTTAGCCCAAATATATATCTACGGCAAACTAGGCTATGGCGGGTTTCGCGTCCCGGATCCATCAGTCCATCAACCCACCACACGTAAGCTGACGGAATCTAGCCTCGAGGAGAAGTTTCCGATCCAAGCCCCCCTTAATCCAGGGATCCCATCCTGCGAGGCCTCATTAGTAGTACGGACCAAAATGTCCTTGTGTATATGTATCCCATCCCATCCGCGCCAGTTTCGTTAAAATAAACGCATTAAGGTTTCTTATCAACGTTTGAGTTCATTTGTATTGCAACCTGCAGCTCTGACTTTTGTCTTGCATCCCATAAGCTATCCCTGCATTTTCTTTATACTACCTGTACTTTTTAGCTGTTCTTTTGTCTATTTCATTTCGTCCTCTCTTTTTGGTTCAAAATGCTTTTCAAGACTGCGGCTGGTACTGCACTCGTCACGTATGCCCTGGGCGCCGTGGCGTCGTGTGCATATGGAACGATATTACACCCAAGGGCAGAGGATGGAACAGTCAAAGTAAACACATTTGGCTACTCCGGATCAAAGGTAGGATTACCCCCTACCATTTAGCTTACATCCAAGGCAATTTTTTTTTAAATCCAGAATGCATCGTGCTACTGCCTCCAACAGAACTGACAAGCAGAGTATAGGGGCCGGCCAACTGGGTAGCTCTCAACCCAGCTAAAAATGCTCTTTGCGCAAACGGGACCAACCAATCCCCCATCAACATGATTTCAGGGTCCTTCACTACAATCCCTGCGGCAGAGCTGTCTCTTTCCATTCCCGACATGAAGGAGGGTGCCATCTTTGAGAATCTTGGAACCACCGTCGAGGTTGTTGCCAAAGCAGGAACCATCAAATTGAGAGGCGTTACCTATACGCTTCAACAATTTCACTTCCATCACCCGAGTGAGCATCTACAAAATGGAACTAGCATGCCAATGGAGATGCATATGGTCTTCCAAGGAAAAGCAGGCGAGATTGCTGTCATTGGCGTCTTCATCGACCTTGATGACGGATCAGGAGTTTCACCACCCGCGCAATCACCTCCTGCAGCCACAACACGATCAGTAACGACCTCACTCGCTGCTACGTCGGTCGCCACAAAGCCTTCAGCCACAGTGACCGGATGCCCCTCCGGACACAAGCCTTCGAAGATGAGACGAGGACAGACCAAACCTAGCGAGCAGCTTCCAGAACAAGCCGGTGGCTTCTTCCATGTCAACACACCGAACAATGCCGCAACCACTCCTTCAAAGCTGCTCGAGACTATTTTCAGCTCAGTCGAAAAGATTGCCACCCCCGGAACAGCCACGAAAACCGATCCACTGGTTATGTCGGAGTTGGTCAACACCCTGGTGAAGGGCTCCTTCCAAACGTATGTTATAAAATGGACGCATAATTCCTCTCATCCTAGGCTAATTGAGGACATAACAGTTACTCGGGCTCCTTAACCACACCTCCCTGCAGCGAAGATGTCAGTTGGCTTGTTTCCAATCAGAAGGTGTCCATCAAGGTAAAGACTTACTTGAAGGCAAGATCTGTTCTTGGATATAACGCCCGCTTCCCACAGAATGCTCCTGGGGAAGGAAATGTTCTGACTCTTGCTTGTGGTGGCCATTAACTTGTTGGGTCATTTGTTCAATCCTGTGATACTGTGTAGGATGGTGATTAAGGCGGCATACTGAACACATAATATATGTAGTTGGATTTGTATATAGAGACTGCTATACTCTGAAATAAACCCTTTTTTATAGAGATCTCAACAACGCGACTAGCTGGGTTTTCGTGCAGTTTTACGCAACCTGTCTCATACAAGAGCTGTCATACATTGGCGCACCCAGGACCATCAAGGGAATGCTGCCTATTCACATGACTTCCGTATATGCGCATATCATGTTCTCATTTGTCTTACTAGGGACTTCTGCTTATCCGCGTGCGGCACTTCGTCTTCTCCGACTTGCCATGCCGAGAGATATCCGGCTATTAAAGTATTGTCGATCAGCATAGATGGTTCCTGCATCTGCAGCTGACTAGTTACACAGGAGGCGGGCAGCTTCATTAGCCATGCATGCATGACTATCTGAACTTGGTGTGCTAATCTATGTATCAGAGAGTTCCTGGGTTGGCGTCAACTGATGACATCACTGGCGCCGCAACTCTATAACGGCTGCTCATATTTATTGCTGCATGGTAAGCTACTGACTTTCGTGAGAAGATTGGCGTTCTAACCGCAGGTTTTTCACAGGCCCCAGCATAGTCCATCATGCTACCTGAAGTTCCATCTGGTGTGTTGACTCCGTTTTTATCGAGAAAAAAAGTGCAAGAATGGAAGAAACGAAGTCTACTGGATATAAAGCGGCTGAATTACACTCTTCATATTGATAGACGAAGGCATTCGTAGTCCCCTAGAGGCAGTGTTTCAACATCATCATAGGATGGCACAGTAAGCACTTGACGTTGCGGCCAAGACACCAGGCGCCACAGCCAAGCAATAGGCAAGTGAGATCTACCAGCCTTGGCAGCGCCACGATCGGCGATTTACCGTTCAGTCGGAAACGGTATCGTATTCACGTATGTGTGTACGCAATAAGGAACCAACAGGGCCAAGAAGCCTTGGCAGATTGTTGCTTTACGGGGTCGGTGGCACATCTGAGACTTGGCAACCGACTACAGTATCCGAGCGTCATATATATGCCACTATCTACTATATATATACTGTCTGGCCGTTGAACAAACTGCTGGAGGGTTATTATCTACTGTTTGATATGCTTGGTTAGGGGAAATAGTATAAGGCAAAAACCGCTCTCAAGCTGTAAGGTTAAAGTTAAAATATTTCTAATATTTTCATATTATTTTTAAATAACACCGTGTAGAAAGTGATAAAACAAGTTTTTTCACATCAGCAGTCATCTTACATCGATATTAACCCCATTCTTTCCCCTCCTTTTCGTCATTTTAACCGATATTTACGGTATATACGAGCTGGTCCAATAAGTGGGAAGTCCTGCGAATCGACTGTCGACAAAACTGCTAGGATACCAGACCTTGCTGGTTATTGAGTCATCCAAGGAAAAAAGGCTGATGGATAAATACGGCATTCATTACTACAGGACGCATATACATTCTCCCATATACGGCCGTTATCGCTCCACCAGGAACTTGTTAAACCGGTTTCTCGCGCATCTTCTATCTCAGAGGCCAATCAGACCCAGCCCATCAAAATGAAGATACATACACGTAGACGTCTGAATCACCAACGGAATCGCCAAACAGAAGCTGTACATTACCCACTCGGAGGAACTCGTCAACGCATTCAAGTTTGCGAAGCAGTCAACCAGCCAGCAGCACCGATCTCTCTATCGGGAAAAGGTCCAACGACTCAGGGTGATTTCTCACAATAAATTCTCAAAATAAAAGACATCCAGATTAATTTCGCAGAGCAATTATGCAGTTATTGTATAAGCCCTACATCGAGTAGCTAAAGCGATTTTACCGTCGATTCATTTGACGGTGATGACAAGGGACACTTTTATCTCTGTCAGGTAGATCCCAAGTTGATAACTTAGGTCTTCCCAGAGTGTCAAAGGGTAAACTAGAAATCGCATGACTCGGTTATAAAGGCAGTTTAGTGCAAATCACATGCTTAAAGAAACAACAGAGGCATGTGGGTGGCTGCTTGAACGCGATATAACTACAGGTCCCTTTCACCAGTTAAATATCGGTGACACTCTGATACCGTGCAGCTCTTTAAACAGCTATCCTGCTCCGCAACTGCAGTAATTCGGCCTATAGAGCCTAAAAGGCGGATGTCTTTGTACCCCTTTTCATTGACCACTTCGAATATTATATCTACCCACTAGTGGTAATATTGTCCACGCAACAAGTTCGCTAGCCCTCTCGCGATAGGCCCTAAGACACGCTGTCGACCCCTAAACATTAGGCTCCGAGACGCGTTTTACCCTAGAGTACTTACTATAACTCCGTGCTCCATACAGAGCGTCGAAATACATGCATTTCCGTCTGTTGCAATGTTACAATCTCCAACTTAACGATACCACTCGGTCTGCATTTTCGTACCAAACCAGTTTTTTGGTGGATTTATTTCCTTGTTCACTAGGCTGTCGGCGGCGAAGTTGACTGGGGCTTAGGCTCGCGCTTCGCGCTGTGATGCGGAGGGATCAGATTATACATCACGGCCAGCAAAACTGCCGCTGCTGCCGGCCCAAACCACCAGATCCATTGATCTAGATGTTGTCAAAACGTCAGCGTCTATTGCCAGTCCAAATTAAAATCACCCCTCGCATCAAGACTCCCCGCAGACCTACCAGACATGTCTCGTCTTGCAATCCCGTAGGCAAAACACCGCGCAGGATTCATTTGCGCGCCTGCATATCCGGGAATAATACCACTTGTCGCAAACGTCACCAGGCCGAGAGCGGAACTGACCAAAAGGGGGCCTAAACGCGGTCCAAAAAAGACGGCTTGACGAGGGTCCAGACCGACGCCATAGGAAAGGTACAGGAGCACGAATGAGGCAAAGACCTCGTTGAGATACACCTGGCCAGCTGAGGCCTGGGATGGATCATACCAACAGCCGCCGCCGTGATATCTTCATGAAAAAGAGATGAATGTAAGTAGACTGTACGCCGGACTGGTTTTTGGATCAGTCACTTCCGAGGAATAATACATACTGGATAGATCGCTCATATCCCCAAACTCCTGCTAAAACCCCGCCTGCCAGAGCTGCACCGAGAGTTTGACCACAGAGATAAAGCACACCTTTAATGTATTTCAGCAAACGGTCGATGCTATGGGGTAGCCGCACACAAACCTCTTGACAGAGGGCAAATGCCAGCAAGAATGGCGGAAAAGGTAATGACGGGGTTCATATGACCGCCAGATGCTGGAGAAGTCGCATAGATGAAGGTCGAGATCAAGAAAATATTCGATATACCAATATATCCGCCGACTTGCGGTGTTCCATAGCCCTGCAGCGTCGCTGAGATTTGTCCAGAAACAAAAACCAGGCATGATGTCGCGACCATCTCAACGATCTGTATACCATGTCGACCAAACAGTGAGAGACCGCGCCAAATAGCTGCGTAGTCGGTTATCAGGTGCTTTGACATACCGCGGATTTCCAGATCGAGACATCCAGCCATGACCCCAAGAAGTAATCCCTATTTCGGTACCAAGGCGTCACTCGCGGAGTCTGCGGCCTCACAAGCGGGGCGAAAGACCCATCAAAGGCCGCGATGTCCATCGTGTCCGACACGAAGTGCCCGGAGACACCCGGAGTGTTAACGGATGTGCCAGAGGGCCGCGGTGTCTCGTTGGATTTTTCCATTCTGCCAGGAGAATATTCATAACAAATCTGAGGAGACAGATCTTTTATATCCCACGTCATGAATGGAATGGAAGCCTAGATGTGGCTCTTCGGGTTGCTAAATTAGGCTTTGCTTAGCCGCATAAGCCATTACAGAACATGTCGCGATTGTTAGTCACCTCTGACAAAAACCTCCACTTCTGCTGGGAAATCGTAATGCTCAGGTAATGGGAAATGGCTACATATATCCATATATCATATATAAACATCAGACGTTCAGGTATATTAGTACTTTGTCCCTTTTGTGCAAATCGCCCCCTACATTAACATCCATACCACGACTTTTAAAGTAGCCACCCAATCACGCCCTTGGTCTTGGCCTTCCATCCCTTCTCGTCTTCCACCTCGGCATCTTCGACCGTGTGCACGTCTGTTACCAGGTCCATCTCCTCCAGTCTAACAAATTTGGTCTTCTTAAACAGTTTCCAGCCCAGATACATGACCAGCATGACCGGCAGCTCAATGTAGAAGCTCACGAAATCAACAGGGCTAAATGTGGGCCTAAAGCTGGTCCAGCCCTGGACGAGAACGAGGAGGATGTTGAGGCCGACGACAAGGAAGGGGCCAACAGGATAGGTCCAGTTTTTGAAGGGAAGCAGATGCGTTTTGCCCTGAAGCTCTATGGCACGACGGAATCGAATGGAGGTGATACCGATGGCGATCCAGCTGAGCTGGTTTGAGACACCGACAATACTGCGAGAAGAGTTAGAAACACATTGCGAGGCCGGGCGAGCATGGCAAGTCCACTTACTTTTGCAGCCAATTCCACAGATCACCTGCACCGATGAAGCTCGAGCCAAAGCAAAGACCAGCAACGAGACCCGAGATGAGGACAGCGACCCAAGGCACCTTCTGCTTATTCAATTTGCCCATGAATTTAGGAGCATGGCCCGCCTGCGCCAACGTGTACATAAGTCTCGCCGCAGCAAACAGAGCATGATTGCCAGCGGACAGCACGCTGGTTAAAATAACAGCATTGATGACACTTCCAGCAGCGTGCGCGCCAGTCATCTGGAACACAAGGGTGAAAGGTGAAGTGCGTGACGACTTGGTGTTGAGGTTAGGATAGTTGTAAGGGATGTTGAGGCCAATGAGAAGGACTGAGAGGATGCTGTGGTGTGTCAGCAGCCCAGTCTATACATCAGCGTCAAGTTGGGAAACGTACTAGAACAGGAGAATTCGCCAGAAGACATTCTTGATGACCTTTGGCATGGTCTTGGTCGGATTCTTGGTCTCTCCAGCCGTGATTGCGATGGATTCAGTGCCGCCATCTAGCAGGTCTGGTCAGCACGGACAATCCGATCCGGGATAGAGCTGGGATGGATACTTACATGCGAAGGAGGCAGTGACGAAGACAGAGGCAAACCCACCGATGCCGCCGACAAATGGGGCTCCAGGGATGCGCCAGTTCTCGGTGCCGATGTAGTGGTGATCGACATTGCCTCCCGCATTAACAACAATGCCCATAACAATGAAGACCTTTTTGGCTGGGTATTAGGATGCGAATCAGACGGTTTGTATACTGAGTGAAACTTACGACAATGGTAATGACTTTGAGCAGACTGAGCCAGTACTCGAGCTAGACGGATCGATCAGCACCGCGCACCATCAATGAGGGCATTCGCAAGGGTTGAAGGAGCCTGACTTACCTCGCCATAAGCGCGCACCGAGATGATATTGACAACGATCAGAACAACCCAAAAGATCAAGCTAAGTGCCCATCCCGGGAAGTTATCTGTCCAATACTGCAGAAGGATTTGCAGGGCAACCAAGTCGGCGGCCGTTGAGACAGCATCGTTGAACCAGTAATTCCAAGTCAGAGCGAAGCCAAAGGCGTCATCGACAAAGCGTCTAATAAGACATTGAGGTTAGCCGAAACCCGAAGCACGGAGCAGACACAGACAACCCTCCCCTCTCCCGATAGAGCTGTAGCTCCGTTTGTCCATGCATTCAACCCCCAATTGGAATCATACGTACCCCGCAAACGTACAAAAACTGCCAGCTACAGGGATAAAGGCAGCCATTTCTCCCAAACTCAACATGGTGACGAAGACGATGAAGCCCACGATGGCGTAGCATATCAGCATAGATGCGGGACCACCTGTGGCTAGCGATTTGCCTGTTCCCAAGAAAAGGCCCGTGCCAATGGTGCCGCCAATGGCGATCATCTGGACCTGGCGCGCAGAGAGGGAGCGCTGGAGGCGGTCATGGACGATGTGGGTTGATCCCTCCAGCTCGTCGGACATGATGGCATGAGCACCATCATGAGCCTTTTTGCTGTTTCCATCTGGCGACTCGCCTCGTGATTTCTCGAAATAATCCATGGTGGTGGTTTCTCTGACTGTTTTGTTGTGTGCGTTGAATCAACGAGACGCAATTGGTGTCCCTGAGAAGCTATCGAGAGACAAACGCTATGACTGTCGCGTGTCTCTTCTTACTCGTATAGCCACTCAACGGCGCCCTCGGGACGTGATTTGACCAGGAGAGCGTGGCGCTCGAGTTAATGATGTCTCAATGCCATAGAAACTTGGAAGCAAAGAAAAAGGAAAGAACAAACAGTGTCTACAACGTCCGTATAATTGGGATCCTACGCGATTATATAAGAGCTTCTAGAAAACCTCTCGGAAAGAAAAATGAATTGCCGCAACGGACTTGGCCGTTGTGCTAGGCGATTGCGTGATAGATGGTTTCTCCACCAAGAAACCATAGTTGGTAAGCTTCTCAGCCGTGGAACCCCAGCGGCCCGGGGGTTCTACCAGGCCAGCCCCTAAAGGAAGTGTTGTGGCTACTCATGTCAGCGAGTTCGGGCACACGATCATTCATAGTCAGGCGACTACTACTAGTAGTAGTACGATGTATTGGTATGAATTGGAGATGTGGTTCGTATCGATACTGATGAAAATGAACCAAGGATTACGACATCTTCTTGCCGTGCTTGGTTGGAATCTCTTTTGGCAAGAGGAGCAAGGGCGACGCGCAGAATATACTAGTATTGGCATCAGCTCGGGAGACACACCCGCACCGCTAGTACTATTAGTAGTATGTGTGTGGACTTTTGCTAGTGTATCAGGCCATTCCTCCTCCGTACTCATTGCCTTCCCATGACGTTGCTTGCGTAGCAATCAGAATTAGTAGTACGGAGTACATAGTGGTATTATGGCAGTTCTGTCCTGTACTCCGTGCTTCCTACGTACGTTGACGCCGATTCCACCCGAGCCTCTCAACCTACAGAGGTACCAACACAGCCCTGTAATGAACCTTGCCGCTCTCCAACCTGTCCATCGCCTCCTTGATGCCCTCCTCTGACATCGGGAACTTCTCAATTACCGGCCTAATGTCATGCAGCGCTGCAAACTCCAGCATCTGGCGATGCACCGCCCTCGACGCCACCAGAGATCCTTGAATTGCAATGCCGTTGCGTAGCAGTGGCATGTAGGGGATCTCCAAGTTGCCTGACGAAACTGACAGAGGGTAGATCCGCGATCGCGTTGCCATCATAGGCAGAATCGTATCCCACGTTGGCTGTGCCGATGTCGTCACCAAGAGTCGCGTGAGCTTCCAGTCGCCCATCTGTTTCTGGACATTGCTAGAGGCAGTGGTAATGAACTTGTGTGCACCCAGCTTGAATGCGTCACCCTTTTTCTTGTCGGATCCAGAAATCACGACAACGCGGCACCCCAGTTTGGCCGCGAACTGAATAGCGAGGTGCCCCAGACCACCAACGCCCATGATTCCCACCGTCTCATTGGACCCAGCATCGTGAAGCACAGCGAAGATGGTCGCGCCGCCGCACTGCAATGGCGCTGCATCTTCGTCGCTGATTTCGTCAGGGATGCGGTGGAGAAAAGCCTCGCGCCAGATCGCGTGGGAGGCGAAACTGCCCTGGTCTAAGCTGGTTTTGCCGTATATGCCGCGCTTTGGGCAGTAAATCTCGTCACCTTGCAGACATTCGAGGCAGTGCCCACAATTATCAGTCTGGAAGCCCCATCCTACGCGGTCGCCCTTTTTAAGATATTTGGTGTCTGGACCAGTCGCTTCGACAACGCCAACGCCTTCATGGCCCAGGACCATGTCTCTGTGTTTCTGTTACCATTTTTGTCAACTTTGTTCTGATAAATGAGTCGGGGTCTAGGACGCATTGGGGGCTCTCTCACATTGTGCAAGTCTGTGCCGCAAAGCCCTGATGCGGTAACCCTTAGCAACACTTGGTCACGGACGAGTTGGTCGGGCTTTTCAGTTGTGTCTTTCTTGAGGGTTCCCTCCTGGGAACCCCTGAAAACGGTAAAGAAAGGCATCGCAAACTCCTTTTCTGAACACAAGAGACGAGGTGATTCGAGTGGATTTTGGCGACCATGGAACCGTCTTCAACAGGGCAAAGCGACGCCACACACACTTCGTAGGTGAATACGGAACACAATCGCTGCTCTGATTTAGTTTGCTTTGAAAGCCTCAATCATCATTAATGGAGAGACAGGTCGTTTCCTCTTTATACTTTCAACCACCTTTCCCTGACCTGACTAGCCAACATGCCTTGCTGTAGAAAGTTCTGCCAGTGACGTCGTTTGCAACGTTTCAGTTTAGTCACGGTATTCGAAATGCCAAGCTGCCTCGGCTCAGCCCATCACGATGCTGCTCGGCTGCTCCGAAAAGATTGAACACTTGTCACATTTCGCCGTTTATGTTGCATCCAGATGCATAAACGATGTCATCCGTCATCAATACTGTTGTCTTGGGCATTTCAATCAGCGTAGCAGTCTTGCACAGCCTACAAGTGCGCGCGCTTCCAAGCTATCGGCGCACCGTCACAAAACCCTCTTCTCTCTGTCACTGCTGCTCTCTGCCATGGACCTCGTCTCCTTACGGCGGCTCTTGCGCTCAGCTCTGTCGGTGATGCGTTTCTTGCCTGGAACAATGGGGACCCGAATTTTCTCGGGGGTCTCACCAGCTTCTTGATTGCTCACATTTGTTACACTCCCTTCTTTTTGCACTATGGCGAAGTTGATGTCGATCAGTGGTGTTCCGCCTTGGGTCTCGGCATGTTGCTCCTTGCCCCAGTCATGGTCGTATTGTTGACACCACGTACTCCGTATTGGCCAACACCTGCGGCTGCCAGTAATAATGGGATACTCCGCGACTATCCTGTGCATGGTTCAGGCCTCCCTGCGGATGGCAGGTGACCGGATCGTCTGTGGCGCCATTTTATTCGCCGCGTCGGATACTCTGCTGTCGGCAGATAAATTTCTTATGGCTCCCGTATCGTGGGATCGTGGCTTCGTGGCTGGGTGCAACATGCCGTTTGGATTCTGTATTACTCCGGCCGGCTCCTTATTGTGTCGGGGTTTCTGGAGTCTACGAGTATTTGATGAGATGAAATGCTTGATGCAAAACGACCATCTGGTTTGCTTCCATGTGTTTACATATTTCTCAATGTTGGTGGCGAGAGATATTTAAGACATCACTGAGGTGGCTGGCGCGGGCCCTACCCAATAAGAGCCTCTACACAGACAGTGAATCCGTGCAAACAAGTGCCATGTTGCTATTAACGAGATATTGCTGTTTCAAACCAAGTAATCATCCCAATGCAAGGTTGTCTCTTGTCCTCTGATGACCAATAATTCCAAAAATCAATAGCAGAGGTAGGGAAGAGAGACTAACGAAGCATATTTGGGACGAAGCTGCAGAGCGAGGGGGAAACGCACCACTATATATTCCTATCCTGCCTCCTATCCTGCCTACTATAACAGCAGGGAAGTCCCAGGAGCAAGGCTTGTTAGCGACGAGAGTCGGCATAATAAGTTAGCTGTACTTCGTAGACCCCGCTCTCAGGTCAGGGAGTGATACTATGCCTACCTACAGAGAAAAGGAGAGGGGATTGTCTGGACAAAATGAAGCAACCGAATATCGCAAGGGAAAGGAAAAGAGCTACTGTTGACTCAGAGGAGCGGCATTTACCTAATGCTTACCAAGTAAAGAAGATGCGCCTGCTCTCTGATCAATCAATGGAAGAGACTGATTATGAGGATTGGGATTGGAATTGATGAGGGATCTCCTGACCCTCACGCTGGTGAGGGGTTTTGGATAGAGGGTTGGGATTGGTAGGTATCTCATAACGCAGAGGGTAGCTTTTTGTTAGACAGCTACTCCGTGAAACCTTGAGCATGCAAATGAAGACAAGTATTCTTGTGATGGTCCCGTTTGAACAGAATGCTTGACAAAAGGAGTGTTGGGTCAAGTCAGTCACTGTAAATTCCTGCCGCCCCCCACCGCCTTCCAATCCAGGTAGCCCTCCCGCTGCTTTAGGGGATTTCTATAAGACCGCCCACCCTCTCCCTTCAACGTAAGGTATGTCTCACTTCCCTCTGCCTCTCTCTCCGTCCCCTCGCCCTCCTGTCCGCTGTGTTAGACCTGGAAACCCCCTCCTTGTCTGAATGGCCCCCTTCTTACAGCTAAGATCATGATCCCGGGGTATTCCGCCCGTCGGCTTCGCATGCAACACCTTTGTCCACCTGTTCCTCCAGCTTGTCTCCGCTAGATGGCCTTCCTATCTTTCCCTTGGAGCCTTAGAGGTGGAAGAACTATCGCTCGCTGAGCTTGATCTAGCACAGACTTGTCCTCGCCATCGATGCCCTAGCCACAAGACGCCACGGCCACGACTGTCCTAGCTCCTTAAATCCCGCCAGCGACTTGGCGAGGGCTATGCCCGGGATGCTTCAACGACTCTGCGGCGATGACAGGTCGTCTGGGATTAGGTGACGTACTTACGTCCCATACGGACATGTGCCGAGATTAGGCCAGCTAGACCTTCCACTTCGCAGAGGTTTCAACAGCCTCCCCCTCTGTGCACGGCGAGACGACTGAGGGAACCTTCCGTTCGTTTGGGCATTGGCGAGCTGAACTCTCACAGTCGGCAAACATCATCAGACCGTTATTCGACAAGAGTACCACCGGTGTTGGCTCGTGATCTGCGACCATATTTACGCCGCATACAATCCCGTCGTGTAGTGATTCGCCGACTTGGGTGACATTTGTTTACCCCCCTTAGCCGTGTGCCCGCGGCCGCACGAGAGGGGAAAGATCGTCTCCAAAGCTTCCTAGCAGACTGTGTCAAATCGTACGATTTTCGGATTCACAGCTTCTCGCGTCACGGCTCGTGTCTGAAGCCCTGAAGATTGGCTGCCCCAAGACGGTGTTGCAGAGTCAGGCGGTCTAGTAATCGCGCCTAGATTGTCCCTTAGTCCAGATCCTGTTGGGGAAGGGTGCAAGCTCCCGGCTCGACTGCCGTTTGCGATGCAACTCGACTCGTTGGGAAGAGAAGAAACAGGATTTGTGGAGGACGTGGGTGAAGACATATGGCGAGACGCGAGATTCGAGGGTGTGTGAAATTGAGAAAGTGCAGACGCATTTGCCGACTTGTATCTGCTCACGGTCGATGCCGTAGCCTCTACTGACTTCGGATCTCGACCCGAATGGCTCCATCTCGAACAAGCAGAACTCCTGTAGAAGAGAGTCCAAGTTTCGCAAAGAGTCTAATACTTTTGTAACTGACGGCTTTGGAAGCATCTGACTAATATATATTATATATGTATCTTATGTATATGTCAAAAGACGTGCCATTTAGTCTTTGATTCCGGTGGCGGAATTCTACGATCCTCACGAGCAAACAAGAGAGTACAAGTATCTGCAGAATCGAGTCAGATGTGGATAGGGAGAGCTCGTGCAAGAGATTTAGAACTCGCTCCGTACTATGCTCGTCATTGCGTGGAAGTCCGTCGAACTTTCTCGCATAAATGACTTGCCGGCCTCGTGGTCCACCAATCTAGGTATGCCAGTGCATTTTCAGAGTGCCGTGGTGGAAAGGCAAGGCGGCCATTCCAGAATATCCAGGAGAAGTGGAATACTGTTCGTAGGTATCCGGGTTCCTTATGTGAGAATGATAAGGGAGAGTCCGACGTCGAGATTTTGACCAGTCAGGGACCCATGACGAATAAGAGTTGTCTTCAGGCCAAGAGACAGGGCCAAATTTGAACAAATGAAGCAGGATCTGGAGGCTGGTATCGTTGTCACTAAGGCTAAACGCAAACGAAGCAACCTGTCTATATCACTCAGTTAAATGGAAAGTGTGATCTAGATGGAACCGATTATTATCTGGTGTGAGGCTGAATATGGCGGCGATCTGGGCGATCTTTGGGCTTATGGTAGCCAGCTTTGTGGAAGTTCTATAAGAGCTCTAGTATGCTGAGCTTGGTTGTTGACCTGCCCAAATGTGTCAGCATCTTGATTGGGTAATCTGACAAATCTAGAGATTGAAACCGCGTTGCGGCCAAGACAAGCAATGGCATAGGGGCGGAACCGCTCTCACAGTGCACAATAGCCTGGCGAACAAGACAGACCTCCTGAATAACCCAACAGCGTAAGAACCAAGAGCGATGAAAGAAATCAGCTAGAAAATCGATTCCACTTGCACTGTCCTCTCGGATAGCTTTCCTCATAAGAATGGCAATGTGGCGTGCCAGTTCCATCTTCTTAACTTCAGGGAGCAGATTGGCTTTCCGGGAAAATGTAAACAACTTTGCGGTCATGTGGTCCTCGGGACCCAGCCAAATGTGAATTCCCTTCGCCTGCTCAAAGATACGACCTATCGAGGAGAGCTGTTGAGCCTTCTCCATCTCGTCATCTTGTTTGAGGCTGGCTGGTTTGGTGCCCGAAGACGTCGCAATAACGTGTCAACAGTGGCACTGTTAGGACATGAGAAATAGAGAGCTTGTCAGCTAACCTTATAGCCACAAGTATTAGATACACAGGAGTGGATATTGCAGTATAATAGGGTGATTGTATTATGATGATCCCTAATTGATCCCTAGTACTCTCATTTAGACGTTATTGTGAGCCGCAGTGGATATGCCGTCATGGCACTGCTGTACTAGCTCAATCTTGTTCTTATCCCGTGTAGATGACTGAATTGATGATAGGATTAATAAGAGGCTTGGATCCCTTAGCAAAGGTCTCGTGACTATTTCGTAGCATTGGCAGTCCTAGATTCTGAATCACTAGAAGGACAGCAACCATTTCGATAGGACGGAAAGGGCGCTTAGGGAGACTCAGTTATATGGCTTACAGGAGGGCCATTGGTTCCGAAGAGTATCTGAAAATTTGAGTAATCCACCCCTCTAATAAATACTGAGGCCAAGTATAAATGTTTCTCTTGGTGTGAATACGAAAGATAGGATACGGAGTACTTTGTCGAGGGGGAAATGACACACCCAAACACACACTCACACCCACACGAGGACTAGTATAGAGCGCAGGAACCGCGCTGCTGATAGAACCACGAAGCGGTAATCGAACAATTCAATACTCAAAAGACACTGTGTGTCAGAAACTGGGGACAAGCAGAAGAGAGTGAGAGAGTCTGGGAGGTAGCCTCGCCGTAGAGTAGCAGGTGAGTCGCGGGTAAGAAATAGAAATGTGACTCGATTGATTTCTGCCCTTCTTTGCGACGAGGTCCAAGGTTCGCTAAATATATACGCCTTCCTGGGGTTATATAGCTTTATAAAAAAGGGGGGGAGCTAGCTCCCTTTATTATCTCTTTTAGTCTCCCTTGACTTCTGACACTGTGGATCATTTGATCATGACGCCAGCAGGCAGAAGCAACCAACAGTCGCCTTTCTATGCCTCGGTAGCTTCAACAGCCACAGATAGGGTCGTGTAATGAAGGGAGAAGAAGGTTGTTGTGTATTAAACTAAGTCTACCTGTTTATCTTTATACCTATAGCTTCCTTTACACAGTAGCTACCAAGTTAGGCAGTCGGGTCTTCTTTAGGTAAGCAGGGGAAAGGAAATGCAAGTGCATTGGGCCCGTCAGTTACCCCCAACAGAGTACTGACAGTCGAAACTGTTAGGCCGACTCGGCGGGTTGACTATGTAGGCCAGGCCGACTGCTGGACCGGCGGGGACCTTAAAGTCGGTCGGCCCGGCTTATATAGTCAACCCGCCGAGTCGGCCTAACAGTTTCGGCTGTGAGTTACTCGTATTTAGATTCGGAGAATTTTGCGAAATTCGACCACGATGCAGCTTAACTCGAAAGGGAAGAATGTAGATAATACTACTCCAAAAAAAAGCCCTTGGCCAAGCCGACAGCAAAAGCGACCAAAACAACTGGCGTGCGCTTAAGTCCGCCGCTCAACAACCACCCCAGCTTCTTGGCATCTTAGAACTTGGAATATATGTACAGCACTATATATGTGTGTTGAGGGCTTGAACGACAAGCCAGTAGGATATAATAAGGCTCTTAGCAAAGCATTCCAGGCCCATCAAGAGGCAGAGTACAGGAAACGGTACAAGGTCAATCTTGCAATGCTAGACTTTGGAGGGGAAGTGAGCTTCGTGAGTAAAAGGAGGTTCCCGGAGGTTTATGCAGTAATGTCGCTCTTTAAGCATGGAGAAAACGAGATGACGGCCAAGCTGGGCAAACTATGACATGTAAACATTGTCTTTGCCATTGAGGCATTCACCGAGGGCGAAAAGCTCGATGTCGTGTTTGATGGGATGTGCCTGTCCTTGGACCAATCGTAAGATCTCCTGCTTTTCCGAGCGCAAAGGAAATCGGGACGATTATGGGACAAGTAGGGCAGCACTACCACTACGGCAACCATCACCATGATACAGAGCAGAGGATCCAAAAGCATTATTACAAGGTTTTAAACAGTCAAATATGTTTGGCAAACAAAGATGTTGCTATATCATTTTAATCTAGCTGATAGATAGGCTGTTTTGAAGCTTGAAGCCAAAAAGAATAACGACCTGAAAGGGAAGAGACAAATAACAATAAGGGAAGGACCACATCCCCTATAAAACTGTAATACAATATAACTTCGAGCTCTTAATCTCAATCCATTGCTACTTATGACCCCTAGGCTTAATTGCAGAAAATCCTAGTATACTTCACGTTCTTATTGGAGTTCTTAAAACACTGCCAGATATTGGGGGTAATAGTCAAATCTGGAGGTCCAGGCGGTCCTCCATGTCCAGCAATACCGCAGTTGCTATCGATATCGAAATTAAGAGTCGCATGGCAGTCGCCAGGGAACAACATAAGGTTGACTCTGAAACTGCCGAAACCACCGCCCCATAGCCGGCATGTTTCGGTAACCGAGCCAGGACCACCGTTTTGATGTTGGCAGTTGTCGTCGGAATAAGTTGTAAGTTGAAGTGATGCGCTTGCTGCGGCATAGCCACTGAAGAGAAGGACTGCTGCAACAGCAGGAGTAAAAGTCTAGTATAACCCATTAGCCAGCGGTTATATTTACTTAGGTAATGATAGCATTTACCGTGAACTGGACCATTTTGAGTCTTTTATAAGAGTAGATTTCGCATAATAGAGCGAGGTATTTAGACTTACGATGAATATAAAGGAGCCATAGAACCTTTATATACTTTGACTTTACTCTCAAAACCTTTCTAATAAGGACTAAGAGTGCAGTTTTCGCTAGCGCTATTACTAGAAATTCCTACTTGTACAGTTTTTACTATACTAGCCCCTTGAAAAATAGTGGTGTATTTAGTTATAAACTCCTGTATCATATAATGGATTGGAAGCTTTCTTGCAGAGAGAACGGTACAATAACTTGAGACAAGTACTCCGCATAGGTAATAGCGTTAAAAGAGTGTTGCTTATCCACTTTACTAGGACAAGATGGGCCTCAGCGGCGCCCGAATAACGCCAGTACTCTATATAGTGGGCTTACAAGTACAGAAGTGACGATCCTATACTTTAAAGGAACATGATCGTCGTTTTTGCAATCTCACTGTCATATACTAGTACGTACGCCTAAGCTCTCTAGCGCTTAAAAGAAAATCTATGTATTAAACAGTTGTCATACAGCTACGAGCACCTTGCATTGAAGGATAAGATTGTGGCTTGAGTTGTGTAAAAGTGTGCGCCCTAAAGGCCCTGCTATATACGCGATGCATAACCCCTGTGATTACATAATAGAGCATCTAACCAATGACGCTGTGCGCACTTCCTCCTCGTATTTCGTGTATCACAGCAGCAGTTTGCCCTCACTACGCTCACGGCCTCTACATAGGGCTGCCATATAACCAAAGCTAGAGAAATATACACAAAGGTAGTTAAGGGTGCAATAGCATCGCCCAACAACTCGCCATGGAACAGTCGAAGTGCCTACGCGCTATAATAAAAAAATATAAGAGCTTACAGAGCCACACCTATTAGACGATTGAGACCCAAGCAGCTGTCCTACTCCTTAAACTATAAGCTACTACCTACTTAAACAAGGGTGGCGAATAGAATATCCACCGAAGAATCAATTTAAGTGGAGTAGCGGATTGGATCCAGCTCGCCTGGGCGACGGTAGCCAAGGTATTTAAAAGGAGGAAATGGAGGAAACCAGGCACCGACCGGGTGTAATAGTGGTGCCCGAGGAACCTTACCCCTAACGAAGCCCTGGAGAAGTAATAGTAGATATATAATTGAGGAGCTGCCCGAATCGGAAAAGCCGGCCCGATAGTTCTCGGTACGCGGACCACGCTTAGTCATAATGCCTGCCTATGTACTTCGTACATAGTACATATCTACACGTTAGTTGTTCGTAACAGGCACTCCAAAATCCTCATGTGATGATTAAATATCTCTGTTGAGAAGAGACTGTATTGAAACACATGAGTGATGGATATAAGAAGAAAAAACGACACAAAAAGACACTGATTTTGCTTGTGCAGTGAGATTGTAATTACCTAGGCAGAAGGCGCTCGATTGAGCTACGCACTGCTAAATTTTTTGAAAGAGGAGGCGATGCCCAATTTTTTCATAATCCAGCGTTCAAGGAGGCTCTTCGGCAAGTCAAATCCGCTTACTTCTCTGCCCTCTGATTACTATCACTTCGAGGACTCAGATGTCATTCATCATGAGACGAGTCATTCCAATTGCCCACCAGGCCAAGAGACAGTACTCCGCTTCCAGCTTCCCCACCTCGCGCTCCGGCCTCCGTATCAATGCTGACAGGCTCCTGGAAACGATTCACCACACATGCCAATGGGGCTCTGCTCATCGATATGGCAGGTTCGTATTCGAATAAGGTAGTGTATTCGATTTTAAAGGGGACATCTTTGCTGACACCGGCATCAATGGCCTTGCTGCAGCGGTCCGACTGAAACGGGCATGTCACGCTTGGCCCTCTCGGATGACGATGCTCGTGCGAGGCACTGGTTTGCGGTGGAGACGCAGAAGCTTGGGTGCAGTCTCACCGTGGACCAGATGGGAAATATGTTTGCGGCGCAGCGTGGGTCAGCGCCAAAATCTACGCCCATGATCGCCATGGGTAGTCATCTCGACACGCAGCCTCGAGGTGGCAGATATGATGGCATATTGGGGGTCGTCGCCGCCGTCGAGGTTTTACGCACGCTTGCAGAGAATGGATACAAGACCTTTCACGATATCGGGGTCATCAACTGGACCAAGTCAGTCCAAACACCCGACCTCAGTTCGGCTGTTCCCTTCTGGCTAATATGTTAGTAGTGAAGAAGGAGCTAGGTTTCCCAAGTCCATGATGGCATCTGGAGTATGGGCCGGTGACATTCCGGTAGAAAAAGCATACGCCTTGGCGGACATATTTGATCCATCGGCTACTGTCAAGTCGGAGCTACAACGACATGGCCTCATCGGAGATGTTGCATGCTGTAGCGATGCGTTGACTGGACATCCCCTTGGTGCTCACTTCGAACTACATATTGAGCAAGGGCCCATTCTAGAGGAAACAGGGAAGAAGATTGGCGTTGTGCTAGGCGCCCAGGCATATCGATGGCTTACATTTACTGTGACTGGTCGTGACGCGCACACTGGCACGACACCCCTCAAGATGCGTAGCGACCCTCTGCTGGCTGCCTCCAAGATGATTGCCTCCTCGAATGCGATTGCGAAAAGCCTAGGAGGCCTGGCATCTACTGGGGTGATCAAGATTCCCCCGAGCTCATCTACCAATACCATCGCATCACACGTGACCTTCACTTTGGACATTCGACACCCGGATGACGGGGTTGTGGATACTCTGCAGCGGCTTTGTCTCGAGTCGTTCGAGTCCATTGCAAAGGAAGACGGCAGGGGTGTCAAATTCAGTTGGATGCTGGACACTGACTCTCCTGCCGCTAAGTTTGACACGGATTGCATCAAGATGGTAGAAAAGGCAGCAACCAACTTGGTTGGACCGGATGGGTGGTTACATTTGATGAGTGGAGCTGGCCACGACAGTGTCAACACAAGCAAGCGGTGCCCGACGACTATGATTTTTGTTCCCTGCAAGGATGGAGTCAGTCACCATCCCGAAGAGTACTGCAGTCCCGAGGATTGGTATGTCATCAAACTCCGAGAATCCTACGGAGTACAACAAGCCAAGATTTGCTAACGAGCCCTTAGCGCCTTGGGAACCCAGACTCTTCTTGAAGCTGTGGTTAATTATGACAACCTTAGATCTGAAAAAATTAACCCTATGTAACATGACCTCCGAAGGACCGAAGCTAAGGCGCCATTTGAAGACGATGTTCTGGCTAACTGGGGCCTCGACTGGGACAGGTTGAAGGATGTTATCTATATAAGGAATGGTGGTAAAAATAACAGTGGTTCGCTTTATACAGAGTAAGCCTTGTTTAATTGCATTCTCAGGGCTTCAAGTTCTGCCTTGCCTTTTTTTAGTGATCAATAATTAACTACCTATTTATAGCCTCGCGGCCAGCCAAAGGTTCCATAGACTTTGATGTGACGATCCGGGTTGATTCTCAAGGGATAAACCGAGGTTCGTGGGTTTATGTTGACAGAGAGGTCAGGGATGAATACTGAGCAGAGTAACGTAGTCACGATTCTGTAGAACAGGTGGTTCTGGTGAATGCAATTGTTAACGACTGTCTAAGTAACTATACTAAATGAGTGACAAGCCAGTCGTATATATACAAAGGAGAGTTGTGACAATCATCAGGGAACGTAGCTACGTTCCTGGTGATTTGAGGTTCGTGATCACTTACATACGTCCCTAATCATCAGTGATTCGGTACGTACCCTAGTGATCATGTTCTTATTGGCCCGTCGTTCCGATATTCTTCCGGACCCGGGCCTTGGCCTGGTCGGGTCGTGACATTTAAGGTTTTTATAGTCTATAATAACATTAAATTCTTATAAGCTTTATAATTCTAGGCGCTACTTTTTTATTACTTTAATAATAGCTAGGAGTTTTTTATTATAGATTTTATAATTGTATTCTTAAATATTATACTTTGCAGAAAAGAATGCAATAAAGCGTAAAATACCTTTTTTATTATACTATAATAAAATACTGCTTAATGCCTAGTTAAAGGCGTTTATTTTAAAGACTATTTGCTTATTATAGTTAAAGAGGGCTGAAACTAAAGTTAATTTAAAAGTGTATTTAATTAAATTAAAGGCTTCCTATTATTTTTCTCTTTAAATATATAGTTAGTCTTTCTTTAAAAGTTTATTTAATAATGCAGCTATTTTAAAGTATTTTTAAATAAAATAGCAATAAAAGTTTATAAAGCCAAGGAACTTTTATAGGTCTTTTACTCCTTTAAGTAATTACTAGTTTAATACAGCTTTAACCTTCTCAGGATCTATCTTTAATCCCTTTAAAGTAATAATTAAGCCAAAG
Source organism: Mycogone perniciosa (assembly GCA_025331125.1). Classification (NCBI taxonomy): domain Eukaryota; kingdom Fungi; phylum Ascomycota; class Sordariomycetes; order Hypocreales; family Hypocreaceae; genus Mycogone; species Mycogone perniciosa. The sequence continues at coordinate 130,798 of JAOALB010000107.1, forward strand.
TATTTTATTCTTATTGTTTTAAACTTACATTTAGTAATATTAATTTCAAGGCCAGTATCTTAAAGGCAGGCTACCACTTTGCAAATATATTTTCAGTATTCTTTTTAGCTTAAAGAGTATATAAAGATATTATTAAAGTATACTATATGGGTGCAGTTAAAAAGGTTATAAAGAGTATAGTTAATATAATATTAAAATATAGCAGGCGTATTATAAAGGCTAAAAGGTATAATTAATATCTTAAAAAGGCTACACTTTATAATAAATACTGTTTTCTATATATCTCCTTTAGCAATATAAAGGTTATTAAATGCAGCGATAATATTAAGTTTTATATATACCTTTATACAGCTTAAAGCATTAAAGGTTTCCTAAATTAATAGTAATAGATATTAATTTTTAATAGTAATATTATTTAACTTTTAATAGTTTTAATAAATATAAATACTGCCTTTTAGTTTTATAGCTAAAAAGAAGGGAGCAGTATATTATACTTGCAATTTATAGATAAATCCTTTTATTAAATTATTATTTAACTATTTTTTTATTACCTGCAGTTTATTAAGTAAAAATAGTTTATTTTTTTAATATAAAAAGTCTTTTCTCAGCAGTATTTTAATCTTATAGTTTTAGGCCTATTATAAAGGAAGTTTATTTACTATTTTTAGCAGGAAAGTATTATATAGGTTATATAGCTAGGATAGCAGTTTCTTTAAGATATTTAATTTACTAAACCTAAATTTTCCTGCTATAAATTTCTTTATATCGGCAGCTATAATCTTTTTTAATTATATTAAAGAGTAATATTTATTAATAAACTTATATATTTTTTTAATAATATTATTTTTACTTTAATATAATCTCTTTATTTTATAAATATTTATTAGAAAAGTTTATTTAAAAGCTTTAGCAGGCTAATAGGCGCTAGTTTTTTAATCTTAATAGCTTAGTTAATCTCTTTTTAAATTACTTTTATTGCGCGGATATATAATTAACAATAAAAGGTAATAAAGTTTATAGCTTTTATTATTTATATATCCGCTATATCTAAGTATACTTTTTAATTTTAAGGTTTAGTTTAATTTTGCGGAAGTAGTATATTAAAAGGTAATAGTAGTAGCTTTAATAGGGGTTTTCCTTTTTATTATTAACTGTAAATTATAAAGGCAGGCAGCAGCTTTATATATACTTAGTTTAAGATTATCTATACTTATATTTCCTTATTATTAATTCTGCTGCATTTATAGGTTATATAGTAATCTTAGTTTAATATTAAAGTTTATAGAATGCGCAGTTTATAAGCTCCTTTTCCAGTTAGGTTATAGTTTTCCTTTTTTTAGGTATTTTTAATTAATAGTTATTAGTATAGTATAGTTCTTTATTTAATTAAGTTAAGCTTTACTTTATTTAAAGCGTTTTTAACTGTTAGTTACTAGTAATATATATTCCCTATATTAGCTTTAACGAAATTATTTTTTATTTTAACTGCTATTAAAACTTATATAAAGCTAGCTATATTCCTTAAAAGGCAATAATTATAACAGTAATAGGATTTAAAAGTAATAATTAATTTTTCCTAGTTAATATTAAAGTTATATTTTCTTAGCTATAAAAGGCTAAAAATAATAAATATATTATTAAGGATATTTATAATAAAAAAAAGGTAAAGTTCTTTATAAAGGCTAATTATAGTTTATATAATAAAAAAGTTTAAAATTTTATTAGCTATACTTTTATTAATAAAAAAAAGGTTTTTAATAAATAGCAGTTATTAAATAGTAATACTAAATCGCTTAATAAAAGCGCAGTTAATAAAAGCTTAAAGTATATAGCCGCTATTTATTAAAGCTTTTATATTAATATAAATATTATATATAAAGGATAGTATAGTTTATACTAAAAGGGATTTACTATCTATTAATTTAAGTTTAAAGGGCTTTTAATTAAAAAGGCAGTAGTAAATCTATTTTAGGATAATAGTACTGTTTACAGTTAACCTTTACTTATAACTTTCAGTAAAAGTTAATCTTTTCTTTAATTTATAAATTAAATCTAGGTTTTTAATAAATATAGCTAGCTAAATTAAAGTAAATTAAAAGTTAATAAAGTAACGCTACTATTATTATCTTTATTAATATTTAAAGAGGGTATATTATTTAAAGCCTGGATTTATAGGTTAACTAAGCATTGCAGGTAATATTAATATACTATTAAGGTTTAATTATTATACTTTACTAGGCTATTCTACTGCTAGCTTTAAAGTACTGCTAGGTTAAAGTATAGCTAGTATAGCTAAATTTAATAATTTTAGTTTTATACTTAATATAGATTTCCTTAGCGTATATTAGCCTGCTTTTTTATATTGTATTTATTAAAGCTATAATTGATTTTTTTATAGTAAAAGTATAGTCCTTTAGCGATATATTCCTTGCAAGAGATTTAAAGGCAAGGTAATATAATATATACAGTATCTAACTGTATTAGGTCACTAGTTAGTGCTAAGGCAGCAGCTTAATTATTTATTTAATTATTTTATTAGCGTTAATAATATTACTGCTATTATTAATAACTTTATTAATACTAGCCTATTTAAGCAGTATAAAAGGCATTATAATAGGCGCCTTTTTAAAGCCTATTATAAATAATTTAATAAAGTTAACACTATTTAATAAAGTTAAACTTATTTAACTTAATTACTTAAATCTTTATAGTGTTAGCAAATTCCTAAAAGACCTTTATCTTTAAGGCCTTTACTATTTACTTAACAGTTTTACTATATTTACTACCTAATATAAACAACTTTACTATAAAATTTTAAAAAGGCTTATTTAATATATATAGGTTATTAAAAGACTATAACGCCTTTTAAAATAAATTAATTATTTTATATTACTTATTAAAATCGGCAAAAAGTATTATATTAATCTCTTAATACTATTAGGCGGGGTTATTAAGATTCTTAATAATAATATTAAAGTTTTTTTATTACAGTTAATATATATCTCCCTTTAAAAGGCCTATAATATATAAAATCTTTTTAAGTTTAGTTAAAAAGATTAACTAATTACCTATAAAGGTAATATTAATTTAAAAGCGCTAGTTAATATATTTTTACTAGCGTTTAATAATATCTTTCTACTTACTATTAAATTACTTAAAGTCTTTAATCTAGTAGTAGCTAAATAGGTTATTATTTTTAGGGTTTAGCAGTAAAGCTGCATTTAAGGCTTTAACCTAGGCTTTAATTTATACTTTAAGGTTTTAGTTTTTAGCTGCTAATTTTAAGATTTCTTATTTAAAAGTTTATTTTTATTTTTCCTATTAAACTAGGCCTTTATCTATTATTTAATTAAAAAGATAAAACTAGTAGTAAAGGTTATTATCTTTAATAATCGCGTTTATTAAATATATATAGTTGCTATTAATATTAGATTTTTATAAGGTTTTAAAGAGAAAAAGGAAAGGCGCTAGCTTTATGGCGAGGATTATAGTCTATTAGGCTAAGTTAGGTTACAGGGCGAGGTTTAAGGCATCTATATTTATCTCGCTTATAATTAATTTCCTATAGGTATAGGGTTTAAGGGGCAAAGGCTAGGCTGTAGAGGCATTATTATAGGTTTAGGATTAAAGGGGGAATTTAAGGAAGTTTATAATTAGTTAAGTATATGCCTCGCGACGGCGCAGCCGAGTTAAGGGACGGTATAAACTATTACAGTACAGGAAGGCAGGTTAAGGCAAATATCGTTATTATGCCGTAGAGAGCAAGGAAGCCCTGAGGCTCTACAGAAAGCTATAGCTAGGAACGCGTTGGGGCCTGGTCACATGACCGGAGCTCACGTGACAGGGCGTCAACATCGCGTCACGGTCGGTGCCGTGACACAACCACGTAAGGTCCAAGTCAACTTCCAGCAAGACCCAAGGGGTTATCGTATATCCCGCCATCAAGTTCAACGCGGCCACCTTTAACCTAGGGATATGGATCAAGGGAACCGACACCTAGACCAATTCGACCCGGAAGACCCTGATCAATATGACTAATTTGATCCTGACTAATTTGATTATAAAGACCCTGACCAGCTGGATCTATTTGATCTACTCGATCAGTTCGATCCTAAAGACCCTGACCGGCCCAGCCTAGATGAACTTGATCTATACTACAACCACGATCAGGAATTTATCCCAGATAACAGTCAGGAATATAAAGATAGCTATAATCCTGATCCTAATTCTGATCTCTATAAGGATAAATATAACAATGATGATGGCGTTGATAATGGAATAGATCAGGATTGCTATAGGGATAGACGCTATAGTGTGACGATCCGGGTTAGTTCCTAACAGTTAAACCGAGGTTTATAGGTTTATATTAACAGAGAGGTTAAAGATAAATATTAAGCAGGGTAATATAGTAATAATTCTATAAAACAGGTAGTTCTAGTAAATACAATTATATTAATAACTATCTAAATAACTATACTAATCGATTATAATTTATCTAGTTATATATATAAAAGTAATATATAATAAATATACTTAAGTTATATAGATTATAGTTATATTAAATTACTTTAGCTTATATTTTATAATTTAAATAATTTATAGTTTATAGTAGTTTATATACTTCTTTTTAATTAATTAGTTATTCTATTATTTCTTTAAGGTATATACTGCCCTAAGCCCTTTATACAGGTATAAAAGGATTAGGCTATAATATAATATCCCCCTTTTAATAGTCTTATCCTTAAGACTTTGCCTATTTTATATAAATACTATATCTCCTGTTATAAATATATTATTCCTCTTGTTTTATTTATATATATAGTATTAATAATATAAATTATATTAAAAAGGTTTATTCTTTAAAGACCTTTTAAAGTTTAGCCTCTATATCTTTTATTAAAAAACTAGGTATTAAAATTATACTTTATTTATATTATTATTATTATAGTTATACTTATAAAATAATAAATGAAGTATTTTAATACTAAAGGTATATTTAATAGGGGCGCTTTTATAATAGCTTTAAAGTATTAGTAAATATTTATAAGTATTTTTTATCTTTTTTACATTTTTCCTGTTCTTAATTTTTTCAATATTTTAATTTACTTTAAAGTATAAGCGATTAAAGGTATAGGAATAAAAGGCAGAATTCAAGTTGGCAGAATTATATTGCAAGTCTTTTAAGGCTTTAATGCAATGAATTTACTTTTATATTCAATGTCGCGGAGCGCGGCACAGCGATATAGAGCATAGAGAGAAATGGGAATGAAGCTTGATTCTAGTAATAAATATGCCGTAATGGCCTCGCTATATATACACATAGCTAATACAAAAGAAAACGTAGAATGTATGCGTTGTAAACGCCTATACAGTCTAATATATCGCTTACGCGATATGTATATCAGCTGGTATCTGCTATATAAGCAGATAAGAGCTCCCTAAGGCTAATAAGCGCTAATAAGTGGTAGGTCCTTAGCCTACCTAACCCAACATTTAATATAAAGTATTAATAATAAAAAAAGTAAAGATAATAAATTATAAATTCAAAAGTATAAATAAATTAAATAAAGTTAAATATTATAAAGTAAAAGCTGATAGTAATATATATTCTTTTAAGGCTGTTAATATAATTAATTAAACTGCTTTTAAGCTACTTAATTTATTATTGATAACTTAAGATTTTAATAGAATTATTATAAAGTTATCTAAAAGTACTTAAAGCATTTTTTAAGTTTTTAAAAGTTATATTCTTTTTAAAGTTCTTTTACTTTATTAAATAGTAATACTTATTATTTTTTATTCTTATAGCTTTAATTTCTTTAACTTTATATTTTTCTTTAATTAATAAAACTTTAATTAAATGTATAATTAATTCATTTTTTCATTTATTTTTTAATACCTTTTTAAATAATAAAATATAAAATATAAAATAGATTTAAATATTATTTAAAAATATAAATTTATAAATCACTTTTAAAATCAGCTCTTTAATTAAATAAAGTGTAAGTTTTTTAAAGTTTAATTTATTATTTAATTGTATTATTTTAATATTTATAGTTTTTTTCTTAAATAAATAATAATATAAGTAAACTATATCTCCCTTTTTAAAGAGTAATCTGTTTAATTTATATTTATTAATATAGCTTTTCATTTCGTTTTATATAACGTAAAAGTATATGTATTTCTCTGTTATAACTGCTTTATATTTTTAATTTTAACATATACTTCATTAATATATAAGCCTTCTTTTAATATATTCTATATATTTAATATAAAGCTACAATTAATATATATAAACTTGAATTTAATTAATTTGAAAAAGTTTTAATTATAAAGTATTAATATAATTAATAACTTTTTTATTTAATTATTTAATTAAGGTTAATTTAACTTTTTAAATAAATTTTAAGAAAATTAATTTCTATAGTTATTTTAATATTAATAAAGGTTAAAGTTTACTGTATAGTTTATATTTTAAAGTCTTAACTATCTTATAAATTATATAATAAAAGATAATATTTTATATTATGTTTTAAGCCTTTAAAATATAAACTACTTTTAAATTTATTTCTATATTTTATAACTACCTTTATATTTATATATAAAATATTAATAAACCTTTATCATTATATTTTTTTAAAGTCTATTTAAAATTTAAATCGTTTTATTTTATTATTAAGTTCCTTTATTATGAAACTCTATATCTTTTTAAAATCTATTATTATTTTAAATAGTATAATACTGTTTAATATATTAAAGTATAGTATTATTATTAAATACTTTATAGCTTAAAGTGCAAATTATTAATTATATCCTTTTAAGGTTTATTTTAAAATCTATTTAATATATTTACTCTTTCATTAATTATAGTTAATGTATTTGTTAAATATATTTATTTATTTGTTTTGAAATCCTTTTTCATAAATTAAAATATAATTAAATTTTATAAAGTATTTCGCATAATAGATTTTCTTTTTTACAGAGTTATTAAACTATTATAAAGTATATAATATTTTTATAGTCTTTAATAAATTATTTATAATAGTTAATAAATCTTAAAAGGTTTTAAACGTCTTTAACTATTATAAATATAAGTTAATTTTATCTTATTTATACTTTTAATCGATTTATATACACTTCTTTAAAAGTAATACTATACTTGAAAAAAGTAACTTTTTATATATAATGTTTATATCTTTTTAATTTTTATAAATAGTTTAATATTTTATAGTATTTATAATACTTTATAGATATATTTTCTATATTCTTTAAAGTTATTTAAAAAAATTAAAATATTATGTAAATCAATAACTATAAAAATATTAAAATACTCTTTAAATATATTATTAATTATCTTTTAAAATATTATAAAGGTATTAATAATGCTAAAAGGTATAATTAAATACTTTAATAAACTATATTGAATTTAAAAAGCAGTTACTTATTTATATACTTTTTTAATTTAAATAAAGTTATAAATACCTTTAAAATCTAGCGCTATAAACTATTTCTTTTTATATAGTTTATCCTATAATTCTAAACTTAATAGGAATAAAGCTTTATTTAAAATAATAGCTTTATTAAATTATTAATAGTTTATAATTAAGTATAATTTACTTCTTTTCTTTACTATAAATCTAATAAAATAGTTTACTTTTCATAAAAAGGGTTAAATATACGTTTTAATTAATATATTATTTAAATAAATATATAGGCTTTTAAGCTTTTTTTATTTAAACTATAAATGTTATAAAAGGTAATACTTATATTATCTTTAAGCCTTATTATATAGTTTTATTAATTATATTCTAGTAGTTTTATATTAAATATTTCTTTAAATAGTTTATTATATTTCTACTATTCTTTAAAGATATTTTATAATTATTAAATAACGTTATTATTTTAAACCTTTTCTTTTATTTATTTTTTTAATATTATTAAATACTCTCTATAAAAAGGCAATTATTCTTTAAATTTATTTATTTTTCCCTTTACTTTATTTAAATTTTATTTTTAAATAAATTACTTTTATAATTAAATTAAAAGTAACTTTTTTAATTCCTTTTATTAGCCTTTTTAAACGTTTTATATTTTAAAGGTTTTTCCTTATAGCTACATCCTTTTTAATTATTTTAATTACTTAAAAAGCTTTATTAATATATTAATAAAACTAGTTATTTTCCTAGTTAATATTAAAGTTATTGCATGTTAATTAAAAATAACTAAAAGTAATATTATATTTATTAATATTCGCTAGATTATAAGGAACTATTTCTTTATATTTAACAACGTTAAATTAAAAATAATTAACTTTTTATTCATTTATTTATTATTATATATAAAGGCTTTTTTTCTATTTAATAAACTTAATATAATTAATTTTCTTTGTTTAAAATAACTATAAGCGATTTATAGTTATATATATAATAGAGTTGCCTATTATTTTATTATTTATTAATATATAAAGCTAATATCCTTTAACTATTATCTTTAATTTAAAATATAATAAATCTTTATTATTATTTTTATTATTTAATGTTTGAAAAGATATAATTTATTTATTATTACTTTATAGCCTTTTTATAAACAAAAAGTATATTTATCTTTCTTATAATATTTATAATTTAATAATAAATATACAGTATTATAAGATTATTATATATATTAATCCTTTAATTTATTCTACTTATATATTATATACTTTAAACTATTATACTTTTATCAATATTATTAATTATATCTAAACCTTTTATTATAATAAAAGTATTATTTTATCAATTTCCTTTAATAGTAGATATAATATCCTTGAAATCCCTGTCTTTTAAATCTTTATAGTTAATAATATTCTTTTAAATTTTTAATATTTAATTGAATAATAATAACTTTAAAGTTTTAATACTATATATTTATAATCTATTCTTTTAAAGTATTATAATTTTATATTTATTCTACAAAATATAATAGAATTGTGATTAAAACTACATTATATTTTACTGTATCTTAAAAGCATATTATATACTTATATATAATATATATACCTTAAAATATAGTATAGTGCCTTTTATAAATAAAGCCTTTTATAATATAGTCTGTTTATATATAAAACCATACTAATTCTTTATATATAGTTAGAGTAATTAAAATAGCTGTAATAGCTATTTTATTATTCACTTTATTTTATATATAAAGCTATTTATATAAATACAAATATATTTCATTTTATTATATACTTATAATAACTCTTCTAATTAAATTTAAATAATATCTATTTAATTTAACTTTACAGTCACTGTTTATAAATAATATATTTTTCAGTTTTAAAGGTATAATATTATATAGTAATAGTTTATATTATAAAAGGTTATTTTTATTTTTATTATTAAAGTTACGGCTATTAATTTATTCTTTCCTACCTGCAGTAATTTAATTAAAATACTAATAGTTAATTATAGTAACTATTTCTTCTTTTCAAGTATTATTATTTTTATTTAATCTTATATAATTAAAGTTTAAGTTTTATTATATTAAACTATTTTAATATAATAAATATTTATTTATATTATTTTAAATATTATTTATTTTTATCTTTATTAAATTTATAAATAAATAGCTATTATTATACTATATAGTTTAATTAAATAATCTATAATTAATAGCTTTTAAAACTATATTTATATTTTATTTACATTTTGGCGTAAGCTTTTAAAGTTTATTAGTTTTTAGCTTTTATAAAGCTTCATTGCCCTTTAAAATATATTTTAGTTTATTATAGTTATAATAAATAACCTTCACTTTTTCCCTTTTAAATAATATTTAAATTTATGTAATTAAGTCTTTTATTATTAAATCTAGTAATATATTTCTATTACTTTTTACTTTACTTTATATATCTTTAATATTTCTAAACTTATTTAAATTACTCTTATATTTTTTTTATATTTAAATAAACTAAATAAAGGAATTATATAGTTATGTAAAGAATAGTTAAAGTATTATAATACTTTTATTAAAAGGCTTAAAAGGCTATATTTTAAACGACTCTTTCAAGTCCTTTAAAGGTTAATTCCCTTTATAGTTTAATATAAAGTTTAAAGTAGCTAAAGCCTAATTCTATAAATTTATAATAGTTATTTACTATTATTAAACTATTTATTAAAGTTTTATATTTTTAATAATTTAATATTAATAGTATTACTTTTATTTTATATAGTTAATTTCTATATATTAAAAGGCTTCCTTTTCTATAAATATAGTTATTGTATCTTATTAACCTTATTTTTATTTTTACTTTTATTTATATTATTATCTTTATTATTTTTTTATATTTAGCGAAAAGGCAGAATAAAATGTAAGTTATTAAAAGAGGATACTGCAGCGGATATATTTACAGTATTACTTAAAATTTTTAATAGCCTTTTAAATAAAAGTTATTAATATATAACAATTAAGGTTAATTCTCAACAGTTAAACTAAAGTTTATAGGTTTATATTAACAGACAGGTTAAAGATAAATATTAAATAAAGTAATATAATTATAATTCTCTAAAATAAATAGTTTTAATAAATATAATTATATTAATAACTATTTAAATAACTATACTAATCGATTATAATGTATCTAACTTTATATATAAAGGAGATATATTATAAATATACTTGGATTATATATAGATTATAGTTATATTAGATTACCTTAACTTACGTTCCGTAATCTAAGTAATCTATAGTTTATAGTGATCCGAGTAATCCTTCCTGATTGGTTGGTCGTTCCGTCGTTCTTCCGGGGTATATACCGCCCTGGACCCTTTATGCGGCTATAAAAGGGTCGGGTCGTGACATATAGCAGCTAAGGGAATCTGACGATGGATTATTTTTCATTCGGAGAGGCGGCATTTGATATTCAATAAAAGGTGTATCGTCCTTTTCCTCCTTTCATTCCTTTCTTCCCTCTTTTTCTGCAGTTTATATATTAAAAAAGATTATATTTCCAATAAGTCTTTTAAAAAGAATATTAATCCATATTTAATTAAATATTTCTTCAATATATTAAGCATTTAGCCTGTTAGATTTCATTAACTAATTGTGAAGGTCTGCTTTTGTTTGGTGTATTTAATTAAATTATTTGATCAAATATTTGCTCGAAATGCATCTCTGACTGTACTCCGTATCCCCTTACCAGTTCCTTACCGAACAAATTCTACGATTGGATACTAAATTAGCTTATTGATAACCCTGTTCCTTCTGCTATAGTCGGTACCCAACGTACCTTGATGTCAGGTAGCAAGTATTCCCACTGTTCATTGCCGGTACCAACATATGTTGCGACCTCTTTTCGGAGTGTGCTGGCGCCATTCGGGCCCGCGGGAAAAGGCACACGTAGAATCTAACATTTTGCCCAGGGAGGAAGGCGAACAACAATATCACAGTATTGCCAACACTTACCCCTCTGATGAGCGTGGAGTTCACTCCGCCTGCCCACCAACAGACATGTTCTATCGCAGCACAATTCAAGAAGGTCGATGAATAGAACAAAATGGAAATACTCCACAAGAGGATCTATGCTTGTGAGCATCTGCCCGAAGATATCGAGATGAGGAGACGGCCTATCGAGACGAAATACTACGATGTCTCCCAGTTGATGGACTTGCTCTCACGCACGATCAAGGTAGAAGAGTATTCCTCTATCATGCATGAGCGTCTACGGCGGCAAAAATCGGATCCGCCAAAGGAAGAAGACTTGTATAAAGAAGAGGCACCTACATCGTCGATGCTAGCACTTCAACTAAATGAGCCTGTTCACACACTTCTCATCCGAGATCAATCGCATTCAACTGAGTCCAACCCTGGAGAGGTTCTGCCTCTAAGGCCATTTAGCTTTCGCATTCCTCAGTTCCCAGTACACAAATATCAATTCAAAAAGCCTCTACCAGCCCCAATCCGAACCACACGCCTCACCCCCGTCGACCTGTACCGTCAATCCACCCCTCTCGTCGCTCACACGAAAACACCACCGAGATCAGTTGCTCCAGTTTACTTCAATGGCTACGTACCACAGTTCACCATTGATATTTATCCGATCGGGGCTTCTGGGCATGTGATACCATGGGAGGAGAAAAAGACGTCCAGGGTGACTTTGCACCATAAATACGTGAGTGAGACGTTGGAGCTCACTGATACAACAGACATTGTGTTGCGTCCGCATTAATTAGTAGGCAATTGATTATGGGGAACAAGGTGACTGTGGCCGTCTGTTCACTCTTTGGGGAACTAGCTTTCGCTATAATTAAATGATTCCTCAGACTTCTTGACTGCAAATTGGAAGCTTCGTATCACAGGTCCGACAGCCAATTCTTCGTGGGCTTAGTATCTGTGGTTGTATTATACAATCTCCCTCTAAAAAGTACAAGAATCTAGCCCTTCGGAAGCCGTAATCGTTTTACTTGCAGCACTCGTAAAATAACTTCTTCTTGTCAACGTCGTGGACAACATCCAGCCGACACTGCAACGAAATTCAAATCGCTTCACTGCCCCACTACGTTAACAGACCTTGGAAGGAGGGGATAGACGACTTGGTGGCTGTATAGCTGATGACGATGAATATTTTAGGAGCTGAGATATACATGCTAAAGGTTGTGACAAGGAGGCTAATAGCTACATAGTAGTGTATATCGGCCATCCTTTCCTATTGTAAACGGCAATAACTCGTACTACAAATATCTCAAACAAATCCCAGGCCCCAACCCAGGTAGAAAACGCTTCGAGCCACGGCGCAAACTATTGTTGAAGACACGGGTGTGTCTTTAATGTTGCTTCACATTCCAACAGGATAAACAATAATGAATTGGCACGAAATATCAACATCTGAAACCATTTGCTGCCCATTCTTCCCTTCCTCCACTCTATACTTTATAGGAGTTTTCTTTGCTTGTATCGAGCGTTGCCAGGGATGCCAGGGTAGCCGGGGCCCGAACAAGTCCCAAAGGCTGTTTGGCATCCAGCACCACAGTGGTCTACCGAGCTCCCAAACCATCCACGGTAGGTACAACAGTCTCCAAAGCCAGAGTTGGCACACTTATACCCTCTAGATTTCCTGCATCAGCCGTCAAGAGAAAGGTCCGTAGGCTGTGGTCCTGTGGTGGCTGTTTTGGTTGTCGAGTTTGAGATGCTGCAAGCTCCGAACTTGGGTTGGCTCTGAAGTATCGAGTTAGCCAGCCATCTGTAATCCTCCCAGAAACCTCCATCAGACGGCGTGACTTACCAGCCAAGCCCACAATGTTCAACCAGGACGCCGCAGGTTCTATTTGAGCTGCAGCAGTCGCCGAACACCACGCCACGTGTGTCCATTGGTGCCGCCGCAGGTCCCGTCTGGAGTAGTGCCTGTTTGCCATGGCAGCTTCTCTGGACGAGCTTGTGGAATCGTGCAATTGCCGGAGTAGCACTTCTCAACGTTGCAGAAATTAGTCCAGTTCCACAGCGCCCGGTCTTGTTGCAGCAGTCTCCCCATTTGCCCCTGCAAAGGAGACCATTCGCTGCTGGGCCACATTTGCCATCTATAGAGTACTCGGACGGAAGTCAGCATATCCCCCTTCCCAGTGAGTCCCAGGGGCGCAGTCAGCCCTGATAGAGTTGTATTTAGTTTAATGCTACCCTTTTGGTGTTTACTTTGACTCTCCGCATTTCCAAGTTTCTGCATTACAGGAGGTCTGTGCCAGAGCAAGATGCGTTGCCGTATTTAGGACCGCAGAAGCCGTTTGTTGACACGGGATGCTAGACATCTGCATCATATTCAATTGGCACTCTCTGTCGCTGTCAAGGCGGGATTGGTACTAATCCTTATGCTCCTGCAAAAAGACGTACACCTGAGTCACAAAATCGCCAATCGTGACGGGTTGGCCATCAGCGCGTTGAATGCGGAGGCGAGGGGCAAAATATCTGTCGGCCAGCTCCAACGTCATCTCATCCTTCGTCTCCAGAACATAAATCGACACGAGCATCTCGGTGAGAGAGTAATTGGCTGCAGGTTGTGCCGCGATAGAATGCCCAGTGAATGGCTATCTCGGTGACGATGTGGCGGCAGCCCCAGGCTCATCGGCGACCTCGATATTGGATATATCTTCAAACACAAACCAGCGCAGACGGTTTAGGAGATCATCTCGATTCGAACATAGCCAAAGTGTTTGTAGAACGCGTCTAGGCCTCTTTTGTTGTCGGTCACTGATAGAGAAAGGCGCAAAAGTGAGTGTGATTTTCAAGGGACAGAAGCAGTTCGATGTTGGCGATGGTGGTTTGATGCAAATGAGGACCTAGTATTAAGGTAATGGCCGAAGTTGCTGGAGGCGGACTCTATGGAAAAGGACCTGAACATAGTCAATCATGTGATTTTATCACGTGGGGATCGCAAGGGATCCAGGCCTGTTCCACGCCAGCCGTTTCTCAGCATAGTAGTTACATGCTAATTCGCCATGCTGTTCGATAACGTGGTCCAAGGTACTCCGTAGAATGGTGGGAAACCGGTGGGCATCCTCACAAGACTCGTCCCATCTTTCCGCCACCGCCACCGCTCTCTCTCAGGGTTCCAAAACTCCCAATCAAAATTGGGCTGCCTTTCCCAACTGTGCCTTCTTGCGTTTTTCCCGGGCCAGGATGCCCTGGTCCCCAAGGATCCGAAGAATTCAGGAGACGGAGACGATCTTGTGCCTGAAGAGTCAAAGGACGAAGTTGCTGAAAAGACTTGCGGCCTCCCTATAATTCCTATACCAACTGGGTCGGGCGGCCAGGAAACCCAGATAGACCTAAAACTTTGGACGGACCTAAAACTTTGGACGGACCTAAAACTTCCAAGGAACCTGACAAACCGACACCGGGACCCACGCCCGAGCTGCCATGCACAAGACACCTAATACTACTGAATATAAGAAACACTGCTATGACCGTGGCCAGTGGTCATACCGGTGGCGGACCATTATAGCCACCGAACGATTCTGCGCTTCCATCAAGGATCAGAAGCCAGGCCCCAGAGCATTCCGTAAGAAAACATACGACTAGCCCGCCCTTTCAGGCACGGATTAGGAAGTTGCCGTCATCAATTTTCACCATTATCAAGATCAAGGCAGACTGCGAGTGGACCGTTGACGAGGCCGAATGTGGCGTTGAACTTCGCAAACCACTCGATCAGTGCGATACCACTAGTGAGAATAGGAAGCAGGGAGGCACTTTGAAGAATAACTCTATCTTATGGCGGATCGATCCAAACGCTGCGTCATTATGGGATGCTTCTGGCTGGGTATTCATGGGGGTTTGATGCACGGCTGTATCCACCCTTGACGATATGTATGTGCCAAGTGCATGCGTAACATATTAAAAGCTGGAATGGAGCAGATAATATCAAGCACAGATCAACAATTTAAGGGCTCATAGAGGGATTGGAAATGATTGAATTCGATACTCTTGCTGATCCCAAGTTAGGTAGGAAAAGCTGCTACTTAAATACACAGAACCTGCGAGTTATCCGAGTCCGTAAACTGGGCAATCTAGTTATCATGATATCAAAACAGACTTACGGATCCAGCTATTATTGCAAGCTAGCTGGGAATGAAGGAATGTTGGTTGGACGAGAGGTCCCACTGACGGGTAGCTGTATAGTACTGCTCGTTTTATTGTAAATGTACACCTGTACCTAAATCCTTAAACTCCGAAGGACCGCTGAAGTCGTCTTCCGTCTCATGCCAACGACTCCATACCCAGGAAACATTGTTTGCGCAGCAGCGACTTCCCATACATCTTAGCCCTGGGTGACCATGTAGTACTCAAAGCCAGAGAGCCTGGTGCACGGAATGAGACCACAACAATCATGTTTGACGCACTGACTGTCGTCACACTGATCCTGGTAAAGTCCACCCGGGCACAGCCAGAGTGCGAATTTCCCAGAGCCATTGAACTGGATGGATTTGGGTCCACTTGCCAGTTTACTGCACCTCTGTCTAGATGTACCCGTTGCAGTCTGGAGGGCGTTGGTGAAAGTGCACCTTGCAGGGCCCTGGTCTTGAGAGAAGACGGCAAGCGCCCATTCTGGAACGGCAGATTTGGCCTCGGAGGATGAGAGGAGAGCCAGCGCAGCAGCGGTGGGTGAGAGAGTCTTAGTATCAGTATCGTTCGATGTAGGGGGAGCCTGCGCATCGGCCGCAAGAGGAGAAGCCTGCGCACCGGCCACTAAGAGAGCAGCCAGCAATACCGCGAGGCGGGTTGTAGTCTTCGATAGGGTGAATAACATTGTGTTAAGAGATGATGGGGGATAGATCGATTGGTAAATAACTTTATTGAAGATTGTGATTGAAACTGAAGAGCGCTGGCAAAAGAGTGAGATATGGCACGTATTAGGTTTATATATACAGGAGACGTTTGCTTTGGGAAGCTCCCATTCTAGTACCCCGATAGCCTAAATTCTCAGTTACGGCCGCAATACCTGCTATCTTGGGTTTTCCGAGGCAATACACCGATCTTCCCAGATATTTTTACCTAGAGACTATCACAACGTGCATATCTCATGTTAGCCTAATATACTATAAGACGTATAACTTAATAGCTTAGCACTAACAAGGGACTTAGCGTTATAGTTCATAATAGATTATAGTATCCCTACATTTATTTAAATAGAAACTTACTACACCTTTATCTATCGTACTTAAAAACTCCAAATACGTAGTTGTTATAATTTTATGCTTTGTCGGGACTGACCTACATGCCCAAGCTTACACAAATTTCTATTTCATTTACCTCACGCTTTATTCATAAGTTCGTGTATGCATGGTTTGTGTGTGTGTTCCCCAGGCAAAATACTTTCACTTAATGAAAGAAATAGCTTTATTATTCCATAAGAGTATTTAATAGCAATACTAAGGCTCTATTTACCTATAAAAGAAAACTACTTTAATATGACTTATATAGAGTAAAGCTGTATTGAAAGTAGAGATATATAATATATTTATCACCGATTCTGGGGAGTACCCCGTTGAAGGCATCCTTGTCCGATTGCGTCAACTCATCCACACAAGAAGTAGGCCCCAGAGCCACTCTGGAGCCGAAAAACTCAATCATGCGCAGCAGTAAGGGGATTCCCACACATATCTCTTGGCCAGGCCGGCCTTTGCTGTGCCTTTAGCATACGACCCGCACTCGTAGCTTCAGGGGGCCCCGTGGGACGTGCTATCCTCCACCTCTGCAGGATTCTGTTCGAGATCTTGAAGGTAAAATAGGTTCGGGCCAATTTTGGCCTCCAGCCAGAGATATGATTCTGGCATTACGTCAACATATTCGTATAGCATCTCATAGCAATCTACTTCTTTAAAGAGGGCACTTGGTCGGTGAGCTCAAATAATGTCTCTTCTATAGGCTTGAGTGGCCACTAGATAAGGAATGTGTCGCCTAGCATATATGGTCACTTATCCACACGCACAGTGTGGGCTCACATTTTGCTGGATTTTGGTCTGACAGAAAAGTTTCGGAGACTGAGGATCCCGTTCGCTATGGAACTCCTGAGTGTCGTTGACCATGATCCGGTGTGCCGAAATGACCTTTCAGATGCTGTCTAGTGATGACGTGCCCTGGAGTCTTTGTTACTTTGGTAGGCAGCCATCTGGATTAAGTGAGCTGAAGCTCTACTTCGCGTATCAACTATTATATACCAACCACAATAAGCAACTTCAACTATGGTCTGACCAACCATGTTGTCGGAGATGGCAGTGAGACTCACCCTGGCCTTATGGAGTGCCTCAATAGCCTCCCTACTCATCCTAAGTTTCACGGCGTTTGCAGCACGGCCTCCTTTGTCCAGGCCGGGATCGCCTTCATAGTTACTAGCAATCATATTGAACCAGAGTGGACTATACGCTTCCACCGCACGCTTGATAGTCGTTGGGGCACTCAAGGCCAACGACGTAGCTTAGCGGTGCCCCGTACGGCGAGGAGAAAAGCAAGGCGGTGTGACGGGGTTTAGACGGAAGAAACTATAACTCAGGGGTGTGGAAGGATGGTCGAATAGATTGCTGAACATGTGTTTGACGGTTACTCTTATTTGTGCTGTCATATTCTCATCTTCACCTACAAAAAGCCACTCCATGTCTATGGGGTCTTTTGTGAGTGAAATAAATCATCCAATGATAACAATCCTAAGCGTCACGCGCAACTGACATCTGAAACGGCTCCTGCCGAGGAAGCGGTTGAATATATTCCAGTCAAGTTCAGTCTAAGTAGTAAGCCACGAGTGTCGCTACACTAAGGCTGGCCGGACGGCGAGAAAGACAAACTATAGGAGGAGCTGTATGAGTGTGAGTGTGTTTCGACTGAAAGCATTCTCTCGACAGCAGGTGGTTTTGTCAACCTCAGTAAACGGATTATTCCACATCACGGCACATTCCATAACATGACACATTCCTTCATTCCAACGCACATTCCTTGATTCCCAACTAGCTTGCAATAACAGCCGGATCCGTAAGTCAATGACGATATCATGACAGTCAGATTTCCTAGATTTCCTAGATCCGGATGGTCATGATCAATTAGTTAGCAAGTTTTCATGTATTTAAGCAGCCGCTTTTCCCACCTAACTTGGGATAAGCAAGAGTGTCGAATTCTATCATTTTATGCATTCGTCAATGAGCCCTCATACTGTTGATCTGTGATTGATAGGTTTCCAATATATTCCCTTCTCAACAGACGGTTTAACATTGGGCATAGATGGTTCCACCCACGATCGACTGTTAGACAAGTCGGAGAGGATACCTCTTCAAGGTCAAGAAGGCAGATACATTGTTGGCCTTGACATCTTCCATCAACTCCATTGTCTGGTATGCTACGATTACCTCATCCAATATGTCTTACAGATTCGCTCATGCCCTCAAGTCCTTGATGATACAAAAGCCTGTTCACTAACCAAATTGAGCACTCAGAATTCTATCCGAAAAGCCTTCTTTCCGCGCCACTACAATGTGTCGATGACAAATCCAGATGGCACGGTAAATTTTCTGCAATGGGTCCATATTGGTTCGTAATACCTTGCACTCATGTCCCTCTCTACACCTACAGTCCCCTCTCATTTCCTTGAAGAATACTCCGTCTCTAACACGTACACTTGAGCCCTTGTGCAGATCATTGCACCGATTCCATTAGGTAAGGTCTTATGTTCAATGTTAATCTCAAGCTTCCCTCCTACACCTACAGGTACCCCACCTTTTAGGTGCCTACTCACTAAAGTTTATAGCCTCTTAACGAGCTATTAAGAAAAATAAACTTATTGATGCTCCTTTAACCCTTTTGAGTATTTAAAAAAGGATAATAAATACTATTGAACTTTAAGTAAATTAAAAAAATTAAACTTTACTATTATTAAATAAACACTTATTTAATAATTTAAAAAAAACTATTTATTTATATATATAAAATAAATACAATATTAATAAAAAATATATAAAAGTTAATATTTTTATTTTTAATTTAAATTTTAAGATAAAACTAAAAAAGGTTTTTTTTAAAAAGAATTAATAACAGTATTTAATTTTAATAATAATAAATAATTTATTTATAATTTTACTTTTTAAATAAAAATCCCTTTACTTTTAATTTAATCAATTTAACTTTAAGATTTTCTTTATAAAACTAGGTTTTGAGAATATAATAGCTGCTATAATAAATTGCAATTAAAAGGTCTTTAAGGAAGCTATATTAATTTAAGTTAAATTCGCTTATAAATATACTTTTTAATATAGCCTAGAATTATAATAAAATATTATAATAGTAAAATACTGTAAATATTAAAAAGCTTATAGCTATTAAATAATTAAAAGTAATTAAAAGTAATTAATACTTTTTTTATATATAATATAATATAAAATATAAAGTAAAGAGTAGTATTTATATATATAATATATATATAATATATAACCTTTATAATTATATAATAAAGTATTTATCTAATAAATATTATATATACTTCCTTTTTATATTTTATATTTTATAGACCCTTTAATTAAAGGAGCTATTATAACCTTTCTTTAACTATAAGATATTAAAATACTTCGTATTAAGGTATTAAATAATCCTTTTAATATTCCTTTATATTTATATTATTAAGTTAACTGCTTATTATATATTATAAATAAAATTAAATAATAAAGGAAAAGTAACTTTAAAGTTAATATTTATAGAAAAATAATAATAATAGTAATATTATAAATAACAATTTATACTTTGAATAATCGTTTTAAAGCTCCTTTTATAAAAAAGTAAATAATTCCTTTTTTTTACTGCTTCTTTTCTTTATAATTATTATTACTATTAATATTATTATTAAAATAGCCTTAACTTTATTTATATATTATTTAATAAACTATTTATTTAATAATTTAAATTATTAATTTTGTTTAATATAACTATAATCTATTAAAAACAGTATAAATACTATTACTGCTTTTAAAAAAATCTAAAGTATTAATATTATAGTTACTCCTTTTACTCCTCCTTTTACTTTAAAATACTAGTTACCTATCTATAAAAACTGCTTATAGTCAGTAATTACTAAAAAAGGCAATTTTACATAATATAATAATAGTATTAGTTACTTAAAATAATACTTTGCCTATAAGGCAGGCAATTATTATTATATCCTATAATATATTTATTTATTTAATTTAATTATTTAAACTATAAAATTAAAACTTCATAGTAATTTTAAATTAACTTTATTAGCCTATTAGTTAGCCTTTACTATTAATAGTAATAAAGCTTTCATAAACCTTTTAATATATAATTAACTGCTTTTTTTTAACTAGTAAAGTAAATAATTAAGAGGTATAAATAAGCTTTATGCCTAGAATTTAAAGTATTAGAAAAGTTTAGGTTTATTTATATAAATAATATAAAGGGTATTAGCGCCTTTAATATAGCTTTAAATAGCTCTAATAATACTATATATACTTAAGTAATATAGAAAACTATAAGTAACTTTTTATTAGGTTAAAAATAGGTAATAGTTAAAGTATTAATAAATAATAATTGCCTTTTATTATTACTAAATTTAATTATATATCCCTTTTATAACTATTACTCCTTTATAACTATACTTAAATCTATTAAGTTTAATAATACTTTAAAGTACTTTAACTGCTTTTAATAATTATTATAGTTTATATATTCTTTTTAAAATTAAACTTTATTTTATAAAATAAATATTAAAAGCTTATAGTCTTTTTACTATTTATATTAAAATAAATAGTTTTACTTTTATAATAAAGGTAATTACTATCCTTTAATATATAGTATTTATATAATAAATCTTTTATATATAGCTATTAAATAGTTTTATAAAGACTTTGATATTTTCGTTTATTAATTAAAAAGGTATTATTTATTATAATTAAACCCTTTATTTTACTATACCCTTATATTATAATATAATATATTGTTATATATATAAATACTAAATCTCTTAATTAATAGTTTAATAGTATTTTCTATATAACTTATATAAACGGTTTAAAAGTATTAATATTATAAAAGCTATATTAACTTCAATTATAATTATAATATAAAGTATCGATTTTATTTTCCTTTAATAGCTTTTAACCTTTTCAATTATTATTTAACTAGTATCCTTTTAATATTTAATTACTAAAATAAAAATAAATAAAAATAAATCCCTTTTAGGTAAGTTAAAGTATTGTATTATTCTTTTAAGATATTCTTTATATAAAAGGTATATTTTATACTTTTTGCGATTTTAAATAATATTAATTCTTAAAAACTATTTTATATCTTTACCTTTAATTAATTTATATTTTCCTTTTTGGCTAGCTATAAGCGTTATAGCTAATACTTTAATTTGTTTATTATATTTAATTAAAATATTATTAATATAAAAGCCTAGGAAAATCCTTTTATTAAATATAAAGAAAAGATATAGCTTTTTTAAATATACCTTTAAACCTTATTCCTTTAAAGTTAACTATAATTTATTATATTATAGTTATAGTAAATCCTTTAGCCTATATAAAGCTTTATTCAGCTCTTTATGTATATTCCTTTATTTAAATCTATTTAATAGTTTATATATTATAACTATCCTTTATTTATCTTAAATTATATTAAAGAAAATATCTTTTATATTAAACTGCATTATTCCTAAATTAAACTTAACTATTAAAGCTATTATTATATAAAAAAGTATACTATAAGTATTACAGTATATATACATTTTATTATAAAGCTTTTTTATAAATTACTTTATATTATAAAGTATACCTTATAGTATTTTAACTTCCCTTTTTTATTAAACTTATATATAAATACCTATTTAATAAATAAAGACTTTAAATATACTATTAATTATTATTACTTTTAACTATTCTATTTATATAATATATTAATCTCTTTTTATATAATTATAAAGAATTAATCCTTTAATAAATAGTGTTTGAATTCTTTTTAACTATTAAATAGTTTTACTAAATCTTTTAAATATATTGCTAGCTATAATAAAACTGCGTTAAGCGTTTAAATAAACTTTTAATTATAGGATATTGAAATAACTATAAAAGGTATTTAAAGGCTTTTTAAATATTATTTAATATACTTTATTAATTTTATAATAGGTATGTATCTATTATTTTAATAAAACCTACTATTATTAAATATACTTTACGTTAATTACTTTAAATTATTTTTTTTCCCTTTTAAGAAAATAATTATTAACTACTTATATAAAAGTATCTTTATATAGTTTTATACTTTTATACTATTATAAATCCTTTTTATAGCTTTATATAACTTTGTTTATTAATAAAATTATTTTTTAATTTATTTATTTTTAATTATAAATCTATTTTACAATTCCTTTATATTTGAAATATTATATTCCTATTAACCTTATTTATCCTTTAACTATAAACAGATACTTTTATTTATTTACTATATAAATTTATGTTTTATTTCTTTATATATTATTTTTAATAGTAAAGGATTTATAAAATATCATAACCTAACTATATTAAAGACCTTGTTACGGGATTACAGCAGAATATCGGAACCTTTAATTAATTACTAATAGATTGCAGCTATAAGCGCAATCCTATAAAAGGGATTACTATATAAAACCATAATCCTAGATTATCAGGATTACTATAATCTAAACAATTTAAGTGTATTTACTATATATCTCTTTTATATATATATAACTGGCTTGCTATTTATTTAATATAGTTATTTAAATAATTATTAATAAATTATATTTACTAGAACTGCCTTTTTTATAGAATTATAACTATATTACTTTATTTAATATTTATCTTTAACCTCTTTATTACTATAAATCTATACACTTTAATTTAACTATTATAAATTTAACCTAAATTATTATATATTAATAACTTTTATTTAAAAGGCTAGTAAAGTTTTTAAGTAATACTATAAGTATATCTGCTATAGTATCCTCTTTTAATACTTTACTTTTTATTCTGCCTTTTCGCTAAGTATAGGATAATAATAGAGATAATAATATAAATAAAAGTAAAAATAAAAATAAAGTTAATAAAATAAAATAATTATATATTTATATAAAGGAAGCTTTTCAATATATAAAAGTTCACTATATAAAATAAAAGTAATACTATTAATATTTAATTATTAAGAATATAAAACTTTAATAAATAATTTAATAATAGTAAATAACTATTATAAATTTATAAAATGAGGCTTTATTTACTTTAAATTTTATATTAAACTATAAAGAAAACTAACCTTCAAAAGATTTAAAAGAGTCGCTTAAAATACAGCCTTTTAAACCTTTTAATAAAAGTACTGTAATACTTTAACTATTTTTTATTTAACTATATAAGTATTTTATTTATTTTCGAATTAGCTTTAATATAGAGATTAATAAAGTCTTTTTAACTACGAGATAATTTAATGGAAACACTTTAAAGTAATTTAAATTTATTTAAAGGGATTGTTTAATAATAAGTTAATAAATAAATACAGTTTATATTTATTAGCTATAATTAATTTGAAAAGGATTAAAAAAGAATTTTTAATAATATTAATACAGAATATATTAGAGAAAATAAATTTATAAATTTAATTTAAAAAGGAAAATACTTTAATAATATTATATACTTTAAAAGCTATACTTTTAAAATTAAACAAAAAAGCTTTACTTTTATAAAATACTTTTATAATAAATAAAAGCTAAAAGTTAAAAAAAAGCTTATAAATTCTTTTATAATGAAGGTATTATTAAATCTATTAAAAATATATATAAATATAAATAACTTACTTTAGAGGCTATATTTAAATATAAAAGAAATAGTAATTTAAATAGATTTATAAATATTAGAAATATATAAATTAAAGTAAAAAAAATAAAAATATATTATTAGCTTTAATAATACAAAGCTTAATTTAGTAGATTTAAATACTATTCAAAAAGGAAAAGTAAAGGTTATTTATTATAGTTATAATACATTAAGATATATTTTAAAAGATTATAAACCTTTATAAAAGCTACAAATTAATAAGCTTTAAAAGCCTATATTAAAACTTAAATAAAAAGTTAATATAGCTTTAAAAGCTATTAATTATATATTGTTTAGCTGGATGATATACTATAATAATAACTGCTTGATTTATAAATTTAATGAAAAATAAAAGCAGATAATATTTATAATAATTTAGGGTTATTTATAATAAATTAAAGGGAATATTAATTAAAACTTAAGTTTTTAATTTTTAAAAATATACTGAAAGAAAAGAAAGTAAATAAATAGTCGCTATAATTAACTATAAATATTTTCATTAAATTACTGCAGGCAATAAAAGATAAACTAATAGCAGTAACTTTAATAATAAAAATAAAAATAACCCTTTATAATATAGACTATTATTATATAGTACGATACCTTTAAAATTAAAAAATATATTATTTATAAATAGTAATTTTACAATTAAATTAAATAAATATTACTTAAATTTAATTAAAAATGTTACTATAAATATATAATAAAATAAAACAATTTTATATTTATATAAACAGCTTTATAAATAAAATAACGCTAATTATAAAATTGCTATTAAGGTTATTTTAATGGCTTTAACTATAAATAAGAAACTAATATATTTTTATATATAAAGAGATTATATTATAAATAACTTTATTAATATAAAATATTATATTATATTTTAAATTCTTTCTATTATATATAAATATATAATATACTTTCAAAAAAAGCAAGATATAATATATCTTTAATCAAAATCCTATTTTATTTTATAAAATAAATATAAGATTATAATACTTTTAAAGAATAAATTATAACTATATAATGTTAAAAATTTAAAATTATTATTATTAAATTAAATACTAAAACCTTAAAGGACGATTATTAAGTATAAAGATTTAAAAGATATAAATTTAAAGGATATTATCTTTACTATTAAAAGAATTTAATAAAATAGTATTTCTACTATAATAGAAACTTTAAATATAATTAATAATATTATTTAAAGTATAATAGCTTAAAATATATTATATATAAGCGAAATAAATAAAAGGATTAGTATAAATAATAAATTAATAATACTTTATATTTATTACTTAACTATATACTATTAAAAGGATAAATATATTATTTACTTATAAAGAAAACTTTAAAAGTAAGAAATATAAAAGGATATTAAATATAAACCTATTATAAAAATAAAGAAATTAATTAAATTATAAAAAAGCTATATAAAAATTAATTTAACTTTATTATTTATAAAAGAATTGCTTATAATAAAAGAAAATAATATTTACTTGAAAGAACTATAATTAACTGCGAGATTTATATAAAATAAAAAGAATTAAAAAAGAATTAATATTATTTATAAAAAGGCTATAAAGCAATAATTAATAAATTATATCCTTTAAAATATTAAATAATAAATGTAATAATAAAGATTTACTATATTTTAAATTAAAAATAATAATTAAAGGATATTAATTATATATATTAATAGACAGGAAAGCAATAAATAATTTTATTACACCTATAACTATAAATTACTTATAGTTACTTTACAAAAAGGGAATTAAACTATATTAACTTTATTAAATAAAAAAAGGAGCCTTTATATATAATAATAAATAAATTGAATAAAAGATTAATGATTTTAAATTTAAAATTCTTAAATATAAAAAAGTAGCTTTTTATAATATAGTAAATATAAATATATATAATATTATTTTTAGTTATTTATAATTAAAATATAATAACTGTAATATTAATTAAAAAAAGGCTAGCTTTATCAATGTAATAATAAAGCTTTTTTAATAATTAAAACGATTAAAAAAGATTTAGCTATAAAAAAGAAAGTTTAAAATATAAAGCCTTTAAATAAACCAATAAAAAGATCTAAAAAGATTACCTTTAATTTAATTATAGAAATAATTTATTTTAAATAAAGGTTAAATAAAGTAAAGGGAAAGATAAATAAATTAAGAAAATAATTGCCTTTTTATAAAACGTATTTAATAATATTAATACAATATTTAAAATAAAAAGCTTTAAAATAGCAATATTATTAAAATAAATATAAAATATCTTTAAAGAATACTAAAAGTATAATAAACTATTTAAAGAAATATTTAATATAAAGCTATTAAAATATAGCTATTAAAACTATATAATTAAAGTGAAAGATAATATAAGTATTACTTTTTATAAAATTTATAATTTAAATAAAAAAGAGTTTAAAAGCCTATATAATTATTTAAATAATGTATAAATTAAAGGGTATATTTAACCTTTTTTATTAAAAGCAGGCTACTTTATTATATTTATATTAAGAAAAAAGTAAATTATAATTAATTGTAAATTATTAACAGCTTAATAAAACTATTATTTAAAATAAACTTTTATTACTATTAATTATAGAATTGTAAAATAAATTATATAAAAAAAGTAGTTTATAATATGAGATTTTAAAGGCGTTTATAATTTTATTTAAATTAAAGAAAAATATAAATAAATAACTGCCTTTTAAACTAAATATAGTTTATTTAAATATTTAATTATACTTTTTAGCTTTATTAATGCCTTTATAATATTTCAAAAGATAATTAATCATATATTAAAAAAGTACTTTAATATCTTTATAATTATTTACTTAAATAATATTTTAATTTTTTTAAATACTATTAAGAATATAAAAGAAATATTTTAAAAGTATTATATATAATATAAAATATTAAACTATTTATAAAATTAAAAAGATATAAACTTTATATATAAAAAGTTACTTTTTAAAAATATATTATTACCTTTAAAGAAATTTATATAAATTTATTAAAGGTATAAGCAGTAAAAGATTAGCCTATATTTATAATAGTTAAAAAGATTTAAAGCTTATTAAAATCTATTAACTATTATTACTAATTTATTAAAGGCTATAAAAATATTATATAAACTTTTTATAAATTTTTTAAAAACAATTAAAAGCTTTTATAGGTATAAAATATATAAAAAGCCTTTAATAAACTTAAAAAGTTTATTTTAAAAACGTTTATATTTATTATATTTAATTTATTTAAAGAAATAAAAGTTAAAATAAATAGCTTTAGCTTTACTATAAAAGCTTAGTTTAACTAAAAGGATAAAAAGAATAACCTATAGCTTATTACTTTTTATTTTTAAATAGTATATAATATAAAACTAAACTATTTAATATATAATAAAGAACCTTTTACTATTAATTTTATATTTAAAGAATAGTAATATTACTTATTAAAAGGAATATAAAGAATTAAAGTATATATTAATTATAAAAGTATTATATACTTTATAATAATTTAATAAGTTTTTAAAAAGTAAATTTATTATATAAAATACCTTTTAAAATCTAACTATATTTTAATTTAATAAATTCTTTTTTAAAATAAAGAAATAAATATATTTAATAAATAAATTAAATATAATTAAAAAAAGATTAAATATATTAAATAGATTATAAAATAAACCTTTAAAGGATATTATTAATAAATAGCGCTGTAAGGTATATATAAGATATTTAATAATAATACTATATTTTAATATAGTAAAAAGCATTATATTATTTAAAATAATAATAGATTATTAAAAGATATAAAGTTTAATAATAAAGAAACTTAATAGTAAAATGAAAAGATTTAGATTTTAAATAAACTTTAAATAAATATAGTTATAAAAGTTTATAAATATTTAATATATAAATATAAAAGTATTTATAAAACTTATAAATAAATATAAAAGTACTTTAAGTTTTAAAAGCTTAAAGAAATAATATAAAATATTATTTTTTACTATATAATATATAAAATAATTAAACCTTTAAAATATAAACTATATAGTAAACTTTAACTTTTATTAATATTAAAATAATTAAATCAAAAAGTTATTAATTATATAAATATTTTATAATAGTAATATTTTGAAGTTAATTAGATTTCACTTTATATATATTAACTATAGCTTTACGCTAAATATATATAAAGCATTAGAAAAAGGCTTATATATTAATAAAGTATAAATTAAAGTTAAAAGTATAAAGTAATTATATAAGGAAATATAAGTATAACTTTACTTTATATAAAAGGAATAAAAAAGTATATTAATAAGTATAAATTAAAGGGATTAATCTTTAAAGAGGGAGATATAATTTACGTATATTAATATTCACTAAGAAAAAAGACTATAACTATTAAAATAATATAATTAAGCAATAAATTACATTTTAAAAAACTTAAACTTTATTTAATTCAAAAAGCTACTTTAAAAGTTACTTATAAATTTATATTATTAAATAATATTTAAATTTACTTAATATTCTATATTTTACTATTTAAAAAGGTATTATAAAATAAATCAAAAAAACTAATTATAGATTTAATTAAAGCTTTACTAGTTAAAGAAAAATATAATATTAAAAGAATTAAAGCTATAAAAATAAAAGATAATAAATATTAATATTTAATTAAAGAAAAAAACTATAAAAAAGAATATAACTTTTAAAAACTTATTAAATACCTATTAAACGCTAAAAATAAACTTAAATAATTTTATTAGTCTTTAAGATCAAAGGACTTAAGTCTATAAAATTATTGTTAAGCTTTATAAAAGCTTGATTTACTTTAATAGGTACCCTTAGCAATTAAGGATTAGTTAATACCTTTACCTTTTAAACAGATAAAAAGGGCAGTATATTATCCTTTTTATCTAGACCCTATAACCTTTATTTAAAAGGTTTAGTATATTGCTTATATACCTTTTTCTTAGTATATTAAATATAGTTTAAATGCCCTGCAGCTACTATAATCTGCAATTATAGCTCTATTAAATAAAAATAAAGAACCTTTAGGTTTTTCTGATATTTAAGTATATAAATAACTAGAAAGGTTAATAGAAAAATATAAAGGAGAGGAAAGAGAGGAGTATATAAAATAAAGCAATTGAAACTTTATTATAGGAATAGCCCTAATATATATATTTACTATACTTTAAAAAGTTATTTATTATTTAATAAATTAATTTCTTTTAAAAGTAATAAGCATAAAGTATATTAGCAGGATTGCCTTTAAAAGGAATTATAAAAGTAAATAAAGTATATTAATTAAATCTATAAGCGCGAGGTTTAGCAATATAATTTATTATAATATTCATATAGGAAAGGTAAAAAGAATAAATAAATAAAACTTATAAAGGAATTAATAAGTTTTAAAGATAAAATTAATAGGAGGGGAATATTATATTATAACCTAACTATATTAAAAACCTGGTTATAGGATTATAGTAAAATGTTCAAACCTTTAATTAATTACTAATAAATTGCAGCTATAAACGCAATCTTATAAAAGGGATTATTATATAAAACTATAATTATAGATTATTAAAATTACTATAATCTAAACAATTTAAATATATTTATTATATATCTCTTTTATATATATATTACTAGCTTACTACTTATTTAATATAGTTATTTAAATAGTTATTAATAAATTACATTTACTAGAACCGCTTATTTTATAGAATTATAACTATATTAGCCTGCTTAGTATTTATCTTTAACCTCTCTATTAATATAAATCTATAAACCTTAGTTTAACTGTTAAGAATTTAACCTGGATTATTATATAAAAGTATACTTTTAAATTTAAATACTTTATTAGTTTCTTTACTTAAAGGATATTATATAAAAATAACATAAATATAAAGTTAAGTCTTTCTTTTTCCTCTTTAAACTTAATATTATTAAATAGCTTTTAAAGCTTAATAATTAATAGTTTTTTTATATTATTAAGTTTAAAGTTATAAAACTTACTTTTATTAAACTTTATATTTTATATTATAATAACCCTTTTAAGTTAAAACATTTATATTTAATATATATTAGTAGTAAAATAGTTAATAAAATCCTTTATTAGCCTTTTAAGCTTTATTTTAAATTTAAATGTATTTTATTTTACTTTATAGTTTATATTACTATATAAACATAATAGCTATATATATAAAAGTTACTTTAATTAAGTTTTAACTTTATATTTAACCTTTTTATTAAAAAGAAAACAGTAATAGAACCATTATATTAAAATATATATAAATAGATATTTCCCTTTTTAATATAAAAGTTTAATATGAATTAATTGTATTATAGCTATTTTACTTTTAAGCTTTAAAAGCTTTAATCGCTTTATTTCTAAAGTAATTTAATTAACATTATAGTAACCTTTTTATTTATATATTTAATTTTACTATTTAGCTTATAAGTATTCAAAGGGGAGCGCTTAAATATAATTCTTTATATCTATATA
The DNA here is from genome assembly GCA_025331125.1 of Mycogone perniciosa. Classification (NCBI taxonomy): domain Eukaryota; kingdom Fungi; phylum Ascomycota; class Sordariomycetes; order Hypocreales; family Hypocreaceae; genus Mycogone; species Mycogone perniciosa. The sequence goes on from JAOALB010000107.1 coordinate 161,666, forward strand.
TCTTTCTAATATTTTATTTCCCTTTTTTATCTTTATAATTATAGTTTTATTATTATAGTAATAATAGTATATAAATACTTCAAATTACCTTTTAACTTTACTATTAAAGTTAAATAGTGTATATATTATAATTAATCCTTTTACTTTATTAATAGTAAAGCCTTTATTTACCTATTATACTTATCTTTCAATATTAGCAATTATTTACTGTTATTATATACTCTTTTATAGTTTTATAAACTTTATTAAATGCAGTAAAATAGTTTTAAAGATCTATATTTACAATATTCTTTAGAAATAAAAGGCTTTTTAATGATTTATATATATATTTAATATATTACTGTTGTAAATTAAAAGTAATTTTAAATATAAAGGTAATATAGTATTATATAAAGTTAATATTATTATTTAAAAGATTAGTATAAAAGGATAAAGGGTTATATAAAAAGAAAACTAAATCATATATCCTTTTAATATTTACTATAATATTATTTTTCTCAAATCCTTTATAATATAACAAGCAGTTATAACTATAATATTATATTTCCTTACTATTATATATACTTTGAACTATTTACTATCTTAAATATATAAATTAATCTTTAAGCTTCAAGCCGTTTTAAAAACTATTTTATAATCCCTTTAAATAGCCTATAAAATATTTAAAGCGCTTAATATTAAAGTCTTTTTAATACTTTAAATAATATATATAAACTTTCTATAAATTTACTAAAAGGAATTAGAAGTTTTTATAAATATTAAATATATGAAAAGCCTTTAATAAATTTAAATAGTTTATTTTTAAAAAACTTATATTTTTCATATTTAATTTATTTAAAGAAAGAAAAGTTAAAATAAATGCTTTTAACTTTATTATAAAAGCTTAATTTAATGAAAAAAGATAAAAACAGTAAACTATACTTTATTACCTTTTACTTTAAAGTATTATATAGCGCAAAACTAAATTATTTAATATATAATAAAGAATTTCTTACTATTATTTTTATATTCAAAGAATAATAATATTATTTATTAAAAGGAATATATAAAGTTAAAGTATATATTAACTATAAAAATATTATATATTTCGCAATAGTTTAATAACTTTTTAAAAAGCGGATTTACTATATGAAATAGCTTTTAGAATTTAACTATATTTTAATTTACTGAAAGGGATTTAAAAAGAAAATAAATAAACATATTTAATAAATAAATTAGGTATAATTAAAGGAAAATCGAGTATATTAAACAGATTTTAAAATAAACCTTTAAAAGATATTACTAATAAATAATACTATAAGCTATATATAAAGTATTTAATAATAATATTATACTTTAATATATTGAAAAGTATTATACTACTTAAAATAATAATAGATTTATAAAAGATATAGAGTTTAATAATAATAAAGGAATTTAATAATAAAATAAAAAGATTTAAATTTTAAATAAACTTTAGAAAAATATAGTTATAGAAGTTTATTAATATTTAATATATAGATATAAAGGTATTTGCAAGACTTATAAATAAATATAAAAAATATTTTAGGTTTTAAACGCTTAAAAGAATAATATAAAATATAACTTTTTACTGTATAACTTATAGAATAGTTAAACCTTTAAAATATAAACTATATAGTAAACTTTAACCTTTACTAGTATTAAAATAACTATAAGAGTTAATTGTATTAGATTTTATTATTAAACTACTATTATTTATTAAATTAATATAAACGATTAAGTATAATAGTATTTTAATAATTATAGATTAATTTATTAAATACTTTTACTTTTTTTATATAAAAAAGCAATAGATATAAAGATATTAATTTATATATTTTTATAATTTATTGCAGTTAATTATATAATTCTAGCCAAAATTATTTCTAATTAAAGATTAACCTTTATATTGAAATCTTAGTAAATATTTATATACTAATTAAATATAAATTATAGATTTAATACTATATACTACCTATAAATAAATAAATAAATAAAATGCATTAACTAGGTTATCAAAGTTTATTTAAAAAGTTATATTAACTTTAATTAAAACAATTAAATAAAGAATTTATTAATTATATAAATACCCTATAACAGTAATATTTTAAAGTTAACTAGACTTAGCTTTATATATATTAACCATAGCTTTATACTAAATATATATAAAGCATTAAAAAGGCTTATATATTAATAAAGTATAAATTAAAGTTAAAGATATAAAGCAGTTATATAAAGAAATATAGCTATACTTTTACTTTATATAAAAGAAAATAAAGAAATATATTAATAAATATAAACTAAAAGGATTAATCTTTAAAGAAAAGAAGATAGTTTACTTATATTATTATTCGCTAAGAAAAAACACTATAAATATTAAAATAATGCAATTAAATAATAAATTAAATTTTAAAAAACTTAAACTTTACTTAATTAAAAAGGTTATTTTAAAAGTTACTTATAAACTTATACTACTAAACAGTATCTAGATTTACTTAGTATTTTATTTATAAATATTTATAAAGAGGGTTTTATTAAAGGTAATTAATATATTTAATGTATTTATAGTCCTTTATATCAGCCTATTTAAATAAGGTTAATTATTTATTTAAATAACTATTAGATTAAAGAGGTATAAGACTATAAAGATAAATAAATAGATTTAGTTTAATAAAAACTAATTTATATTCTCTTTTAATATATTACCTTTACTTATAATTTTATAGCTATTAAGGTATAAAGAGGTAACTATTAATTGCTTTTAACTGCAGATATTATAATTAAATAATTTACAGTATCTTTTAATCTTTATATTATTTAATTACAGCTTTATAGTTCTATTAAAAGCGCTAATTCCCCTTTAATAAAATATTTATATAAAGGAAGCCGTTTAGTATAAAAAGCCTATTATATAAAATAAAAGTAATACTATTAATATTTAATTGCTAAAAACGCTAAGCTTAACTAAATAATCTATTAACAGTAAACGATTATTATAAAGTTATAGAATTAAGTATTGCCTATACCTGCTTTAAACTTTATACTAAACTATAAAAGGAATTAACGTTTAAGGGATTTAGAAGAGTCGCTGAAAATATAGCCCTTTAAACCCTTTAATAAAAGTATTATAATACTTTAACTATTTTTTACTTAACTATATAACTATGTTATTTGTTTTTTAATTAGCTTTAATATAAAGATTAATAAAGTCTTTTTTACTGCTTAATAATTTAAAGGAAATACTTTAAAGTAATTTAAACCTATTTAAAAGGATTTCTTTAATAATAAAAGTAAAGTTAATAAATAGATTTAACTTATATTTAATAACTATAATTAATTTAAAGAAGAGTTAAAGAATATTTTAAGAATATTTATAAACAATATACTATAAAAAATAAATTTATAAATTTAATTTAAAAAGGAAAATACTTTAATTATAGTATATACTTTAAAGACTATACTTTTGAAGTTAAATAAAGAAACTTTACTTTTATTGAATATTTTTATAATAAATTTAAAGTAAAAGTTAAAAGGGAAGTTTATAAACTTTTTTATAATAAAAGTATTATTAAATTTATTAAAAAATATATAAGTATAAATAGTTTATTTTATAAACTTTATTTAAATATATAAAAATAACAATATTAATTTAAATAAATTTATAAATATTAAAAATATATAAATTAAAGTAAAAAGTAATAAGAATATATTATTAGCTTTAATAATAAAAGAGTTAATTAAATAAATTTAAATATTATTTAAAAAGGAAAAGTAAAGGTTATTTATTATAAATATAATAAATTAAAATATATTTTAAAGGACTATAAAGCTTTATAAAAGCTAAAAACTAATAAACTTTAAAAGCCTATATTAAAACCTCGGTAAAAGGTTAATATAGTTTTAAAAGCTATTAATTATATATTATTTAATTAGACTATATACTATAATAATAGCTGCTTTATATATATATTAAATAAAAATAAAAGTAAATAATATTTAAAGTAATTTAAAAAGATGGCTATAATAGACTAAAAAAGATATTAATTAAAATTTTAAGTTTGAATTTTTAAAAATATATTTAAAGAAAATAAAGTAAATAAATATTTACTATATTTAAATAGTTTAATAAAATAAAACTTAAACTTTAACTATATAAAGTTAAATAAAGATAATAGTATTTTAAATAAATAAATAATTGCTATAATTAATTATAAATATTTTAATTAAATTACTATAAGCAATAAAAGATAATTAAATAGCAGTAACTTTAATAATAAAAATAAAGATAACCCTTTATAATAGAAACTATTACTATATAATACTATACCTTTAAAACTAGAAAATATACTATTAATATACAGTAAATCTAAAAATAACTTAAATAAGTATTACCTTTATATAGTTAAAAGAATTACTATAAATATATAACTAGATAAAATATATTTATACTTATATAAACAGCTCTATAGATAAAATAAAGTTAATAACAAAATAGCTATTAAAGTAATTTTAGCTGCCTTAACTATAAAAGCAAAACCTATATATATTTATAGATAAAGAGATTATACTGCAAATAACCTTATTTATAAAAAGTATTATACTATATCCTAAATCACCTGTATTATATATAGCTGTATAATATACTTTTAAGAAAAAGTAAAGTATAATATATTCTTAATTAAAATCCTATTTTACTTTATAAAATAAACATAAGATTATAATACTTTTAAAGAATAGAATATAACTATATAGTATTAAAGCTTTAAAGTTATTATTATAAAATTAAATATTAAAACATTAAAGGAATATTATTAACTATTACGATTTAAAGGATATAAGTTTAAAGGATATTATATATACTATTAAAAGAAATTAATAAAATAGTATTTCCGCTATAATAACAAGTTTAAATATAATTAATAATATTATTTAAAATATAATAGCTTAAAGTATATTATATATAAATAAAATAAATTAGAAAAATAATATATATAATAAGCTAATAATACCTTATATTTATTACTAGAGTATATATACTATTAAAAGGATAAATATACTATTGAAAGCATAAATATACTATTAAAAGGATAAATATACTATTGAAAGGATAAATATACTATTAAAAGGATAAATATACTATTTACTTATAGGAAAAACTTTAAAAGTAATAAATATAAAAGTATATAAAATATAAACTTACTTTAAAAGACAAAAATATTAACTAAATTATAAAAAAGCTATATTAAAACTAGTTTAACTTTATTACCTATAAAAGAATTACCTATAATAAAAGAAAATAGTATTTACTTTAAAGGACCTTAATTAACTATAAAGTTTATATAAAATAAAAAGAATTAAAAAAGAATTAATATTACTTATAAAAAAGCTATAAAATAATAATTCATAAATTATATCTTTGAAAATATTAAATAATAAAAGTAATAATAAAGATTTATTATATTTTAAATTAAAATAATAATTAAAGGATATTAGTTATATATATTAATAGATAATAAAGTAATAGGCAATTTTATTATACCTATAACTATAAATTACTTACAGTTATTTTAAAAAAAGAAAACTAAACTATATTAACTTTATTAAATTAAAAAAGGAGCCTTTATATATAATAATAAATAAGTTAAGTAAAAGATTAATTATTTTAAATTTAAAATCGCTAAATATAAAAAAGTAGTGCTTTATAATATAGTAAATATTAATAGGTATAATATTATTTTAAGTTATTTTTAGTTAAAATGCAATAACTTTAATATTAATGAAGAAAATAACTAGCTTTATTAATATAATAGTAAGGCTTTTTTAATAATTAAAATTATTAAAAAGGATTTAACTATAAAAAAGAAATTTTAAAATATAAAACCTTTAAATAAGCTAATAAAAGGAACTAAAAAAGTAACCTTTAATTTAATTACAGAAATAATTTACTTAGAAATAAAATGTAAAGTAAAGGGATAAATAAATAAATTTAAAAAATAATTGCCTTTTTATAAAAAACATTTAATTATATTAATAAAATACTTAAAATAAAAAGCCTTAAAACAGCAGCGTTATTGAAATAACTACAGAATATCCTTAAAGAATACTAAAAGTATAATAAACTATTTAAAGAAATACTTAATATAAAGCTACTAGAATATAATTAATAGGATTATATAGTCAAGCTTAAAAATAATATAAATACTATTCTCTATAAAGTTTATAATTTAAATAAAAAAAAGCTTAAAAGCCTATATAACTATTTAAATAATATAATAGCTAAAGGGTATATTTAACTTTTTTTATTAAAAGTAGGCTATTTTATTATATTTATATTTAAAAAAAAAGGTAAACTATTATTAATTATAAACTACTAATAGCTTAATAAAGCTACTATTAAAAATAAAACTTTACTATTATTAATTATAAAATTATAAAATAAACTATATAAAAACAAATAGTTTATAGCATTAAATCTTAAAGGCGCTTATAACTTAATTTAAATTAAAGAAAGATATAAATAAATAACTGCCTTTTAAATTAAATATAGTTTATTTAAATACCTAATTATAGCTTTTAATTTTATTAATACCCTAGTAATATTTTAAAAAATAATAATATATTAAAAAAGTATTTTAATATCTTTATAGTTATTTATTTAAATAATATTTTAATCTTTTTAAATACCTTTTAAAATATAAAGAATATATCTATAAAATATTATAAATAGTATAAAATATTAAACTATTTTTAAAACTAAAAAAGTGCAAATTCTATATATAAAAAGTTACTTTTTTAAAGTATATTAATACCTTTAAAGAAATTTATATAAATCTATTAAAAGTATAAACAGTAAAAAGCTAGCTTATATCTATAATAGTTAAAGAAGTCTAAAGCTTTTTCAAATTTATTAACTATTATTAATAATTTATAAAAGCTATTAAAATATCATATAAACTCTCTATAAACTTATTAAAAAAAATTAAAAGTTTCTATATGCATTAAATATATAAAAGGACTTTAATAAACTTAAATAGTTTATTTTAAAAAGATTTATATTTATTATATTTAACCTATTTAAATAAATAAAAATTAAAATAAATACTTTTAACTTTACTATAAAAGTTTAATTTAGCTAAAAAGATAAAAATAGTAAATTATCCTTTAACTTTTACCTTTAAGTATTATATAGTGTAAAACTAAACTCTTTAATATATAATAAAAAGTTCTTTACTATTATTTTTCTATTTAAAGAATAGTAATATTACTTATTAAAAGGAATATATAAAGTTAAAGTATATATTGATTATAAAAATATTATATATTTCTAATAGTTTAATAACTCTTTAAAAAATAAATCTATTATATAAAACACCTTTTAAAAATTAATTATAAGCTTAATACTATATACTATTTATAAATAAATAAATAAATAAAATATATTAACTAGGTTATTAAAGTTTATTTAAAAAGTTATATTAACTTTAATTAAAATAATGAAAAAAGAACTATGAATTATATAAATATTTTATAACAGGAATATTTTAAAGTTAATTAAATCTACCCCTATATATACTAATTATAGCTTTATACTAAATATATATAACGCGCTAAGGAAAGGCTTATATATTAATAAAGTATAAATTAAAGCTAAAAGTATAAAGCAATTATATAAAGAAATATAAATATACCTTTACTTTATATAAAAAAGAATAAAATAATATATTAATAAATATATATTAAAAGGACTAATCTTTAAAAAAAAGATATAGTTTACCTATACTATTATTTAATAAAGAAAAAGACTATAAATATTAAAATAATATAACTAAATAATAAATTAAATTTTAAAAAACTTAAACTTTACTTAATTAAAAAGGTTATTTTAAAAGTTACTTATAAACTTATACTATTAAATAGTATTTAAATTTACTTAATATTTTATATTTTACTATTTAAAAAAGTAGTATAAAATAAATTAAAAAATAAATTAATTATAAATTTAATTAAAGTCTTAATAGTTAAAAAAAAATAAAGTAAAAGAAATTTAAGCTATATAAATAAAAGATAATAAATATTAATATTTAATTAAATAAAAAAACTATAAAAAGGAATATAACTCTTAAAAAGCTATTAACTACCTATTAAACACTAAAATAAAACTTAAATAGTTCTATTAGTCTTTAAGATTAAAGAACATATATTCATAAACTCCTCGCCAATTTTAAAAAAGGATTAATCTACCTCGCTAATAACCCCTAATATTTAGATATCCTTAACTATATACTGCTTATAGGCATTAAAAGCAAAAAGAATATTATCCTTTATATTAAATTCCGCTATACATTAATAAATTAACTTTTTACCCTGCTCTTTAATCTTTTTATAAATCTTGCGAATCTAAGCTAAATAACCTATTATCGCAAAAAGATATTCTTGCAGCTTAAATATCTACTGCTGCAGGTTTATTAAATTATCGCTAGCTACTTCCTCTTGATAATTAAGTTTTTTTTGTTAATTAAAAAGATAAATAACTAAAAAGGAGGGTTAGTAACGCAAAAATATAATATATAAAAAACCTATAAAATAAAGCTACTAGCACTTTATTATAAGCTTTCTTTTAATAGATATATTTAAAATAAAATAGATTTCTATTTAGTATTTAATAATATACCTTAATCTTAAAATAATAAATATATAGTATATTTATTAAAGAACCTTGAATAGAAATAGACAATAAAGAAATATTACGCTCGCGGTCTTTATAGGTAATAATTAAAGACTTCTTTAATATACAGTTACTTATAATAAATATGTAATAAAAGGAAGGAAGGGAATAATATATAATAAAAGAAGAGGAGAACTTACAGTCTTAAAGATAAAACTATTAAAAGGGGGATATTGTATTACGACCTAAATATGCAATTTATATATATATATATATATTATGTATTGATATATATAACCTAGACTAACGGCCAGATCGCGGTCCATGGTTCTTATACTACAGTCCGCGCTTTTAGAGGATTAGTCTATAACTTAAAGATAGTTAATCCTTAATATATCTCCTTTATATATAAAACTAAATAAACTACAATTATTTAATATAGTTACTTAAATAGTTGTTAATAAATTACATTTACTAGAACCGCCTATTTTATAGAATTATAACTATATTACCCTGCTTAGTATTTATCCCTAACCTCTCTATTAATATAAACCTATAAACCTCGGTTTAATAGTTAAGAATCAACCTAGATTGTTACAAAATATTATAGGTAATAAAGTAATTAAATAGGCAGATCAATGTTATTTAATCTTTACTTTTATAAATACTTTTATAAAGAATCTTGAAAGGTATATTAATTTTATTTTCTTTAACTGCTTTATATTAAGAATTCTTACAAAAAACCTAAATATAAACTTAAACTATTATATAATTACTATTATATTTTGAAGCTATATTAAACTAATATTCAATATAAAAAGAAAATATTGTTTTTTTAAAAGTTCATAAAAGTTTAATTAATTAATATATATATATATATATATATATATAGGTTTTTTTAAAAGTAAATGCAATTAATTAAATTCAAAAAGACTTAAATATAGCTATATAAATATATTAAACAATGTTTATAAATTATATATAGTTAATAAATTGAACAAAATGTTAAAATAAATATAATACTTTTTAATAAAATGGAAAATATTAAAAGACTTATTTAATTTGTATTATAATACCTTTTAAAATAAATTAATAAATTAAAGTGAAGAAAGTAATATATAATACTACTGAATATAAAACATACAATTATTATAATAGAATTATAATTAAAGTTAATTTAAATAAAGGTATTTAAAAGGTAATTCAATAATATAAGGTTATAAATTAACTTTAACCTTTACTTTTAATAAATAGTAATAAAAGTATTTTAAACTTTAAAAAATAAATGGTCTTTTTTAAAGACTATTTATCATAGCGAAAAAGAATTTAAAAAAATATTTAAAGCTTTTAAAAACTTTAAATATTAAATTACCTTTAAATATTATAAAATAAAGTAATTCTTACAAAAAGGTAAAAAGGATTATAATTAAAGTAAAGAATATTATATTTAATATAAGTAGTATATTAATTGCCTTTTTATATTATATGTAGCCTACTATTAAAAATCTTATTATAAACGTTTTCAAAGGCTATTTTAAATTAAAATATTAGCTTTTCCCTTTTAAAAATATTAAGATTACTATTATATTTAAGCTTAACAAACTGAGTTATATAATTTATAAAGTCTTTAAGCGTATACTAGTATTATTCTATATATAAGAAAGCTTTAAAAGATTATTTATAAAAAAAGTATCCTTTTTAATATTTAAATATAAATTTCTTTTAAAGTAGTATTTCAAAGCTTTTTTTAAAAAAGCAGCTATCAGTTTAATTATTTATTTAATTTATAATATTAATATCATTTTAAATAAAAAAAAGGTTATAACTTTATTTACTTTTAATATCTTTAAAGCCTTTAATATTATTATAAAGAATGAATTGATTTTATAATTTAAATAATAAAGTTAATTTATTAGATTTTACTTTTAAATATAATACTTTATAAAAATCTTTTATTTTCTTTATTATATTAATATTATACTTTAATTTAACCATTAAATCTAAATATTAATAATCTTATTTTAAATATATTAATAGTATCATTATATTTATTATAAAGGGGTTTACTAAAAGAAATGGCTATCTTTATATAATAAATATTTAATAAAACATTAAAATAAAAAGTAAAAAGTATAATATCTTTCAACTATATTAAAGCTAAACAGCTGTAATTTTATTATATAAAAGGCTAAATTTATAAAAAAGGTATTATAATAAAAGGAAATTTAATTTAATTTAATAAAAATATTTAATAGTTAAAAGTTTGTTTTAATTTAAAAGATAAAGATATTATAAGTAATAAATAAATAAATTATTTAATTAAATAAAATATAATGTTTTTACTATACTATAAAATTAAATTATAATTATCTATATAAAAAGATAAATCAAAAGAAAAGTTATAAGAGTAATAAAGTAAAACTAATTTAATAAAACTTTAAAAGGCTATATATAATAAAGGCTTAAAGCTTTAACTTCCCCTTTAAAGCTTAAACTTTTATACTTTAGTTTTTATAGGCTTTTAATTAAAAAATTAAAATATAAAGACTTTTAGAAATACTATAAATACTTTAAATATAATAAAAAGTTTATTTATAAATATAATAAATTTAAAATGTAAAGTTATTTTATAAAATATAAAATAATTAAGCCTTTCTTTCTAAATATCCCTTTAAAAGAGACCCTTTTCTTTTACTTATTTAAATTTATAAAAAGTAAAGCCTTTTAAAAACTAATAAAAAAAGCTGACCTTTATAGTCCTCTTTTAGCAAAAATAAATTAATACTACTTAAATTAACCCTCTTTCCTTTATAAATTAAAACTCAGCAAACAGTAGTATAAGCCGCCAGCTTTTAATATCCTATTGCCTATAAAGGATTTATATAACTAGTTTACTTAATAGACGTAAATAATAAAACAAAACAAATAATCTACGATCAAGTTATCACGGTTCCCGCTGTCTTGGGTATATCAGCGGCAAATCTTCAAATCATCGGTCGTCCGGATCTCCAGACAACAGTCACAAAGTTCAACCTCTGGTTCCTTAGCCAGTATGACCATGTCCTCTACCTGGACGCGGACACACTGGTGTTATCTAACCTCGATCACCTCTTCTCGCTACCTAATAATATTGATTTCGCTGCGTCGCCAGAGCTCGGCTTCCCCGATTGCTTCAACAGCGGCGTGATGCTGCTGAAACCAGATGTAGCCACCTTTGCAGACTTGAGCAAACTCGCTGGAGAGGTGGAGTCGTTCGACGGAGGAGACCAGGGCTTGCTGAATATCTATTTCGGTGACGGAACCCACTGCCACCCGCTGAAACAACTCGTCACCATGGAGAAACATGGTCGGAATACGACACGAACGTGGCATCGCCTTAGCTTTACATTACAATATAGAGATGCACAAGGTCTATCGTCTCTACATCCCGGCCGTTCTCAGATATCGATCAGAGCACAAGGTGCTTCATTTTATTGGAAAGGACAAGCCATGGCACTTCCCCCAAGGCAAGGTGGAGCGTTCCGATGATATGCCTGTCTACTTCCAGTTCTATAGCAAGATGGTGGAGCGATGGTGGGAAGTTCGCCGACAGGTGGTTGTTCTCGAATCGCGGCCTGGTGACGAAGTTCAAGCGTAGGTTTTTGATCCGTTGCATAAAGTGGGAACCAGGCCATCAAGGCTACGTTGCCAATACTCCCAAATATTTCTCCGGGATTCCGAGCTATGTTCGGTAACAACTCTGCCTAAATACGATGGAATACTGGGATCTTGGTGTTTACCAGGGATCCAGACGAATGGAACTGCACGAGATTCATTAGGTGACCAGATGAAAGGGGGCCTCGGAAGCTTAGGGACCTTCAGAGATAAATGCAGTCATCGCAGTGGCCCTCACTTCGTGCCTCATTCATACCAGTTACATACCCCAACTTCTTCACTCTCTGCAATTGCGACGGAGTCCAAGTGCCTCTGGTGTTTCTTGGAACCCCCTATAGGTGTTTTGCGTTAGTCAGTATCAGATAGAAGGAGTCAAAGCGATTCCAGAGAGGCCTGGGGTACCGGACTGGATTGGGCATGAGCAACACCACTACCAATATACCGATGTACCGTCCGAATCCCAACACCAACAATTTCCTTCCTCATTCAGATTCCTGAACTGGCGCTGCTTTAACACAATAGGAACGCCTGAGTAGCGCTTGAATAGTGCCTGAATAGTGCTTGAGTCGGGCAACCCACAACAACATTATTATCCGTGCGACACAGTTCCAATTACCACTCGTACGATTAGAACGAACTACAGCAAACCTTTGATCATCAATTTATACATACGTCATGATCTGTAAAGGAGCTGGATTTACATTTCATTTAGCAAGGAATGTCTGCAGAATTACAGGTCATTACACAGACTTGCTAGAGACGATTTTCGACTTGTTCAGGGTAAGGTGCATGTTGATAGTGGCACGAAGCGGTTGGGAGGTCCTGTTTCTCTATTATTACTCAAGTATCCACCCATAAAAACAAAATATTTGACATTGTAACACGGCAGTGGTCGGGTCCCAATAGGTTCGCGGGTCCGTACACTCACTGGTCTATACACTTATCTTACCTAGGGAGTCAATAATACCTCGCATTCGGGATCTAATAGGCTGGTTTTAAATTTCACGGGACCTGTAGGTATTATATCAGCACGGCCAAGCAACTTTTACACCTTTAGCTAATGCATTATAGGTATTTATATTATCCAACAAGCATACCTGCTTATAAGAGCTATTCCAACCCAACTTAACAATATGGCTATGGCCTGTTCAGGGACAGCCTTATAATACGGAATGCTCGCTCATACAGTCTTGCGCAGAATTGCGACTCAACGTCTTATTTTACCTGGGCATATGTCACCAGCGCGTCGTGCAGCCGCCCAAAAACACCGCCATGCCAGCGTCTCACCTCCTCCCACTCCGGCTTGGGCAAAGTCACCTGTGCCATCCGCAACCAGGCGCCGACAATGAAATCCGCATAGCTGGCCCGCTGCCCTAGCAGAAACGGCCCGTCGGTATTCTCGAGGAACAGCTTGGCCAGATCGCCCAGCATGGCCCGAAAGGATTCCGTGACCTTCTCGCGCGCCTCGCCGGTCAAGGCGAAATCATCCCAAGAGCTGACGCCGGCACGACGGACAAATTCGGCCTTGGTTTCCTCAGCGGTGGCCGGATCAAGCGGCAGGCCGTCAACCATGAGCGGAACGTGGGTGCTGAAGGCCGCATCAACGTTTGTATTGAAACGGGCGTACTCGGGAAAGCCACCATCTCCGCGCTCCGACAGTGGCGCCGGGAAGCCGAACGTCTGCACAAAGGTGTAGTCGAGGGTTTGGGCCGGGAACAAGTCGCCGGCGCCCGAGTCGGGATATATGCGCTGCAGGTGGACGGCGATGTCGAAGGAGTCGCCGACTGTGGCGCCCGTAGCAGTATCTTGGATCACCGGGAGCGTGTAGAAATCAGTGCCATCGGCAAACTTGCGAGTGACAGGCTCACTAAGGCCGCGGCGCACTTTCGAGATGTCGGGCATGCCCACCCATGACGTCGAGTACGGAACGCCCTTGAAGTTGAGCGCAAACCGGCTCTTCCACGGGTTTGGCGAGCAGCACGACTCCGCTACGGGGGGCCTGTGGGCGATGTCGTAGAGGACTATGGCGCCCGAGGAGGTCGTGGTCGTGGTCGTGGTCGCCATAGGAAATAACAGGCAAGTGATTGTATGTTAAGGCAGATCTCGTGGTTTTTGGGTGGCGAGCTAAACGAATACTTACTGGGGAATCTGTGTATTGGATGAAGTTGGGCACGTAATGAAGCCTATCCCCCGCAACGCAGGCATGTCAACTACGTAGTCCACTGCATATATCAGGGGGGGTAGACCCTATTAGTAGCGCCGGCAGTTGTCATAGGCTGATGCGCAAGTAAGGAACTAAGCTATGCCCGAGTTTGGTTATCCCTGCATATACGACTGATGCGGCACATTGACTGTGACGATCCGGGCTGATTCCCAAGGGATAAACCGAGGGTCGTGGGTTTATATTGGCAGAGAGATTAGGGATAAATACTGAGCAGGGTCACGCAATGATTATTCTATGGACCTGGTTGATTCAGGTAAATAATTCTATTAACGACTGTTTAAGTAACTATATTAAATGAGTGACAAGCCAGTTGTGTATATACAAAGGAAGTTTCCTTGATCATCATAAGACGTAACTACGTCTTTTATGTATTATCTTCAGCCGCTTCATGGTTCTATTAGCCGTGCTACCGCAAGCCCTACCCATAAGTTCACTTGGGCGTGATTTCTCTGTGTGTGTGCATACATTTCCCTCTTGACAAAGTATATCACCGACCACTAGGTGATCTGGTATATGCCTCAATGATTGCTTCTTTGAACATCGGATTAGTCCGTTGGTCCTATATTGATCCATGGTACGTACCGTCCGAGACCCTTTATACGGCCATAAGAGTATCGAGTTATAACAATATCGTACACCCTCACCTATTCAGTCTCCCGCGCTGCTCGCAATCTGGGCAATGGTGATAATGGAAATCCCGATGATGGCGGTCCAGTGATTTTTAATGGCGCAGACGGTGTGTGAGGTGATGCAACCGTTCGCTAATGAGGGTAGACTGAATCGAGCTGATTGTAACTGTGGTTAACATCTATGAAGGAACTGTGCGATCCTTCAATCGGGAGCCTCCACGATGGTGTTCAGGCCTCGTCAATGTCGTCGATGCGAATGTTTCATTGCTGAAAGCTGCCATCTCTGCGCAGTTGTTGTTGTAGGGGTGGTGCCTCTTGATGTTCATCAAAGCGACTGAGACATCACTCTACATCAATCCTTTCAATGACTCTAATCAGATTGACCGCGATTGATGGTAATAAATCAGAGCACCAACTCAAGTTATATGGGTTGACAAGATTATACAGCAAAAGTGCTCTATACTACTAGTACCACTACTACTACTCGGAGACCCACTGACTTGCGCCCTACGCCTTACTGTTGTCGTCGACCCACACTTTACAAGCTTGTGCCAGACTTGAGTCAGAAGCAAGCAACCAACTTGTTACTCAACATTGCCAACCAAGATTCCATCTCAGTTTCCTCAACATGGAGATCCCGGAAAATCATCCAAGCGAGGCGAGCGTTAGCACAATTGATAGTTACAGTTTCTATTGGGATATGGAAGACTGGGGGTCAGGCCTGACCTCCGGAGCTGTCGGAGAATCGTCACAATACGGGCAGACAGCAAGCCTGCGTCCCGAGAACACTTCTTTAGCTACATTAGAGAGCCTTCGGCTCGCAATGGGCACGATACAAGACACACCGGTCCATATTTCAGAAGGCAATGGGAATGCAGTTGCCTCAAACAACCCATCCGCGGATTCATCGCCACGAGCCAGGATCCGACCGCTTATTACACAAGACTCCGTCAGGGTCCTGAGGCGCTGGTACGCAACAAACAAGCATCATCCATACCCCAGTAAAGAGGCGAAAGAGACTCTGAGTAGCGTGACTGGTCTTGACATGACACAAATTACCAACTGGTTCGCGAACGCAAGGAGGCGTGCGAAAGCAGCTGCGGCAACTACTCGACTATCTTCCACACATAACGAGCAGCCTCCAGCGGGCATAGATATCCCCCCACGACATCCGACTCCGGGAATCTTTGAGAGTATGGACCCTCTTCAAAGATGGGCCAACTCGCCTCCGGAAGACGAGCCAGCCTCCGCGTCAGCTATCTCAAGGGCCATCAATGCAGCAGACCATGCTTTGGAACGACAGGCATACGTTTCCCCCGCTCCAAGGTGCTCTGGCGGCAACTCAAGCGCATCATTGAGCAACCGGTCCTCCGCTAGCAGATATCATGAACTGTCGAGCGATGGTTCTATCGCCTCTACGCACTCCTCAGCCAGCGGAATAGCTCCATCGACCTTTCCGATTCTTCGTCCGAGTCTAAGACGCCGCCGTCGTAGAAAACAAGCCATTCAACACCGACAAGAGCCTCATCAACAGTCCAAAGGGCTTTTCCAATGCACATTCTGCACCGACGAGTTCAGAACCAAATACGATTGGCAACGACACGAGAAAACATGGCACCTGCCGTTGGATCGCTGGGTTTGTGCACCAACTGGACCACTTTCTCTGCATCCAGGGACAAACGCCTTGATGTGCGTTTTCTGTGGCAAGGAGAGCCCAGACGCAGCGCACATTGAGTCGCACAATTTCTCTCTGTGCAACAGGAGAAAGGAGGGGAGGACATTTTATAGGAAAGACCACTTGATGCAACATCTCCGGCTCGTTCATCACGTCAGCGTCCCCGGAAATAGCTTTGATTCATGGAAAGTATCTGCACCTCAGATCCGATCGCGATGCGGCTTTTGCGGCCGTTGCCTAGATGACTGGTTGATGAGAGTTGAACATCTCGGGGAGCATTTCAGGACTGGAAGCACGATGGAAAACTGGCGAGGCGACTGGGGATTCGAGCCCTCTATCATATCGTCACTTGAAAACGCGCTTCCTCCTTGTAAGATTGAAGCAGCACGCGGCGACTCCTGCTAACATGAACGCACAGCTGACTCGGTTTTGCAGATTTACTTCATTATGAAAGGAATTCTCCATTACCATATAAGGCTGGCAAGGCTACACCATGGACACCAAGCACCGCGTATGAGCTTTTAAAGATGGAACTTCAGTATTGGATCATTGACCAGATGGACGACGTTGGTCGGACTCCATGCGACTCCCAAATACAAGAAGAAGCATGTCGAATTATTCTCAGTGCAGATCTCTTGTCGAGTAATGAGGCGGGAGATGCTTCATCATGGTTGCGCGATCTTGCAATGTCCTCAACCGAAATCATGCAGAGTGCGATGTTTCAAACAGTACGTGGTCAGGCCGAGAGTCGATTATCCAGTCTTCGAATCAATGGAAAAGACAATATATTTCAGAATTGCAACCTCGAGAGTCAATTGCAAGACTTCTACGTAGATGCAATGCTTCATAGACGTCCAATTTCCGACAGCCAACTTCAGTCTGAAGCAGCCCGAATCATTCGTCTGACTGAAGAGCTGTCCAACGCGCCATCGGAGGTTGTAGCTAGTTGGCTTTTACGCTTGTTATCTAGCTGTACGGAATGGCTAGGACAGTTCAAGCAACGAGCTGTCAAGTCAATGTCTCCAGAGGCGGGCGGGCTTCCTCGCGAACTCGAAACCTTACTTCCTTTGTGCCAGGCTCACGGTGAGCACGACAATGAGCCCATTGCCAGTCTGCAAAACTTCCATTTATCGCTAATCGGGGTATCCATGGGGGCATTGGGTAGCCATGGGCCCTCCTCTGTGGACCAGGCTGGCTTTTTCCTAGATCCATCTGGTGGTATGGGTGGTATGGGCGGTTTCGATGAGTTGGATCTAGTAATGGAACATGCTCCAGTTGATCCGCCAAATCCAGAAGATGAAAGATCACCTTTTGCGCAGCATCCTAGAGCCAGCCTTCCAACCCAGATCTCAGATCCAGAATTACCACGGCTGGGTAATATCACATCCACCCCGAGTCCCGGGCCATCAACTTCTACCAAGCGGCCACCTTACTTTCCAAATGACGGAAATGCGTATCGCCGCCTTGCTCGCGACTTGGCTCGGTTTGTTGCATCGGCCATGTCTGAGAAGAATCCCAATAAGCACGTTCCCACGGACGAAGAAATCAAGTACCAAGCTCGGTGGCTAGAGTTCGACGAGTAAGTGCCCTTGAAAGTTTTTAAATGGAAAGCTTTTAATAGATTGGCCATAGTGATGATCCTTGGAACCAGACAGCAGCCGATAATCCTGAGTGGCTACTGAGGTTCAAGCGTGATGTTGGACTCCTACCTCCAGATTCCGGCCCGAGACTAGGCCTGGTTCAAAGAATGATACCCAAACTGCATTGATTACTCCATATTTAATCAAATCCAATGTCATCCTGAAAAGGAAGGCTGGGCAATGGGTTGACCGGGCCATTCGCTAATCTCATGTCAGTCTTGTCCTTTGGTATGAACAAGTGGTGTCTCTGCGATTTGCATACTAGTACAGTTACCAAATCAAGCATAATTGTCAAAATTTATCAATCAATCAAGTGAATTATCTTGAAAGTTGATATAACGGAGAGGTTCTAACAAAAGTCTCCGGCTCATAATAGGCTTATACTTCTTCACTAATTAATATGCTTATTCCTATTTTTTTTGAAGGCGAAACACCATATACATGCATACATACAACACGCAAGAAAACCCGCAAGGAAACTATGAACAGACGTGTGGTAGCACGGCTAATTGGACCATAAAGCTGAGGATAACGGGTAAAAGAGGTTGCGGTACTACTTATTCATGATTCCGATAGTAGGAAGAGGTGTATATTGGGCTGACAGCTCTCGCTTATTCGTCATAAATGCAGCTAGGGGTTAAGAATCGATGGAGAAAGAAGACTATTGTGTAAATTTATCTGAAGGCAAGTAATCCTATTATGGTAGTTCCTGAATGCGGGAATTACGTAGGTCCGTATTCGGCAACTGCCATATTCAGCAAAAGAAAATGGGCCGGGATGGGAATGACGAATATTCCTGACAAAACATTAAATTTTCAACAGGGAGATCAAGGCATAACTTCCTATAAATACCTTTCTCTTTTACATCTTAGCTTTACGGATAATCTTCTCTATTCCAACACCAAACAATTGTAAATGCTCGCATCACGCAAAATGAATCTAGCTCCTATTGCATCGCTTTTCGGCTTGATCTTTGGCGGCACCTCCCAGGCTCCACCTGAAAATGAGGAGTCGATTTTACTCTTGAGTTTCCTTACCCATTACTCAAAAGCAGCTTACTAACAAAACCTTTTTCTAATCATACATCAATGCATATGGAATCAAAAAATGGCCTACGCGAAAACTTCCCAGACCGTTTATGTATTTTGATCGCCCTACTGCCCCGAACGCAACCTAGATATTTGGTGGGCACTCTCAAACGCGAATGGCACCAACCCAGTATTCTGGATGAAAACCAAACCATTCGACTCATAGAAAACATCTAGTGGAAGCAACACGGTAGACGACACACGCGCTAGTGGCACTTTAGAACTGTGCCTTTTCTCTTATATCAGGGTTTCCTAAAACAATAGGTGCAGTGGATTGGAGATATCCGACCGCTTTAATCCATTTGCATCTACCTGTTACAGTAATGAATCTGGATATAAAAGGTTATGATCCCTACTTCCACGACTATGGATATTTTTGTTCCCTATGATATAAGGAGTTGCCCTACTCTGTCACGACCCGACCATATCGAAGACTAGGTTACGGGGATATAGTTAAACTCCAGTAACCTATGCCGTTTCATTCTCCTTTCTAAGGGTAATCTTGGCTCAGGTCTACAGCACTGCATCTAATCCTGGCAAGGGTCTACTCAGAACCGGTCTTGCACAGCCCCACATACCCTATCGGGACAGTTCAGACATCTTCTCGTTAAGCACTCAGAAGTCCATTAAACAGGAACTGGAGGAATTTCCATTACCGGTTTGATCCTTGCAAAAGCAACTGGTGCAATCACCATAGCAATTTGGCGCCGACTACTTAATGAACTACACCATTCATACCAAATAGTCCAAGGAAGTCCCCCGGCTCACTAATGGGAAGGGCGTAGATTTCGTTCTCAAGAACGGTGGTTCAGAGGCAATTTCCCAAACCATCGCATCGCTTAAGATCGACGGGAAAATATGTGTTATTAGATTCTTCTCTCCCGCAAGACAGCCAGAGATGGCTGAGATGGCTCTTCAAAGGGGCACTGTAGTAGGAGGGTCGACACAATTGCTTGAGGATTCAGTTCGATTTCTATTGCAAAAGGGCCTTTGGCTGCCTGTTAAGACAGAACTTCCATTTACGCGGGAAGGTGTGGTTCATGCCTTTGAGTATCTCAACCAGGGGATACATATCAGCAGAATCTGTACCAAAGGATCTGAATGATGGTACATATGATGGATTGGATAGATTAGGAGATCCATCGGAATGTCATATTAGACTACTATTGAGCTGTTATTTGCACCGGTTCTTGTCAATGATATGAAAGTTCAAGAAATGCCCGCTTCTATTTTATTTTTCCTTGCTAGTCATATGGACCAACCCTGTCTACCAAGCAAAACTCTCAACAACAAGTCTGATACGATGGCCTCCAAGGCTTGAGTCCCTACCATGTCTTGACAGGCCTGATATGATGCAGCGCACCTCGTCATTCATCCCTGGGGGTCCACACACAACCACTGTCGTGCCGTCCTCACGTGTATTAAGTTCGGACTCGAGCAACTTCCTCAGGTCAAACCTTTGACTCACCGACAAGGTTACTTCAACACTGCCCCGGTGTCGATTCTCGGAATCAGCTGCAGAACCACTGTCGTAGGTCACCAGTTCCTCCACGGCGTCTACCAATGGCCACGAACGGACGCCCCAATACAGCTTTGTCGTACCAATTGGTCGGGAGGTCTTGACGAACCGATCAAGCGTCGGTAAAATGGCACTGATGCCAACGCCTCCCGCAATGCAGAGGAGATGCGGAAACTCTGATGTAGGACCGGCCAAGTTGGCATCTTGCAGAAAGGTGACGCCGTGATCGGTGTAGGAACCTTCCACGAGAACAAATAGACTAGCTTCTGTAGGTTTGGTACCTGCAGCCCTCTGAGCTAACTTGGAGGTTATGCCGGCTTGACGGCGAAGGAATATTGTAACCCCCGGCTCGTAGGATTTCCTTCCAGGACATTGAGGAGATGGTGCACGACTCTGTGACTCTGACACAACTTTTGGGCACATGTCACCCCCCGTTTCCCCAGCAAACCTCCTCTGTTGGTCACAAGAGGCGGTGTCATGTGGTTGCTTGGCTGGATCGTCGCCGCGAGTACTCGCCGCTATTGAGAAAGGGTGGCTCTCCCAGACACGCCAAGTGCTGATCGTGGGGAAATGCAAGTATACGTGACCGATAGCTGTCAGCTGAGGTATATCGAGACGAAGATAGTCGTCATCGATAACACTCACGTAGACGGTCTTAATGCCGGCGTTGACAGTTCGGAACACTCGAGCAACCCGATCAAATACCCATATCGCAACGGAAATGTAGAGCCAGGTCTCGTAGCCCCATTGTCGGTTGTAGCGGTACCAGATGTGTAAGTAGCAGCCGACCAAGGCCAGAATGGCGATGACTACATGAGAAGCCAAGAATGCCTCCTAAGCCACCTTTCGGAAAGGCTGGATAGAAAGCGGAATCAGAATGACCAAGGCTAACGTGCCAATGATGCCCCAGTACCAGTACGCCAACTGGCTCTCAGTAGCGTAATTGTATCCGGGTGCATTGACTGTGTACATACGGAGGAAGAGAAGGCTGTGAATAACGGCCTGCAACATGCATATAAACGCAATCCAGCGATGCAGCAGCAGGAACGTGGAGCGAGACCAGTTGGTCACCCAGAGCAAAAAGTTGTTCCGTCCAGCATAGAGGATGATTAGCGGCAGATTTGCAAAGCTGAGAATAGCCAACCGATTGCTGACATAGTTTTCAACCTCATGTGAGAGGCTCAAGTACCAGCTGTGCGGCCACACAAGGTCATAACCGATGGCAGAGAGGATGACATTTATAACCCAGAGGTAGGCTATGAAGAGTGCTTGGCCACGTGTAGGCATAATACCAAGTCTCCAGACTGGCACATTGTGTTGAGATCCGAGCAAAGGCGGGTCGATGAAATAAGCATGGCAGCGAGTGACCCAGGCCGTCGGCCAAGGCAGAAACCGAAGTAATGATAGGCCCATGGGAATGATTGCGCCAGTGAGAAAGATGACCAGGCCATAGCGGACATGGGTCTCTTCAGTTACCGAGAAGCTCTTGTCGGCATTGTAGTTTGGGATCCACTGGTCATCTGTAACAATGGCTGTGTAATTGAGGAGGACGCTGCTGTTTAGAGGTTTTAATGGTGTTGACTTGATAGCCTCCAGGGCTTGTTGATAGCTAATCAGAGGGCTCGGCTGGCCGACCTTGTTTCCAGCAAGGTCTCTGGTCCAAAAAAGATCCAGTTGGGAGACTGGAACGTCAGGGCATCGCGTCTTCATGCAGTAGGCAAATGTTTGGAGAAAAAACTCGTTATTCACCTTGCACTCAGCTGGCGGCGCTCCCATAACCATCCAGCCGTCACCAGAGGGCCATTCAATATCATCCAAGCTAGACCCCATGCCGCCCATCCTCTTACGGAACATCTTCATGTCCATCTCCATGTCCATATCTATGTCTAAGCCGGTGCAGTTCAGTGGTGCGGAGACTGAGTTCCGGCACCCAAAGGCGCATGGAGGGTTATACACTGGGATGTCATAGCCAACAAAGCCATACCCAGGCCGGCCTGTTGTTTGACCAGCTCGCACGCTGAAAGCGACAAGTGCAGCCAAAGCCCAAAACCGTGAAATCATGGTGATGTTTTGAGACAACAAATCTCAGAGGAGGTGGAAAAATACAAGAACCTCCCAGACTGCCACAGCCGAGGTACGGGAAGTCCAATTAAGCAATGAGAATGAAGATTATGTGGCGTTCTAGCCCAATGAGCGCGAGCGGATTAAGTATTGGGAGAGCAAGTTTGAGAGAGTAAGTTTGAGAGAATATTACCATACTAGTCCCACCTTTGCGGCCCTGCATTAGCGATGCCATGGCTTTGACTGCAAGCTTGATCCTGGGCAAAATCTGGAATCCTTCGGGTTTGGTGAGCAGCGGGGATTTAACGTTGCCGATGCCTAGAGTTTGCCAGATGCGAACCCAAGCTTATGTCCCCATTGATCCAATTTCCAAAGTCACTGATAGCTAGCGATGTTTTGCAATTGCTGAGACATCTTGCCCCAGGCCACCACATTATCGTCAACCTCTTTCTTTCTTATCACCAGGGCCTTCTAGATTGGACAATAGGTGCCAGTTATTACGATCTGGTGTCTAGAGTTGTAATATCCTTAGATTGATAGACTAAAGTCATACTATTAACACCCCATTTCAATAGCTAAGTATTCCTTTCAGCAAATATATACCCTGATCCAACAGTAATAAGTGATTTTAAAATTGGAATATTGGATAGCTGAAAGAAAATCGGGAAGTGAATCTCCTATGAATTGGACAACGAGAAACTCTTGAATCCAAGGCACCGAAAAGAGAAGTTATTCCATAGATACATGACAGACTTGGCTGTGAGGGAATGAAGAGGGCAAGGGGAAGGGATACAAGCAATAAATGATAGTTCAAGCGAAACACGATAATTACAAGAGATGGCTGCAGGCAACAATTGGCCTGTGGCCTAGTATGTAATGCGCAGAGCCGTTTGGTGGTATATAGTGGGAGATGACAAGGGTTGGGAAAAAACTGTAAAGGGACAGGTCTTAATATACCACAACAAACCCAGGTGGTGGCGTTCCAGAACCAGATCCGCCCAAGAGAATGTTCAAACCATGAAAATTGGATATTCACCTAAGTCCCAACACTATCCATGTAAGTTATAGAATCCGAATAAATAGCCATATACATTTAAGCCTCAAAGTGTGAAACTAAGGACTAACTCTAAGATAAGATTTATTTGCGTTGTAAGACAATACAAGTATGTAAAAGGGACCTTTTCCGTGTCTCATCTAACCGCATCAGCTAGAAACTGGAACAGGGCCTATTAAATTCAAGAATTATTGAGCAGTTAGTTGCAGGGATAATGTGCGCTCTTCTGATGGCCACCTGAGAAGTAGTAGTTGGCCCAGTTTTTGTAGGCCTCCTTATATCCACATACAGGCAGATTGATGACACCAGGTGTCTGGATGCCGAAGTCGAAGATACTTTTCTGAATCTGGCCGTCACCCGGGTCGGCCAGGTCGCCACCGTTCTGGTGGTTGCGGTTATTGAAGCCACGAACAACACTGATGATAATATCATCCTTTGTCACGCCACCCCAATTCTTGCCGTCTAGGGAGTCGAAGCCCTTGGGCTTGAGGAAGTTGTTGACCGTGCATCCTGACGCAAGGCCGCCGTCCGGTGGTAAGCCACAGTCCTCATAGTCCTCGCCTGTCGATACTAGCCAGTAATACTTGCCATCGACACAGGTGCGCTGACCAGATATATCATCCACAGGGACCAGAGAGTTCATACTGTCGTCACACGGCGAATTCATGTCGAGGATGAAGGCCCCTAAATCAGCAAGGCTCCATGCCGCACTCATCAGTACTCCGAACATTGCCTTCGACAGTAATGCCTGGGTATCGATGTCACCTAGTGGCGGGTTTGGAGAAATCATTTTCCCGTCGGCAAACGTATTGTCGAGGATGGCGATTGAAGAATCCGAGCCGTCCCATAGCTTTTTATTCATTGCGTCTGTTGACGCATACCATGCTTGTATGAACTGTGAGGCCGTAGAGGCCAGCTGGTTTTGGCGGTTGATTGCGGTGCCGCTATTGAGGAGCATGCGTCAGCATTGTACACCTTGTCTCGTCCATATATTGTCTCGTATATGGCCTAGGCGAGAAGAGTTTTGAAGACTTGCCTGACAGTTCCATCCTTAATCATAGTAATAGTACTGCTAACCATTGGATTGACAATGTCCTTGATAACGCCGAGGTTATCTGGATTGCCGCCTGCGGCCTTGTCAAAGGCTGGGAGCTGTTTGAACCCTGTAGACAGTAAAACACCCTGTCAGTTCATGGTCCTATCATCCTCATAAAATTGAGAAGCGCAAATGGAATGTTCGATGCAGAAATCTGGCTTACATCTATTCCAGAAGGAGGACGCGAAGAGCGAATAGCCTAGCCCGACAGCATCCAGGAGCAGCTTGAACACGAAATCGTTGACTACCGGAACTGGTGCAAAAGTTGACGAAAAGAGGCCGAGCTGGCCGTTCACATTGCCTTGGACACGATTAATAGCATCGTAAAAGTCCCATATGCCCTATATTTCTCAGGGTAGTATCCACATTGTTAGCCACGTCATATATAGTCAAGTCCAGCTCCCCTTGGCAGTGATGAGGCAGGGATATGAAAAGAAGAGTGACCCTTACCGATTCGAGATTGACCATGGAGTTCATCACCTGGTAGGCGGCGGCACCGTTGTGGAAGTCATCGCATTGGTAGGGGGCTTTGCAGCCGTTGTCATCAGCTGTAACCTCACAGTGCATACCCTCCGCGCCGTGGAAATAGTTGCTGATAGCTTGGGAGAAAGAGAGCATTCCCCGGCCCTTGTTGGCATGGTAGTACGCCTTAGCGCTCTCCCAAGCACCTTGTGCCCCAGTCAAGGCCCAGCGTTGTGCTGCAGGCATAGCTGCGTCGACAACGCCGGAGTTGCTGCAAGTAACGTTCTGCCAATTGACACCATTAGCGGCGATGGTATAGAATTGCGCCTTGTCGCAGTTCGGGTAGGCGAGAGGACATTTGCTGCCAGCAGAAAAGGAGACTAGGTCGATGGCCCAGTCGGTGGTGCCCGCAAAGCCAAGCGACTGATACTGGTCAACGCGTTTGGCCTTGATATCGTCAGTCATGTAGGCAACCCACTGAACACCTTTGTAGACGAGGATATGGGTGTCGCTGCCAGCGTCATAGAAAGAGTGGGACGTTGGTTCGGAGGCCTTGATATTGAGAATCTCGGCATTGGAAAGGTATCCCGCGGTATCCGTACAAGGGCCTTTTCTGGCCCCGGAGCTGGGACCAGTATAGGTGCACATGGGACCGGTGCACCCCTGCTTCGTCATCTCGAAGGATCGGCCATAGGACGAAACACCTACGACGATCTTGCTCGTAGGTACTCCCGCCTTGGTGATCATGGAGAGCGCGAGCTTGGTCTCGGTCGCATTGACGTGTGATCGCAGACAGTTGCCCTGTGGGCAGCCAGGGATGGCAAATTGGTTTCCATAGTCCCATTGACCATGGAGATCGTAGGTCATGTACACGATGTAGTCGAGAATATGAGCCATATGTTTGATGGGAAAGCCCTTGAGGTACCAGTAGGAAGCGGGTGCGGCGATGGAGAGCGTCTTGCCGGAGGGAATAAGCTGGCGGATCGTTTTGAGGAAGCTCAGATAATTGGCACCGTCCTTTGGCGAACCCGCAGGAATACCCGGGATATCGGGAGCACCTGTTTTTATGTATATCGCGGTTAGTGTATTCACGCACTGGCTACGCTCCTAAGCAAACGGTTCCGACTAACCTGGATATTCCCAATCGAAGTCAACACCGTCAAGACCGTTGGAATTAATGAAGTTGACCACATTCTTAGCAAACGTCACCCTATTCGCATCTGTGACGCCAGTACGAAAAATCGGGAAGCTGTCGACATCAGTCGAGAATGACCAACCACCAAAGCTCAGAATCTTTTTGAAGCCAGACATAGCCTTGAAGTGGGTGAACTGCTGAGCAATATCCTTGCTAATTTCGACATTGAAGTCCTTGGTGATGCTCGCAAACGAGAAGTGAATATGTGTGAACCTAGCACTGCCGACCACATTGATATCCGTTACGTTCATGTGCAGGCAGCTACGGCCCTGATTCCAGGCCTCGAAATATCCCAGTCGGATCTGTGATACTGAAGGGGACGCATTGTTGACGATTTCGGTACCACAGTTGGAGATACATCCGTTCGTGTGAGGAGCGGACGTCCCTGAGTAGTGTATATCAGGTCAATAGGCTGTCTGGCTCATAAGCCATTCGCATCTGGACATCGAAGGCTACAGGGATACAGTTTTACTAATACGTACCTGGCGCACCTGTCGAGGACTTGGTGACAGTACAGAAGTCTGGTGTGGTGCCACACTGGCCCCAAATATCGCAGCACGCATTCAAGGGACAAGGGTTAATAGAGGCCAAGTTCGTGCCAGAGGAAGGCTTCTTAGTCCCTGAGACTTGAGGACCGCAGATGGCATTTGGAAGAGGGGCGGGCATTGGCGGGTTGCCTGTGCTCAAGCAGATGGCAGCCCCGGTTTGAAGACCAGCACAGCCGCTCCAGCCCCAAGTTTTCATATTGAAAGATTCAATCTGAGCAATTGTTATGCTGTTTGCAGCTGCAATGGCAGCACACCAGTCACCGGATTTGACGATGTGAGTAGCACAGGTGCCATCAGGGCCCGGCTTGGGGGACATATTTGGGAGAGTGCCAGACGAGCAGCAAAACCATTGGCCAACCTACACCAAAGTTAGCGAATAAGACCTCAGTTCGGATGCAGAGGGAGATTGCTCACTGCGAGCCCAGAGCACAGCGTTTTGCTCGGGTTATAGGAGGCGAATTGAGCGGGCGAGATGTGACATTTGCTTGCCAGAGAAGCGCACGAGTCACCAGACGCGGCCTGAATAGCCTTGCAATTTCCACGGGTCATATGAGAATGTCTAGGAACGTGTGACCGCCTCGAATGGGAATGGATATCCTTGAGAACATCGTCGCTGCCTGCAGGTGTACTGGTCTCTAACGGCTGGAGCCAAATTTTGGCATCGGCAAGAGGACGTGGGTTAGATCCGTAGCACTTGGCATGGCCCCATCCCTGCACGGCCTTCTGCACGGCCGCAAGGCTGATATCTGCAGTGATTCCAAAGTAGTGGTCGGATGATAGGCCGTTGCCGCACAGTTCGACAGTTACGGCAGATCCGCTTCTGGCTTCTTGGAGGAAGGCTGGGACGACAGACGATAGAGTACCTCGGTTGTTGATCAGCGCACCGGAGTAGACACCAATGAACACATTGCCAGCTTTAGCGAAAGTGACGGTGGTATCGCAATTGGCAGGGTCACTGAGATAAGCTTGCAGCTGCTCCACTGAAGCAACCACATCAGTCTGCGCAATCGCATTCACAGGCTTGGAAGAAATGGTGATATTGGCAGGAGACTCAACAGAGGTTCCGCAGACAGAAGATGAAGCAGCATTAGTTTTGGCTGAGACGGGTGTGAGATTAGCTGAGCAGGAGCGGATAGAGACCGGCGTCAAGGCATCATCGACTGTGTTATAGACGGCAAGATCGAGGAGAAGCGTATCATTGCAGACTCCAAGACGTTCAACGCTATGGTATACTGTCCAGTTGCCGGGGCTGATTGCTGTATTGCAGCCGACGGGACAGCGCTTGTAAGCTAGGGCCTCCGCCTTGGTTGTATCAATGGCAAGGCATGGTTGGTTAGAAAGAAAAAGGACCGCAAGGACTGCCCGGAGACAGAAACGTGACATTTTCTTCAAGTGTCGACTTTCAAGTGTAAGGGGTAGCTCAAGATAAGGGACTGAGAAAGGAGTGACAAGAAAACACCAAGAGAAGAAGTGTAAAGAAGCTCGGTGGCCTTTGAAGCACCAGAGCGGGCATCATCTGCTCCTTCGCGGATAGTTTCCCATTTTATAGAAGTTCTTCTAGACTGAAATATCAGCTAAAGCGTTCAAAGACCAGAAATTCACATCATAATCCTAGGCTTAACAAGATGGCTAGACCAAGTACGCAAGACGAAGTGCTAAACATAGAAGTGCCGTGCACCTTCAGAGTTGAGGACGAGTGAGAATGGACAGAATGACCACGTTGTGCGCACGTGGCGTGAGCTGTAGAGTATAAGCGGCATTGTCTCCGGCATGTTGGAGAATGGAGGCACAAAAATATCTTCAATACAGCCACTGAGAAGTCTATGTCCGCACGTGTGCTCGTAACATCTTGGAGTTTTACTCCAGAAGGTTGTTTGGGACTGGAAATTTGCCAGGGACTCCATACATACATACTACTAGTACCACATCGCCAGACTAGCTCCCACTGGTGAGATATTATAGCGGGGTTCCCTGGTTTACTATATTCTTACAACCTTTATTAAGACACGACCAACGAGCGCAAGGTGTTTGCCGCAAAGTTTAATTAGCAGTAGTACTCCGTATATGAAATATATTCATATATGTGTATGTAGTCGGTTGTTTGAAATAAACCAACATCTG
This sequence comes from Mycogone perniciosa, assembly GCA_025331125.1. NCBI lineage: Eukaryota > Fungi > Ascomycota > Sordariomycetes > Hypocreales > Hypocreaceae > Mycogone > Mycogone perniciosa. The sequence goes on from JAOALB010000107.1 coordinate 191,297, forward strand.
ATAAATTTCTCATTGAACGCCTGTCAAGTACGAGTATACTCCTTATATCGTACTTCATAGATAGCTAGTAGTATAAAATTATCCAAGCGGATTCGGTCCACTCGTAAGTCCTGTGACAATTTTTCCAAATGGCCATCACGAAACTACCAAAATGAAATTACTAATTATATAGCTGGGACTGTTGTTGCTTCTCCAGTCTCCTGTTCTTTTGTTGTTTCAACCCACTTGGGTAGTGGAGAAGACTAGAGAAGCGGCCGCTGTACAAAACACTAAGCCCAGAAGAGATAAGAATAAGACCTAAGCCCCTGAAGCTAATACTAGTTAGTAAGCCACGCAGTATTCAGTCTTGTCTAGATGGGTAAATGGGATAACTAATGGTTCTACTCCGTACGTACTCCGTATAGAGTACGGAGTAGTAATCCGCGGGAATACGAGACTCAAACACGGCAGGGCGATTACTCGTATATTATTATGAGTACGCAGTAGCACGTACCGATACGCAGAGCATACCCATCATCTTTTTCTCCTTCATCATTCCCAGTCGTTCTGCTCGGTGCCGGATTCAGATTGGGACACTCTTTCACGGCAGTACAGTCTATGATTAGTGGCCCGAAGAATAGACTCACAGGATATCGATCATAACCGATTCTTGGGCCGCTGACGTCCCCCTACACCAGACAGCTTACATTGACTAGCCCTTGGGTCCGTTTCCACTGATCCTCAATATACTTATGGGAAATAGCTGGTGGGGTCTGCACGACAGATTAGAAGAGGACGTAGAAAAAAAAGACAGGTCATCTTTGTTGCCAGCTATCGAATCCAGGGATGACCTAGGCAGATAATAAACTCTTCAACCATTATTTCTATGAAACAAAAATATTGGTTGACTCTTTAATGAAATCATAAGCCTTATTTATGAGTTACACTAGTCTATTTTAGAGTTTCTCTGCCTTTACCTCCCTTATTTAAGTTATATCAGTTGCTGTATACCTTCGGGGACAGTATCTGAAATGACTTCACCTTTTAGTTGGTGTCACCGAGGGTATACACTAACGGGTAATATAATAATACTGTTGGGGAGCTTCAAGATAACCTTACATTGTGTATTTAAGGTTGGGGGTTCCCTTTTTGTTAGTTATTATTATTTTTATCTAGAAAGCACGGAGTAGTACTACTACTATTATATAGACGCTACGTACTTCGTACTCCAGGGGTTAGCTTAGACCCATATTCTTGATTTATACCATTCAATTCGAGCTGGAATATAATGACGTATTATATGCATGCTCTGGTCCAGAAGCGCATGGTCTACACGTGCCCAACCTTGCCAGCGGGAGGGTTTTGGGGACTAGTGTGAAGTAAAGTAATATGGCCACCAAAGCACTGGCTTAGTTACAATTGTCGTTGACGTGACTTCACCAACCGCTTCTTCAGTATCCCATCGTTCAAATCCTTCAATCCAACTGGGGCTTGAATATCGACAAGCTGCTCTGCCATGGCTCCATAACTTTCTGTACACCGTTTCCAGTCTCCGCTGTTCATGCCATTGACCCGAGCTCCATTCTCGAAAAGGAGTTTGACGATTGCTTTATGGCCTGCCTCTGCGGCATACAATATCGCCGTCCTGGATTCAGTTTCCCTCATACCAAGCCATGCTGCAGCTTCTCTATACTTACCAACAAGTGATGATCCCTCTTGGCAATCAGTTTCGTAATATATCAACCGACTCGCTGGTTCATCGATCTTGAGGTGAACACTCGCCCCATTTTTGAGAAGTAACTGCGCGATGCCTTGGTCACCATTCTCGGCGTCATATATCAGTGCTGTCTTGCCTTGCCAATCTTTGCCGTCAACATGAGCTCCGTTATCGAGGAGTAGTTGGATGACTTCGTTGTGGCCATACTTGGCGGCACATGCAATTTGTACAATTCTTTGATAGCCGTGCTCAGCTGCCGATGATAACAACGCGGGACCGTCTAAATGAGCCTCTGATCCGTTCTCAAGAATCAATTGTACAATTGCGTAATGACCTTTTTCAATAGCATAGGAAAGTGGTGTCCCATGCTGTCTATCTTGCCAACTGTCATCAGCTCCGTTCTGGAGAAGGAGTCGCGTGGTTGCATAATGGCCCTCTTGTGCAGCATAGGAAAGCGGTGTACAAAAGTTGAGATCCGTATAATCGATGGCTTGGCCATGTCTGAGAAGTAAATCCATCGCTATGTCCAGCCCGAAGAATGCTGCTGGGTGTAATCCCGAACACATGGTAGAACGAACCCCGGTAATCTCAAAGAATCGGATGCACCATACATGCGAGGTTCCCATGATGCCTCCATTTTCTTTTCGTTTTCGAGGAATTTGATCATATCCGGGTCAACTTCACCGGCCTTGTGAGCATGATGTCCCCAATGCATTGAGGCATACTCATAGACTGGGTTTAGTCAAAGCCGCTTCCTATACTTGTCCCTCTTCAGGGTAGGGCCGCTTCCGAAACGTGAAATGAAAAGTACGCTATACAGGATCTAGCCACGTTATCCTCGACAGCGGGAAACCAGCCTCCTGTGTTTTATCAAAATATTTTTGTGTTGTGTAATGTACCAATCTGATAAGGTCACTTCCGACATCGATGGTGACTAGCCCTGCACATGCAGAGATGATAGTCTCAAATGGTGGCAGGTTTTCCTCATCAAGCCCGCCATTTCCAATTTCTACCGCCAGGAAGTGCTGGAGTTCCGATGCTTTTAGTGGTCTTCGAGAATATGCGATCCACGATAGAACTTGCCTCGCCAGCGGTTCCTTTTCTTCTGGTTGACTTTCGATTCGTTTCATTGCCTCGTCATATGCACGAGTATATGCATCTACTCCCGACCCAGTAGACAGTCTGTTTGCGGCATCTCAAACAGCCTTCGGTGTTACCTTGCTGATGAGCGACTATGAAGCTGGGCCAGAAGAAACCTTGGAAACGGTCAGTGAATCTGTTCAAATCATCCAAGTCGGAGACAGGTACGAGGCTCATACATTCCCTGTGTTGATTTGACAATCGACGTCTTTACCAGTTCCTCAAGCTCCACATAACCCTCAATGACTCGTATTCGGCTCATCTGACCGTCGAGGTATTTCTCCACATCTTCGCTCCTCGCAAATGATTGTAGAGAGAAGACTGTTATCGAACTTTCTCGTGATCTCTACCGGGAGCCTTAAAGTTGCAAAGATATTTACACTAGTAATTTCCTGTAGGTTGAAAAGCGTATTTATAAACCCCTTGAGGTTATTATTGGAAGATTGTATCTTTAAAAAAAAAGTTAATTTTATTATTTAAATAAATAAATATAACCTTTTTTTATTATAAAAAACTTTATTTTAGCCTTTTTATTAAATAAAGCTTTTTTTATTTAAAAGAAATATAATTGTAAAGGCTAAATATTTTAACTTTAATAATTTATTTTAGTTTAAAATGAAAGAATTTAAAGTAAAGAAATAACCTTGATTTTAAAAAGTATTAACCTTTTTTTAAACCTTTAATTAAAGGAATTATTTTATTATATATTTAACTTAATATTAATAGTTTTATATTTATTATAATTAAAGTTAAAGAAAAGTTAAACTTTATTAATAAAAATAAATAATTACTTTTTAAGAATTCCTTTAATTTATTTAAATTTTTAAGAATATTTAGAGTATAAAGTATAATGGTTTAAGTGAATTGTTAAAAAATAAAGTAAAGGTTATAGGTTTATATAAATAAAAAGGTTAAAGCTAAATATTAAGTAAAGTATTATAAGTATAATACTATAAAATAAATAGTTTTAATAAATACAATTAATAAATAATTATTGAAATAATTATATTAAATAAATAATAAATTGAAAATATATATATATTAAAGGATTTTAAATACAATTATTACTATTTTAATAACCATAAATATATTTATAATAATAAAGTAATTAAAGAAATAATTCTATATTTTAAAATAATAGATAGTTAATAAATAGCTTTACTATAATAGTTATTTCTTAATATTAAATTAAATCAATAAGTATTTTTCTATATTTTTATAATTTAATTTATAATATTTTTCAAGTAATAAAATGTAAAATAATAAATAAATTTAAATATTATTTAATATTATAAATTAAAAAATAACTTTTAAAATAGCTTTATTAATCTTTTAAAATTTAATATATTATTTAATTATTGTTACGGCACTGACCGTAATACTATATTAACGCCCTGTTATATAAGCCCTGGGTATATAACTAGGCCCTAACGCATTCCTAGCTATAGCTTTCTATAAAGCCTTAAGGCTTTCTCGCTTCTATAGTATAATAACGATATTTACCTTAACCTGCCTTTCTATACTATAATAGTTTATACTATCCCTTAACTTGGCTATACTATTGCAAGGTATATACTTAACTGATTATAAATTCCCTTTAAATCCCCCTTTATTTTTAAACCTATAATAACGCCTTTATAGCCTAACCTTTATCCTTTAAACCCTGTATTTATAAAAAGCTAATTATAAGTAAAATAAATAAAAATGCCTTAAACCTTGCCTTATAGCTTAACTTAGCTTAATAGACTATAGTTTTAGTTATAAAGCTTACACTTTTCCTTTTTCTCTTTAAAACCTTATAAAAGTCTAGTATTAATAGTAACTATATATATTTAATGAATATAATTATTAAACACAATAATTTTTATTATTAATTTTATCTTTTTAGTTAAATAATTAAAAAAGGCTTAATTTAATAAAAAAATAAAAATAAACCTTTAAATAAAAAGTCTTAAAATAAATAGCTAAAAATTAAAACTTTAAAGTATAAATTAAAGTTTAAATTAAAGCTTTAAATATAGCTTTACTATTAAGCCTTAAAAATAATAACCTATTTAATTACTATTAAATTAAAAATTTTAAGTAATGTAATAATAAATAAAGAAATATTATTAAATATTAATAAAAAGATATTAACTAGTGTTTTTAAATTAATATTACTTTTATAAGCAATTAATTAATCTTTTTAATTAAACTTAAAAAGATTTTATATGTTATAAATCTTTTAAAAAGAATATATTAGCTATAATAAAAAAACTTTAATACTATTATTAAAAGTCTTAATAACCTGTCCTAATAATATTAAAAAATTAATATAATATGTTTTATTAATTTTAATAAGTAATATAAAATAATTAACTTTCTTTAAAAGGTATTATAATCTTTTAATAACCTATATATATTAAATAAGCCTTTTTAAAATTTTATAGTAAAATTATTTATATTTAATAGTAAATATAGTAAAACCGCTAAGCAGATAATAATAGCTTTAAAGATAAAGGTTTTTTAAAAGTTTATTAATACTATAAAGACTTAAATAATTAAACTAAATAAATTTAACTTTATTAAATAGTATTAACTTTACTAAACTATTTATAATAAACTTTAAAAAGGTATTTACTATAATGCCTTTTATAATGCTTAAATAAACTAGTATTAATAAAACTATTAATAATAATAGTATTAATATAAATAGTAATATTATTAATGCTAGTAAAATAACTAAACTGCTATTTTAATGCTAGCTAATAACCTAATATAATTAAATATTATATATATTTTATTACTTTACCTTTAAATCTCTCGCAAAGAATATATTATTAAAGGACTTTACTTTTATTATAAAAAAGCAGGCTATAAATTTCATAAATATAATAAAGAAAAACATTTTAATATATATTAAAGTAATCTATATTAAATATAAAATTAAAATCGCTAGGTTTAGCTATATTAGCTATACTTTAATTTAATAATACTTTAAAGTTAATAATAAAATAGTTTAGTAAAGTATAATAATTAAACTTCACTAGTATATTAATATTACCTATAATGCTTAAATAACCTATAAATCTAGGCCTTAAATAATATACCCTCTTTAAATATTAATAAAAAAAATAGTAGCGTTATTTTATTAACTTTTAATTTATTTTAATTTAATTAACTTTATTTATTAAAAACTTAAATATAAATTATAAATTAAAGAAAAGATTAACCTTTATTAAAAGTTATAAATAAAGGTTAACTAGAAATAAAACTATTATTTTAAAATAAATTTACTATTATCTTTTTAATTAAAAACCCTTTAAATTTAAATTAATAAATAGTAAATCCCTTTTAATATAAACTATATTATTCTTTATATATAATATCTATATTAATATAAAAGCTTTAATAAATAATAACTATATACTTTAAGCTTTTATTAACTGCGCTTTTATTAAATAATTTAATATTAGTATTTAATTACTATTATTTATTAAAAATCTTTTATTTATTAATAAAAGTATAGTTAATAAAATTTGAAACTTTTTTATTATATAAACTATAATTAGCTTTTATAAAAAACTCTGCCTTTTCTTTATTATAAATATCTTTAATAATATATTTATAATCTTTAGCCTTTTATAGCTAAAGAAATATAACTTTAATATTAATTAAGAAAAGTTAACTATTACCTTTAAATCTTATTACTATTATAATTAGTATCTTTTAAAAAGTATAGCGAGCTTTATATAAATTTTAATAATAGTTAAAATAAAAAATAACTTTATTAAAATTAATATAAAAAATATATATTACTAGTAATTAATAATTAAAAATACTTTAAATAAAGTAAAGCCTAATTTAATTAAATAAAAAACTATACTATATTAATAACTATTAATTAAAAATACTTTAAAAGAAATAAACTATAATTTAATTAAAAAAAGGCCTTTAAATTATATATTCTATAAACTTTAACACTAAACCAAAATTATTATATAACCTATAAGTATAGTAGAATTAATAATCAAAGAATATAGGTATAAATAATTTTAAATTAAATATATATTAAGCTACTGTTTACTTTTATAATTTATAGTTAATAATAAAAAAGGAAACCTTTATTAAAACTATTACTATTATTTTTTAATATATTACTTTTATAAAATTAAATTGAACTTTAAAATTAAAAAGTATACTTAAATATAGTAAATATATAAATAATAGCAGCTATAAACTTTATTACTTTGCATTAATAACTATATATTTATATAATAAAAGTAATTTGAAAGAGGATTAATTAAACTATTAAAATTAAAAGATTAATACCTATTACTTTATAAAAGCTTTTAAATAAGTTTTTCTAATAAATATTAATAAAAAAAAACTATATTAAAGTAAGAATAATATTATTTAAAAAAATATATAACTTTATTAATAAATACTACTCTTTAATATAACTAAAAAAGATTATAGCTGCTAATATTAAGAAATTTATAGTAGGAAAACCTAAATTTAATAAACTAAATACTTTAAAAAAACTATTATTTTAGCTATATAATTTATATAATACCTTCCTATTAAAAATAGTAAATAAACTTTTTTTATAATAGGCTTAAAACTATAAAATTAAAATATTATTAAAAAAAGACCTGCTATATTAAAAAACAGGCTATTTTTATTTAATAAACTGCAGGTAATAAAAAGATAATTAAATAATAATTTAATAAAAAGATTTATTTATAAATCGCGAATATAATATACTGCTTTTTTCCTTTTAACTGTAAAATTAAAAAGTAGTATTTATATTTATTAAGATTATTAAAGGTTAAATAATATTACTATTAAAAATTAATACCTATTACTATTAATTTAAAAAACCTTTAATACTTTAAGCTATATAAAAGTATATATAAAATTTAATATTATCGCTATATTTAATAACCTTTATATTGTTAAAGCGGATATATAGAAAACGGCATTTATTATAAAGTTTAGCCTTTTTTAATTATAATAAATAAATAATTTTCAAGATTAATGCCTTTAATTAAACATTAGGCAGTATTTTATTGCAGTATAATAAAAAAGGTATTTTATACCTTATAACATTTTTCTCTACAAAGTATAACACTTAAAAATACAACTATAAAATCTATAATAAAAAGCTCCTAGCTATTATTAAAGTAATAAAAGAATAGCGCTTAAAATTATAAAGCTTATAAAAGTTGAATATTATTATAGACTATAAAAACTTTAAATACTTTACTTTAATAAAAGCTTTAAATTAATAGTAAGTTTAATAGTTTAAATTTCTCTTTAACTTTAACTTTTATATTATTTACTAACCCGGCTTTAAAGCTATAAATTTTAATACTTTAAATAAAAAAGTAAAAGATAAGCCTATAAAATTAAACCCTTTTAATAATTAAATTAAAAACAGGCAATACACTATCCTTTTATAAAGTTCTTTTAGCTTTAAAGTTTAAGTAATATTTTCAAAAAAGTTTTATTAAATATTAAATTATTTATAAAGGCTGCCTTTATAGCTATAATAATAGTAGCAGAAAAAAGACTAATTAATAACCTAATCGCAGCAGTATATAAATAAAATACTATAGTAAAAGAAATAGTAACTGTACTTTAAAACCTTAATATCCGCTAATAGCTAAAATAGCTTTATAAAAAACTTTAAATTGCAATAAATAACTGTTAAGTAATAAATAATAAAATTTACTATTAAAAGCAGCTCTTTATTCGCTTTATTAATAAGCTTTATATATAAATGTTATTTAAAAACTATTTAAATAGCCTAGTTAAATATTTAAGGAGGTTTAAAACTTTAAACTTTATTAACTAAATATATTAATAGCTATAGATTTTAAAAGACATTAAAGTATTTATATAAGCCTATAAACTATATATTAAAATAAAAGCCTTGTAATCTTTACTATAAAGCTTCCTTTAACTATTATTAATTTTATTTTATATATAGTTAAATATCTTTATTAATTATATTATATTATTATTTAAATCCTGCTACTCTAATACTATTTATAAGTATTTACTAGTAATAGTTTACTGCTTTATAAAAATATATTATTTTATACCTATTACTTTACTATTAGTAAAACAGTTAATTAATATATTTTTTAATAGAATTTACTGCCTTTATAGTATACTTAGTAATATTATATTAGACTATAGTATATTATGTATATTAAAATTTTAAAAATAACTTTTAAAGCGATTAAAAGTTATATTAAAATAGTTATTAGCCTTTTACTTCGAAACTAATAGCTAAATTAAAAGAATTAATATAAATATAAAATAATATTTATAAGCTTTTATTAACTTTTATTAAAATAATAAAGCCTATTAGCTTTTATTAGCCGAATTTGCTATAAATAATGTAGTACCTAAAACTATAAATATATTATTATTTTTCGCTAATTATAGTTTTAACCTTTATTTAAAGATAAAGCCTTTCTAGCCTTATTTACTAAACCTTTTTACAGTAAAGAAAAGAGAGTTCTTTAACGTTAATGCTATTATTAAGCGATTTAAATATATTATTATATAGCTAAAAGCCTTTATTAATGCTTTAAGAAAAAGAATATTAAGAAAATATAAATGTATAAAAAGAGGTATTACTAGTCTATACTATTAGGCAGGAAATCTTTATTAATATATAAGATATAAAGATTAACTAGCCAATAAAAAAGCTAGATAATAAATAGGCAGGGCCTTATATAATAATAAAGGTATATTTATAAGCCTATACTATTAGCCTACTAAAAGGTATAAAGATTTTCTTAATTTATATAACTTCCTTTTATAACTTAAAACAGCTACTTTACTATATTCTAAGTAAAAGATAATTAATAAAGTTAAATTAAAGAATATTCAAGGCAGAATACTAGAAAAAAAAGAAGATAGTATAGATAAAGTATTAGAGAAATAAAAGTTTAAAGCGCTTTTAAATTATTATAATAATAATAGATTTTATTACTTTATTAAATAGAAATACTATACTATAATATAATAACTAGTTAAAGACCTATAAAGCTCAAAAAGGTAATATAAAACTTTTATAAAGGAAACCTAAAAAAGCTAAGCCTACTATAATAAATATTAAAAGGAATTATAAAAAATATTACAGTACTAAGCCTGCCCTTTAATAACTTATTAGCATTACATACATCCTTATATAATAGCTTAATCCTACTCCTTTAAACTATATCTTTATAGCTTCTTGCTTTATTTAAGGCATAATAAAGATATTACTTTAACCTGCTATTTTATATACTGTAATAGTTTATACCTTCCTATAACAACTACACTATTACCCTTAGCCCTTGACTGTAACGATCCAGGTTGATTCTTAAGGGATAAACCAAGGTTCATAGGTTTATATTGACAGAGAGGTCAGGGATAAATACTTAGCAGGGTAATATAGTTATAATCCTGTAGAACAAGCAGTTCTAGTAAATGCAATTAGTTAACAACTGTCTAAACAACTGTACTAAATAAATAATAAGCCAGTTATATATATATAAAGGAGATCTATATGCAATCACTAATATTTAGTAAGCGTTACTGCAATTACTGTAATAGTGCAGTAATCGAGTAAATAATTATATATCTTAGTGTAGTAAGCGTTTAAGTAATCACTCTTAGCGCAGTAATTACTTCTCAGTGATTGGTCGGTGCAACCGATATTCTCCCGTGTCCCTATAACCTGGTCTTTGACCTGGTCGGGTCATAACATCGACCTTGCCTAAAAAGAATTAATAAAGTCGCTAATAGCTTAATTGCAATACTATAAAAAGCCCTATATTGTATAGGAAATTCACTAATCCTTAATTATAGCAAGACCTTAAGCCTAAAAGCCTATATCCCTGCAGTAAAGAATATACTTTAGCCTAGCTCTTTAACCTATACCCGATTCTTTAGCCTGCATTTAACCTAAGAATATTAAAGTAAGAATAAAAGGTATAGAGGGGGACTTTAGTTAGAAAATAAAGTTTACTAATTACTTCCGCGACTAGCCTTATATCTATACTATTTTAAAAGCTTATAATAATAACTATAACTTAACCTTATAGCTTTAAATACTGGAATTTAAGTAGTTTTTTAATATTATCTTTAACTACTTTTAAAACTAAAAGTATAACTTTAATATAGCTTTAAAATAAAAGGAGTTTAAAAATACTACTATTATTAAAAGCTTAAAGCTTATTTAATATAAAGTTTAAAGCTAAAGTAATATAATTAATAAATTTATTAAAGTTAAAAGTAATAATGTCTTTAAGTATTAAATTAATAACTTTAAAGATAAATTTAATATTAAAGATAAAGATATAAAAACCTGTTAATAAAAGTATATAAACTAGCGTTTTACTATACTATATAATATTATAATTAATATTAAATACTTTAATACCTTTTATAAATATATTTTTTATATTAACAGTTAATTAAATAAGAATGCCTATAATTTAATATAAAAGGTATTTAATTATATTATAATAAAAAAGGATAATTATATAATATAAAAATATAGCAATAGTAAAACTTTTATTAAATTCCTAGATTTATAGTATAAAACTTTTAACCTTTCACGATTTACTATTTAAAAGTTTAATATTTACCCTAGAAAGAAAACAATATCCTGCGGTCAGAGGATGGCTAGTGGCTGCCGCTTTCTCGTCATACCCTATTGCGATTTGCGCTTCGTCTTAGTGTCAATTCAGGAGTACATACATACAGTACATAGCGAGTCGCTCCGGATACATATCTCTGCGCCAGTTCCGGCGGCTCCACAGGCTTTTCCTACCCTTCTTTCGGCACTTGATACTGACGTGCCCCAGCTCGACGTCATACATATTCGTTCTCAAAGATAAGCAAGCCGGTTTTATCCTAGAGAGGGATGCGCTGGTATGTATGCATGTACATGTGTAGTATGTACATCCCTCTCAATGTTAGAAGCTTAGCCATCGTCAATAATAATTTATTAACCTTCTGTACATAGCAGCTCCTTGGCTTGTGCTAGAAATTCAGTTTGCTTCGAAGCTACCTGGCGAAATTGATCAAGATGGGGCAGTCCCACCTTTACTAAATGGCACTCTTTTTTGTGTTTTCTTCCTGTCAATTTGATTTCCTACATATATAATCCAGCCATTCCAGTAGGCCATCTCAATTATTTGTGGCTATTTCGGTACGAAGATATAAGCACGTGCGCGCTGAGTGGGGCGTTAGTCGTAAACACTGAAAACCAAAATGTATGCTTTCTGCTCTTTTTGGACAATTCCAGAAGAGCTTCGCCCTTACAAAGCCCGAAGCAACCATTTTCGGACTTATTGCACTGAGTGAACGATCTAGAATGGACGATATTGAAGAGCTACGACGCTTACTCCGGGAGGAGCAACAGAAGCGCAAGGAAGAGCAACAGAAGCGCGAGGAAGAGCAACAAAAGCGCGAGGAAGCGGAGCGTCGTGCATCGGCGGAACAACAGAAGCGCGAGGAAGAGCAACAAAAGCGTGAGGAAGAGCAACAGAAGCGCGAGGAAGAGCAACAGAAGCGCGAGGAAGCGGAGCGTCGTACCTTGGAGGAGAAGCGTCGACGCAAACAGGCTGAAGAACTGTCCATTGAATCGCAGCTACAGACCCTCCCCCAATACATCGAAGCTTGCCACTCGATCGACATTGCTATTGAAGTGGTGACAGAACGCAGTTTGACTACGCAAGGCGCCGCGACCGATCCGACCGACCGACCATACCCTAAACGAATCATTCCTTGGGAGGAGTTTCCGACCTTGCAAGAAGAGATCTGGGACCAGCTCTCGATCAGCCCCTCTTTTTCATCCCAACGCCTGTTCCCATCTCTTCATCAACTGCAATATGTCAAATCCTCGCTCCATCCAGTCAGTAGTGAAGATGGGTTGCGATATGTTGAAAGGGACGCCGTCGAAAATGCGGTTGAGCGGCTAGTGAAGGAGGCATTCGACGATCCATTAGTACGAAATGCTGTCGGCCTCGAAGGAACGATAACATTCGAAAGCCATACGAATCTTGGGGATCCCACCAACTCAATTTCTGAGTCCATAGAGAACACAAGTCTCAGCGAACGTGATACTCCTTCCACGGCTTTGGCCTCAGCTCCCAAGACGCCAGCTCGTAAGAAACGTCGCAAGGCAAGGGGAAAGGGGAACCGGGCGGACCAATTCTGCATATACAAGACTTCAGGAGGCCGAAGTGTTGCGACACTCGCTATCGAGTACAAGGCGCCGCATAAGCTAACCGTTGATGAGGTCGTCAAAGGGCTTGAAGCAGAAATTCAGCCGGAACGCGATGTAATCAACCAGAAAGGCGAGGGCTTCGCCTTCAATGCTAGGTGGCTCTGTGCCGCTGTTGTTACCCAGCTCTTCTCCTACATGATTGGCAAGGGCATTCAATACGGTTACGTGTGCACAGGGCAAACCTTGATCTTTCTGCATATCCCCGACGACCCCTCCACTGTGTTCTTCTCAGTATGCGTGCCGAAACTAGACGTACAGGACGATGACGAAGCAAGACTCCATCGCACGGCGGTCGCACAGGTTTTCGCTTTTATCCTCCGAGCTCTCAGGGCGAGACCACCGCCTGAGTCATGGCACGACGAGGCCGAAAGGCTTGATACTTGGGCTGTGGAGGTTGATGATATCTTGCGCACCATCTCTCCAAAGGATCGCAAACCCAAATCACCAAAGAATCCCCCCTATAAGGCCCAGCGCTGGAAAGGATTCAAACGCTCACCAATTCGAACCCGTTCCAGATGCAAGCTACCAGACGATACCCATCCAGCGTCGACGGATGAGGACGACGGTCCCCCTTCCCCTACCGCTCGTTTAGCTCGCCCCTTTCGCCAGGCCAAGGAAACGGCGCCATCGACAGGGAGGAGTTCCAGTCGTGGTGCTGGTGCGGAACAGAGCCGGCATCAGGGGACCACGTCAACTATACAAAGCCGGCTATTCTGCACGCAAGAATGCCTTTTGGGTTTGGCACATGGTGGATCATTAGACAAGAACTGCCCGAATGCAAATTATCACGGAAAGAGGCACATCAGCCGACTTAAATTTCTCCAGCTACTCCGTGCCCAGCTTGCCACGGATCGAGGCCACGATGCAGATTGCACGCCACTCCATTTGACTGGTTCACGAGGGTCGCTTTTCAAGCTGCGGCTATCGTCCCATGGCTACACGCTAGTTGCAAAGGGCGTGGAGGGCATGGACCGTGCCCTTCTCCAGCACGAAAATGGAATATACAACCAACTCCAGGCAATCCAGGGGAAGTACGTCCCCGTATGTCTCGGTAGCATAGACTTGGTCTTGCCTTACTACTATGACTGCGGCGTATATACCCATTTCATGCTTCTGAGCTGGGCCGGGAAACCTCTGTTTGATTGTTTCGAACAAACTACCAAGGCGAGTCTTATCAAGGGAGCTGTCGAGGCCTTAGAGCAACTTCATAAATTTCGGGTCCTGCATCACGACGCCGAGACGCGTAACATGCTATATGACACGGATACTGGCAACATTATGATTGTGGATTTCGAACGGGCCGAGTTCCGCGGCCGCCAACCTCTAGGCTGTATCAGCTCAAATGACCAAGGCCGGAAGAGGAAGCGCGAGATACCACAGAAGCGTGGAAATGACTTTGCGAGAGAGCTGCAGTTTGCTAAGTACTTGATGGAAAAGGCGATCGGCCCAGCATTTAAATGATCCTCTTGCCCAGTCGTGTCTTCTTTCAGGTTCCGAGCTTCCGCAGCGAGTGCGCCTCCAAGGCCGCCCGCGGACGCTTGTCCTGTAGGATATAATCGAGGCGGATAAGGGTATGCCAGCCAGCGGTGTTCTTTAAGCAACCAGAGAAAATCCGGTCCTTCTATTTGAGTGCTTGATGCCCCAATCGTGAAAGATTTGAGTGTTTGTTGGTATTTGACATGTTTGGTGTGTTTGACCGTATCATAGGCCTGTTTGTACGAGGCTATCACGAAGTAACACACTGTCGCTAGGTTGGTGTGGAGCAAGTGATCTGTTTTTAGTTTCTCCCCTCACCCAGTAGGTCCTGCAAAAATACGCCGCTCCTCTAACAAGCCATAACAGCTGCTAGCGCGGGAGAAGGTGAGTTGCCTGCAGGGTGACGTAACGGCTGCCGGCTTGTGTTGGCCTCGATCGTTTCATGGCATTTGTAGTAATTAAGAACAGCTATTTTAGTGAGCAACTCAAGACTGACTAATCGGGAATAGGCGGAGTTCATTCACGATTCGGTCTTCTCCCTTTGCCCTTGGTTATTTCGTCGTCTTCTTCGCCATCGCAGTACTGTGCCAGACTCGACCTGGGGAGAGGGGCGACAATAAGAGGCGGTTAAATGTC